>CM051028.1:8022500-8560000 GCA_027627225.1 Congeria kusceri
TTCATGTTTGACCTAATTACACTCCGCTTTTCTAAACAAGGAACGCTGCGTTTAAAAGGCCATGTCCCTCCAGGGTACGAGTAAAGATAGTCGTGATGAAAGTCACCGTGTTTGCTGTTATGTTTTACAAGCAACCCCCTCCCTCGGCCATTCGCGAACATTTTTACACTCACTGTGCCCAAGGATCTGAGGATTGGTCATACCCTCTCACAACTCAGCAAATACAACTTGACATATCAAATGCTGTAGTAACGTTGTACCCTCTCACAACTCAGCAAATACAACTTGAAATATCAAATGCTGTTGTATCGTTGTACCCTCTCACAACTCAGCAAATACAACTTGACATATCAAATGCTGTAGTAACGTTGTACCCTCTCACAACTCAGCAAATACAACATGACATATCAAATGCTGTAGTAACGTTGTACCCTCTCACAACTCAGCAAATACAACATGACATATCAAATGCTGTAGTAACGTTGTACCCTCTCACAACTCAGCAAATACAACTTGAAATATCAAATGCTGTTGTATCGTTGTTCCCTATCACAACTCAGCAAATGCAACATGACATATCAAATGCTGTTGTATAGTTGTTCCCTCTCACAACTCAGCAAATACAACATGACATATCAAATGCTGTAGTAACGTTGTACCCTCTCACAACTCAGCAAATACAACTTGAAATATCAAATGCTGTTGTATCGTTGTTCCCTCTCACAACTCAGCAAATACAACTTGACATATCAAATGCTGTTGTATCGTTGTTCCCTCTCACAACTCAGCAAATACAACATGACATATCAAATGCTGTAGTAACGTTGTACCCTCTCACAACTCAGCAAATACAACTTGAAATATCAAATGCTGTTGTATCGTTGTTCCCTCTCACAACTCAGCATATACAACATGACATATCAAATGCTGTAGTATCGTTGTACCCTCTCACAACTCAGCAAATACAACTTGACATATCAAATGCTGTAGTAACGTTGTACCCTCTCACAACTCAGCAAATACAACTTGAAATATCAAATGCTGTTGTATCGTTGTTCCCTCTCACAACTCAGCAAATACAACATGACATATCAAATGCTGTAGTATCGTTGTACCCTCTCACAACTCAGCAAAAACAACTTGACATATCAAATGCTGTAGTATCGTTGTACCCTCTCACAACTCAGCAAATACAACATGACATATCAAATGCTGTAGTAACGTTGTACCCTCTCACAACTCAGCAAATACAACTTGACATATCAAATGCTGTAGTAACGTTGTACCCTCTCACAACTCAGCAAATACAACTTGACATATCAAATGCTGTAGTAACGTTGTACCCTCTCACAACTCAGCAAATACAACATGACATATCAAATGCTGTAGTGAAGTTGTACCCTCTCACAACTCAGCAAATAAAACTTGAAATATCAAATGCTGTTGTATCGTTGTTCCATATCACAAATCAGAAAAAAATCTTGAAATATTAACTGCTGTAGTATCGTTGTACCCTCTCACAAATCAGGAAATAAAACTTGAAATATAAAATGCTGTAGTATCGTACCATCTCACAAATCAGGAAATAAAACTTGAAATATCAAATGCTGTAGTATTGCTGTCCCCTCTCACAAATCAGGAAATACAACTTATTGAACTATAAAATGTTGTAGTATCGTAATTGTTCCTTCTCACAAATCAGAGAATATTTACTTCAAAATATGACAGAAGAGGGCTTAGCAAACGCTGTGCAGGTACTAAAAACAAATGTATACTTAAGTTAAATTTTCGTAATTGTGTTCTTGGATTTTTTGGAAAAGAAAATGCCAAATTCACTTGAAGTCAGGTCGAACAACGTACAGGAAACTCTTAAATACTATAATAAGCAACACATTTGCAGGTATTATAACAATGTTGGCGCAGCTGATAAACATGCATTGGAATTTTCGACTGTGCAGTCAAAAACTACGAGTATATAGCGATCGATTAAAAACTCGACTGCCATGTGCTTTCAACAAGAGCTCTTAACTGTTACTCCATTTTAAAACGAAGTTTTTGACAATTGTCTTTATGAAGTAATTTTTATTTATACTATACTATTTATTGTAAGATCATGCAAACTTCTTTTAAAACATCTGGATATTGTTTTTGCAAAACAATTGTCCAAATAAAAACTTGAAATTGTTTTAAAGAATCTCCAAGACCGGAAAGTTGAGAATTTTAACAACCGTTTATAGTTATTCTCAGCGTTCTGATTACACAGAAAAGAACAAAAACAATTCCATTACGACACTGATCAAGTATATTGTAATAATTTTCAGGTTTAATAACACCATATGTAAAAATGAGGCGTGTCGTGGGAAAACCGGGCTTAATACATACATGCGCGCACAGTCCGCACAGGCTTATCCGGGACGACACTTTCCGCCTACAGTAGATTTATGTTTAGAAGAGACTTCCTTGAAACACAGGTACAGGCTAATCCGGCACGACACTTTAGGCCCATGCATTAAGCCCGGTTTTACCACGACACGCCTCACATGTTTATTCCGGTATTTCGTAATTTCAAGCAAGTATTTGCAAGTTAGTCTAAACATGCAAACTTGAATAACGTAACATATTCAACATTAAGGCGTCGTTCGATATTTTATTGCAGGCTTAATAATCTACTTCTTGATTAATTAAAGGTAAACAAAAACACTCAGACATGAAAATAAATATATATATTATCACTAATATTCTGCAATTAAACCATGTCTGTGCAGACATTAATTATATTTTTATTATTGATTACTACCTGAAATATTTGATAATTGCGAAACTGTCAAAGCATGTCAAACATTTGTGACAAACGTTAAAGGTTTTATTTCCGGTTTATATCGTGTTAATTGAATAATCATCATGTGACGCGACGTGAATAGTTAGCAGACGTAACAAAAAGAAGCCGTCTGTTACGCAAGCATTATAGTAAACGGGAATCCGTCTTTTTATGACCACGTTTACTTTTATTTCAGCCCAACAGAGCTGCAGCTTGTCTATTGCTCTGACCTCCAGAGAATGTTGAAACTGGGGAATAACAAACCCGTACTTAATAGAATGTTGCGTTCGCTCCTTCGTTCGTTCATTTTTACATTCGTTCAGTTTGCTCGCTCGTTCGTTCGTTTTTATATTCGTTCTTTCGCTGGCTCTTTCTTTCATGTGTGCATTCGTTCAATTTTCTCGCTCGTTCTTTCATTTGAACAATTGTTCGTTCGCTCGTTCGTTCACTCACTAATACTTCGTTTCCTTTGTTTAGTTCTCTTATATACGAAGATAACGCCTTCTAAGGTGTCTGTATAATGAATATATACTAATTAAAAAAAAAGACACTATACATTGTTTCAATTCGTATTTTTTATATTGTGTAGGATTTAAATATGAATGAATTTGGTTTGGATGACGTCAACTTTTAATGATTTATCAATTTTGGGGCATTACAATTATTGATAAGTTCAATATATAACCTAAATGTTGATACCGAATTCATCCATATTTAAATCTAACAACACGATATAAAAATACGAAATGAAAAAATGTCTAGTTTTTTTTTTCTATATTAGTATATATGCGCATAATTAAAAGAAATCATCCGTATTCTACAATTAATTTAGTGTTTACATCTACTAATTTTACTTTTGACTGATGTGAGGCATTGTTTCGTTTAGCTAGAACATTATACTAGTAGATGTACTTGAACACATTCGTATACTGATTCATTAGGCATTTGTAAGTGAAACCTACTGTTTCGACAGGCACATGTAATTAATATTTGGTAACCTGTCACAAGTGTACAACATAGTAATTATGTAATAATAAATAATAAATAATTAATGAAGTATGAACGAATTATGACATTTCTATTGCTGGTAGAGAAAGATATTACAGTATTCGAACATTGAGTATTTAACATGAAATGGCTGTTTTATTGCGTATACTTCATTATACATTACTACTGCTACTACTACTACTACTACTACTACTACTACTACTACTACTACTTATAATAATATATAATGTATAATTAATCATAACAATAATAATAATAATAATAATAATAATAATAATAATAATGATGATGATGATGATGATAATGATGACGACGACGATGACGATGATAAAAAAGAAGAAAAAGAAGAAGAAGAAGCAGAAGAAGAAGAAGAAGATGATGAACATGAGGAGGAGGAGGACGACGACGACGACGACGACGATGATGATGATGATGATGACGACGACGATGACGATGATGATAAAGAAGAAGAAGAAGAAGATGATGATAATGATCATGAGGAGGAGGAGGAGGAGGACGACGACGACGACGATGATGATGATTATGATGATGATGATGATGATGATAATAATAATATTTTTTATAATAATAATAACTGTGTTGGCCTTTTTTCGCGAGCGCATCTCAGCATTTTTATCCTGTACCTACAGCTGTTGACCGTATACAGAAATCAATCAGAGGAACAGAAGTTATCTTACAGCATGTATACATGACGTGTAACTGGGTGTTTCCCCGTAACAAACCATCCCAGAATCATTTTCGTCACAATAATAGATGTACCTACATTACCATCCGTATCATTTGCAAGTTAAGTACATTGTGTCACCCAGGTGTTGCTTCTCGACTTACTGAGGTCACCTTGTGATATAGCCTTTTAATGAGTTCAGGGACTTGTTCACAGATTTTTGTATCAGGAGTTTTGAAGTATGCAAGTAAACGTTTACACCGAAAAACCTAAAGCAACCGAATTACAAGAGCTCAAGTATTGTGATAACAAAGGCATCCAAAAATTTAAAAAAAAAACTGTGCCTCCACCGTGGATCAAACCTACGACCTCCGAATAAAACGTTTAACGCGCTAGGCACTCGACCAGTCAAATTTATTTACCTAATAATGTATTTTTTACTTTATGTAAGTGATTCACGTGTTTTCAACAATTCCAATTATTCATTCGTTTCGCGTTAAAAAAAAAAAAACATTATATTTTTAGGCTATCTATTTCACTGACGAATACTAATTAAAGAAACGTATTTTACAATATATGTGTATGCCAACAGTGCTTTTTTCGCTCCTTTATATACAATTTTTTTACTCGATTTTAGAAATCTGCGACAAAATTTTGGAACTTATCAATTCCTCAATATCTGAATAAATCCCTTTAAAGTATGCACGAAGTGAAACGTGAATCACGTGATCAAACTTTTTACCCGTAAAACGTATTTTTATTCCCTTTTTTTTGAAGTGAGAGGTTTACCGCTCTTAATCAATGTGTTTCATTGTGTGTGTAACAACTGAAGTTGTTGAATCATTTTGAAATTTTAATCTAACAATATCATTAATTAGTAAAATCATTGGTTACTTAAAGAAGACAAAAGTTACCGGCCTTTCGTTCTTGCAGTTACCTGTCTGCAATATGCTTATAATTGTGTTACTTCTACATTTACACGTAATAGTTTCATTTTTAATAGAAACTACAGGTATTCGTCTACTGGATCGGGTTTATATAGATCTACTTCAAGGGGACCTTGACGCATATTATTATAAGACTTATAATGATTTAATATTTATGTATTTCTTTCTATGAACTAAACAGCGATGTGCTTGTCTAAACTTATAACTGATAATCACAATAGTGATGCATTCTTCCACAGGTCAGTTTTGTTTATACGAAATAGTGAAAAATCGCAAGTCGTGTACATTTTGGTAGAAAACAAATTAAGTAACTGAAAAATTCTACGCAATAGAATCAGATTGCAAAATGAGTAAGGTGTAGTGGATATTGTGTCCGCCTTGCGACCGGGAGGTCCCGGGTTCGATCCCCACTCAGTGATCGTTCTCAAGATCTTTCCAAAGACACCAAGTACTGGTTCTTCCCAAGAAACGGACTCGAGAGTGTCTCTATAAGCATAAGGTTTTTGATTCAATCTAGCTAAAATAAATAGGTTTAAACTAAAATGATTGCACTGGAAATGCTCGGTAACGGACCAGGTAAGATGTACATGTGTTTACTATTGTCGTTTCGATTTAAACTGTTTTGAATCGCCATGGCTTACAGTTTAGTGTAACATTACTGATGTTACATCTGAATTGTACAATACAACCATTTTAACAGGTGCATGTTTTTGATACCGATAGTACGTACGGTATAATTATATTAAAATACAAATGCATTAGTTTATGGGTATACATTTCGGATGTCTTATACATTTTTTGTTTTGTGTTGTTATGACATTGGTTTGTGGTGTTGCTTAAGCTGTTTACTGTTTTTCTTCTTCTCCTCCTTTCTGTGTCTTCTTCTTCTTTCTCCGTGTCTTTTTCTTCTTCTTGTTTCCTCTGTGTCTCCTTCTTCCTCTGTGTCTCCTTCTTCATATGTGTCTTTGCTTCTTCTTCTTCCTTTGTTTCTCCTTCTTCCTCTGTGTCTTTTTCTTCTTCTTCGTCCTGTGTGTCTACTTCTTCCTCTGAGTCTCCTACTTCCTCTGTGTTTCCTTCTTCCTCTGTGTCTCCTTCTCCCCCCTTCCTCTGTGTCTCCTCCTTCCTCTGTGTCTCCTTCTTCCTCTTAGCCCCCTTCTTCCGATGTGTCTTTTTTTCTTCTTCTTCCTCTTTTTCTCCTTCTCCCTCTGTATCTCCTACTTCCTCTGTGCCTCCTTCTCCCTCTGTGTATCCTTCTCCCTCTGTATCTTCTTCTTCCTCTGTGTCTCATTCTTACTCTGTGTCTTTTTCTCCTTATTCGTCATATGTGTCTCCTTCTTCCTCTGTGTCTCCTTATCCTTTGTGTCTCCTTCTTCCTCTGTGTCCCCTTCTTCCTCTGTGCCTCCTTATTCATATGTGCCTCCTTCTTCCTCTGTGCCTCCTTCTTCCTCGGTGCCTCCTTCTTCCGATGTGTCTCCTTCCTCCTCTGTGTCTCCTTCATCTGCCTCTCCTTTTTCCTCAATCTCTCCTTCTTCCTCTGTGTCTCCTTCTCCTTCATACTCTTCTTTTTCTTCTCATTATTATTATTATTATTATTATTATTATTCTGCTACTTTGTTGTAATATCTTGTCGATTTTTTCAAAATGCTACATGGTTAAACATGAACTGCACATGCGCAAAACTGACGATACGGTTATCAGTACAGCGCACGAGTGTGCTCAAAATTCTGGTTCAAAATCGTGACCGACACTCAACACCCCCTCCCTTGTCATAACCCAAACTTGACATAGTGTAAACATGAAACGTGTAGCCCGCAATTCAATCAGTGAATCTAAATTTACGCTGTGTCGTATATTGGGTAAAACAATTGTGAAATGCGTTTCAACTTTGTTTAGGTCAGAAATTGTAAATTGTGTTTTCCATTAAAAACGAACGCATAAGAACATGAGTAAAAAGGAAAGTAGACGAAGAATATGTTCATTTTTAAAATCAATGGTGTTAGGTTGTTTTTAAGTGGGCTTCATGCCAACCGAAAAATATCAACAAAGAGGAAGTACATGTATACTGATCAATAGAGACATTCGTAACATATATCGTTATACACTGGAACATACTTCATAATTTATCATGTAAAACACCAGAAAGTTTTCTTTGAAGCCACCGTGTAACCACGAAGGACAGTTATGTGTTTCAAGTGGGATAGAACCGGCAGTCCTGGTTGGAGATTGGATGTTTTAACAGTATTATTCACAACGATGTCGTTCGGACCTGTTATCTTGCAAACAGGTAATACAACCGTTATAAATACAGAACTCTTCTTTCAATGTATAATACTTTGGAAAAGCATAACACGCAGTTTTAATAACTTCGTTATCTCGAAATCGGTTAATTCGCAGTTCCGGATAAGTCGAAGTGGTAAATTCCCGACTTTTTTCCTTTATCTTTTAAGTAAAATAAATACGGATATCTCGAACTCAGTATCCAACGTCTACAACTTTGGACTAGCATAACATCCTTGTACATGATCGCAGCGAACTTAAAGGGACTATGTCAACGAAAAATGGGTTTCCTATTGCACTATAAATGATAATATATTATCTTAAATAAATAAAGAATAAATAATATAATATACAGTGAGATATCAGATAAAAACAAATCAGCAGAAATAATTGAAAAAAAAACCCAAGAAAGTATCAAACTCAAGACTTAGGAGTCTTACTAAGAAATGACAGTAGACAGCGCTTTAACCAAGTCCGCTATTCTGCTTAGTATAGCAACGTGTGTAAACTATGGTTTATATTCATGTATACTCACAATTCTGACGTCAAAATATACCGGTAAACATAAAAAGGGCCAAACAAACACGATCCATATTATAAAATGATTTTTATCTCAGAATGCGAAAACGATTTCCCCATTTTATATACCTTAATTTAACCATTATGATATACCATTATTATTATCTTAATTTGAGATTTTTTATAAAGAAATTACCCCCTTTTATAAAGAAATTACCCCCTTTTATAAAGAAATTATCCCCTTTTATAAAGAAATTATCCCCTTATATAAAGAAATTATCCCCTTGAGGCCCTTTTCGTTGACATTAAGAATGGTGATTTGTGTCCACTGTCGATATTTTTATCAAAACATTATTAACATGTGAAGAAACTTGAATGGCTATTCGGCAAACCCGTGTTGTAATCAATGGGCTAAATATTGTCATGATATGGTCAGTACACATATATACATATTTGCGGCGTGTCTGAAAAAAATCGGGATGAATGCATGTGCGTCAAGTGTAGTCCAGGATCAGTCTGTGCAGTCCGCACAGTCTAATCCAGGAAGACAATCTCCGCCTACAGTGGATTTATCTTTAGAAGAGACTTCCTTGAAACAGAAAATACCATAAAAGCGGAAAGTATCGTCCCGATTCAGCCTGTGCGGACTGCACGGGTTGACACTTTTACGCCCGGTTTTCCCACGACATAAGAGATATAATAGTTTAGTACTTCATGTCAGTGTAAATAAAAGTTCTAAGAAAAGCGATTAAAAGTAGATTTAAGTTAATGTAAGGCATCACATGGGTAGCAAGGATCTTCATGTACATAGCTCTATATAAATCAAAAGCTGCTAGTGTTCCGGAACTTGGACCCATTACCATCCATTAAAGGGACTTGTTCACAGTGTTGGGTATCGTACTACGATATTTTAACGACAATTAGCCGAGTCTCTTTAAAACATTCCCTTAAAATTCCGACCAAATCCAGGGATTTCATATAGCGCAAGTGGCTGAAGATTATATCAGCGGTTTTTATAGGTAAATGTTTGCTTGCCATCCATAGCAAAAACTACAATATTTTAATGACAATTAGCCTAGTCTCTTTAAACCATTCCCGTAAAATTAAGTCAGTAAATTTCCTTATTTGCTACATGATAAATTTCAAAAATAGCAAAAACAAAAACAGGATGTTGAACAAAGCGTCCAAACTCAAATTAACATATACTAGTAATGACAGATAATACCCGCTTGTCTCGCATTTCGGATATGATTTAAATGACATAGGCATGTCGTATACAATTTTCCGCCAGTTCGTTTTACCCACCCTTAACACTTACATTGAGCCTCGGGCGTTTATTACCAGTCAGGTCACACATTGCATAGCTCGAGTTACATTGAGCCTCGGGCGTTTATTACCAGTCAGGTTCGTGAAATAGGCCGGGTCACAAACTATGATGTACCGAAAGCAGCCAGTCAATGTATAAATGAATATATTGGCGTTTCCGGTTTGAAACGCACGTGATTACTTCGTACAAATGTTCTCGCAGCCTAATTCGACTAACGCAACGGTTCACTACAGAGGAATGGTGAAAAAGCTGTATCAATGAAGCAAAACTTGTACTAAAAATGGTAATGGGTATAGATACATGGCGAAGGTCATAACTGACTAAAAATTAACTGAAAATGCTTTACGAACCACAACTAGCATCCGCCGTTTCAGTTACGCTATGTGCTGAAAAGCATTAATTCCATTATATACAAATATGTGTTCGATAAACGTATGTTTTGTAATTCTATATAACAAAATGGCCGCTCCGAGGAGCATATATAGGGGTACACACCACTTGCGCTACATTTTTACAATTTAAGGTTGATTTTTTTCATATTTAATATTTTCTCATTTTCTTTTCCATTCTGCCACTAGCACTATAAACAACACATATAAAATTATATATCTATCATCATATATCTATCATTATATATCTATCATTATATATCTATAATTATATATATATCATTATTCATTCCATTGTTGACAAGGCGGCTAACACATATTGCTACATATACTTAATTCATTGTTCAATTCAACGTAATGTTAGAACCTTTTACAAGTGCTCATATATTATAATAGTACTTTTATTAATTGCCTAATTTAAGTCGAATATGACAAAAAATAGTTTTGTTAGAGTAGCGAATCGCACACGTCTTTAAAAAAAATAATTTTAAATTAAAATCTGCATTTTTGTAGCCCGATGGCTTACAAGAATCGAAATGCAATGTACATGTATGGGTTTTCGGCATTTCCTCAATGTTTTTCAACATGGGAAGTAGGAAAGGATAATATTTTAGCGACATTGACGTTGACCGGGTATATATAACAAATACCAGTCATTTTCATCAATGTACGTGTTTAAAAACGGAGACGTGCGCGTGTTCAGAGTGTCTTCCGTGTGCAACCGATAAAAAAATGTTTTAACAAGAATGCGGCTGCAGTTACCTGTTTTCCTGTAATGAAAGGGAAAATTTTGAAAATATTAGAGACATTTAATAATATACGAGAAACATGTTGGTATTGAATTGCAGATGAGCAGAATAAATATTTACGTTTCTTTGGTCAATAAGGGTTTCTATAAATCGTGCCTTCTGCAAAGCGTATGCTCTGCGTACGTGTATGTCAAATGTTTTATGATCTAGAAGATATGTGGCAGTTTTGAGCCATATTTTGACCACATGACTAATCCACATTTGCTGCAATAAAAGTGGCAGAAAAGATTGTAAATTAACTGATAACGGTTATGAATTGTTTTGTCTTGGTGAAGAACAAGCTATTATAAATGAGGCGCGTCGTGGGAATACCCTGCACCTTCCGCTTGTATGGTATTTTCTGTTTCAATGAAGTCTCTTCTAAACATAAATCCACTGCAGGCGTACAGACGACACTTTACGCACATGTATTAAGCCCGGTTTTCCCACGAAGCGCCTCATTTAATTTAGAGTTTTGCGAAATCAAACCGTATGCTGATATCCTCTGAATAGAGTACTCCTCGGTTTTATATGTTCGCGCAACAAGTTCTCCCCTTACTCGAAGTATGTTGTTCATTGTAATTATGTGTGGTTTAAATAATCTTGAATTATAATAATAGTATGAGATAGAATGGATAACTTTTTAGCGGTATAACATAGCCATGTTTTATGCTTGTTTCGATATACGTGTAAGTACCGTACGCAAACTTTATAATATAATAAACAAAAGTTTAATTAAGCTAGTAGGTCCATACGCAAAAAGACACAGCTTGCAAAAATATTCGATTGCGTTATATATAATATCTGTCTAGAAACAAACGTATGCGTTATTTTAGACAGTCGTTAACTATATTTCCCACAGTTGATACCGAGATCACTAGTCTGCCATGCACATTCTAAAATGTATAGCCAACGGTTAATATGTTCGTTTGTTTCCGGTGTAAATTTCGTTGTATTTGATATACTTTCAGTAACCCGGCCGTGTTCCAAAACTGTGTATATAGGCGAAAGCACGGGGCTCTACTCCGGACGTCTGAACTACACCACAACGCCCACGGTACCTGTGTCATGTGTTATGGATCTTCAAACCGACAACGACAGTGTCATATACTACAAACTGCCCAAGGTGTCCCTGCTGCCACCGCCGTGTTCCGGTGGTCGATGTGGTTGCAGGAACTCACTGACGATTAAATCGAGACATTTCGGCCAAACAGACATTGAGACGTATTGCTCCCAATCGAATTTAGACACTAGGAATTACATTCGGACACCGGGCGACAACGTTGAATTTAATGTCACGGTGGGTCTAAAGAATTATCCAGTTTCGGTAGTGATCAATTTCTACACGGCAAAGGTCGCGGCCATTGGCTGCGGCCAGGAGGAGGTGGTATGTCGGCAGGAGTGCGTGCACAAATCCCTGGCCTGCGACGACGAAAGGCACATCTACTGCGACGCAGAAGACGATGTTTGTTCAGACATTAAGTCCAAGGACACAATATGGGCGACCATCGGTGGTGTGCTGGCAGCAGTTACTGGTTTAGCGGTCGTTGTGTTCGTAACTGCAAAGTGCTGGCGGTCGAAGGACAGTTTGTGCAGGAGGCTGTGTTGTAAACAACGTCACCAAGCCTCGCGTTCTATACATATTGACGTATTTGCTATTCAGTTCAGTCATTCTAACGGAGCGTTTTCCGAAAACGGCGAGCCATCTTATAGGGCGGTCTATCAGCCTCCACCCCCTTACAGCTCCCTGCCCGGGGCACAGGGGCCTGATAGTAACCATGACAACGAAGGGGAGCCCCCACCCAGCTATGAGGAGTCAATCCAGACAGAAGAACCCGAATCACAATGATCATTGAGTGTTTACATTTGGCTGATATGAGTGTCGTTTTAGTTTCCAAGTCTGTAATAAATGCTGAATACATAACACATAGTTGTAATATTGTATATTTATTCATAACATTATTTATCTGTGGTTTCAATTTGTTATTACATGTACATAATTGCTCAAAACGCCATTGCAGAAATCGGTGTGCATTATTAATTCCACTAATTATTAAGTAACATGTGTGGCATGTCATATGTGTGTTGTTGCGGATGTTGTTGTTGTTCCATCCCTATGAAACTAAAAAAAGATGTTTGTGCAATGTGTGTGTTTTCATGTTTATCATATCCGATGTTTTGTATATAGTATCCGAGAAGCATGGCATTACATAAATCCGTTTACATTCCATGAAAATGACAAACGATTTGTGGCTTTGGTGTTATACATTTGTACATATTTTAAGGTGTCATTTTAAAGCGTCCGTGAAACATGAAAATGAAGCTATCTCTGAGCATCTATTGCATCTGACAATGCATGATCATTCTATCGATTATAACCGCTGCAAAATAATAACTACTTTCCCCGTATGACGGGTTATTACAGTCCGTCAGTAATAATATTCATCCCTTAACTCTGTCCGTGGCTTAGCCGTCCTGTTAGATAAATTTCCTATCATGTTTGTCATAATTTTCAGGAACAAATTCGCTGCTAATACGGTTACAGCGGGAATCATTAGTTTTGTTACAACTAACGGTCGTGCTCTGCTAGCTTATTCCCCGCATTTCCAAAAGCTAATATGTCATTTGGAATTAAACGAAACTCCGCGAAATGGGATAATTACAAACCGCTTTTGTGACAAATTTCTCGTGGCGGAGGCTCATTTCCCGCGAAATAAATTCAATTAGACGGGAAATGGGGAAAATAGGATTTGGATAAGTGATCTTCGCGGTGTTCAATTAATTTCTAAGTAGTTCGTATTGAAGTTAGCACAGTTTTCGAGCGATGCGCCGCTGTTTTATTGGATTAAAGCGATATTTCTGATTGGAAATAATAGGAAGTAATTACAAACGCACACTTGTTGACTCCAGTCCATGTTAAAACAATTTGTGGCAATATGATGTCTTCATTGGGTGTACACTTATCAAGAAGCAGAATCATAACCACTGCGTTCTATAAACACATATATATTTATTTTACAGCATTATATTTTTAAACGTTTGAGTTTGTAACTAAAAGCGTTGTATTGTGTATAAAACATTATATTCTATTAAAATTCAAATCAATAAGGCCAACAAATAATTGTTGGTTTCCGCTTACATCTCGGGGGAAGGTTTACGTGTTTGTAACTTTTACTTATGACTAATTCGTATTGTTTGCTAATTACCGAAAAGCCACATATTAGCGAAAACTGCTCTTTTACCGAATTTCAGAAAAAGTTAATGATCAATAGGCAAACATACTTTTAGGGTCGGCGGAAAAAATTAGGGGGCGGGGGGGGGGTCGTTAAAGGGAAACCAACTACTTTTTGTACGCCTAATAGAAACGGTGGGTTGTTTGGAAAAAAATAAATTATAATATATCAATTCAATTTTACATGAAACACATGAAGATCATAAATAACTACAGAATCTCAGAAGTGTTTGACTTATTTCACTATCCTAAATATGTCATGAAAATTGAATTGCAAAATATGTGTTTATTAAAGGGATTGGTTGGCATTTACGCAATGGGCGGTTATAATTATCCAAGTGTTCGTACGTAATACACACAAGGAAAGTTACGATCTTGACAATGTAAAATCGATGTTTTGCGACGCTGTGAGTAGGGAAATTGTTGCTGATCGAGAGACCTTGGGTTCGATCCCCAGGACCGACTCGGTCCTTTTTCTTATTTCATTTTGTACTTAAATATTAAAAGCGGTTGACTATGAGTTTTTCAAGAGACGAAATTATATGTGTGACATTTTCCAAATTCCCTGATAACAAGTCCTTTACAAAACTAGCATGAAATTAAAACCCCTTTAATATGTTATTAACGTATGCATAATTTAATGTACATGTAAATTGAACTTGTTGACAGATTTTCGTGATTTTGAAAAATGTCATTTAATTTCTTAACTGGAAAAACTAAAGAAGTTGGACTAACCAAAATTATATAAAGAAAAAAAATGCATTCGCTGGGACTCGAACCTACGACCGCGGGGATCAAAAATCTGTTGCGCTAACCACACGGCTATTCTGAGTTACAGTCATAGAAGCGAATTTTTAACGCTATGTAAGTGATACACATGTTTTTCAAAATACCGATGAAAAGCGTTGCAAGCGCTTTATATAAAGTTTATTAATCACCATTGATGACTCTTTATTTCAAATATATTTCTTTGTCAGTAGTGTTATATTTCGCTTGTTTATATGTAATGTATTGTTCTTTTTGGGATCTATGAGAAAAAATTTGAAAATTGTCAGTTTGCCAATCAGTTAACAGGTCCCTTTAACCTTTTTATTTGCCTTATTTAAACGCAACAGCAGCTTAGTATGCGAATTTTAATTGAGTAACGCAATCAGAAAAGAAATGGTACTAAATGGTGTATACGGTAAGTTTTAATTGAAGGAGATCCTTGTCGACGTTTTAGTGATTTATTAATGTTTTGTGGATAAAAAAAGACAAAAGATCAGGAAACGCAGTACACTGTTTCACACGAACGTAATGGAAAAGTATTGAGGCGTGTCGTGAGAAACCCGGGCTTAATGCATGTGCGTAAAGTATCTCCCGGATCAGCCTGTGCAGTCCGCACAGGCTGATCCGGGACGACACTTTCCGCTTTTTATGGTATTTTCTGTTTCAGTAAAAGTCTCTTCTTAACATAAATCCACTGTTGGCGGATTGAAGATTGCAGGCGGCTGACCTCACCCACAGGTTCAGGTGTGACAGAAGACTGTTAATTAATATCTGGCATTGACATTTTGGGGTCAAATTCTTTTTTTGTTGTGTGACAGGAGGTCAAATCTGTTGATTGTTATGTAAGCAAACCCTTTTCTGGGGTCAAATGGCATCTGAAATGCTACATTTATATGGATTTTACCCCCCAAAATGCAGAAACTTAAAAAAAAAAATTGTTCAAAACGGATTAAAAACATTTTCTGTAACATTTAGAATGCCAATGAAGATTGTTTTCACTTCTGACTTTATATATTGTATCTGCTATGCCTATTAAAACTCAAACTTATGCTTAATTCTGAGTTAAAATCATGTTTTCCAGATGTACCCAAGTACATTTTTTTTCCGTCTAAATTTTTGCCTCAAAACACCATTATATGTGACATTTTCAAATTTATTTTTTTCCAATAAATCTTTAAACCATAAAATGAACTTCATGTTCTTTCTCGAGATAGATCAGATTGATGAAAATTGTGGTTTTTATTCAAATTTGAAAGGGTTGGGTTCTCTTAAAGGTCTAATTACCCCAAAACGGAAGTCACATCCTCAGTCTGTCAGTTAGATAATAAGCACATTTGGTTGAGTGCAGGATGCATATAATTTGTAAAATACAGTTTAAATGATATGTTTTGGTATCGTTTTAAAGGTATATATGTAAGCAATAAGAAAAAAGGCTGTTTGTGTGCACTACTTTTTGTCTAGTGGTTCCCAGCTTCATAACATTTGGCCCATGTATTCATGCACAAAATGGCAGCCTCCATGCCCGTCAAAACCGGTGTGTTTTTTCTAAGGTAAATATTTTGAGTTACAAAACATAGAATTTTTTTGACATGCTGTTTTTTCAAAAGGTTATGTCCTCATCTTTCCAACAATATATGGTGATATATTGGAAAGTAGCTTGGTCATGGTGAAAAGGGAGATCAAATATTGAATATTTTATTTGTAACAAAGAAGGAATTTATTTGCGCATGCGTAACCTTTAATGAAACGCGCACCTTCTCGACAAAATCGCCATTGATTGCTACACACTTCCGGTGTCTGTACAGCCACTTGTCGTAGGTTTCTACATACCACGCAGTATTGGAAGTAGAAAACTACGGTCTGTGATGCCACTTGAACTTGTGTGGCGGTTTCAAAACGCTGTCTGCGAAGTTGCGCCTTCGGTTCAGGAAACACACGGAAGTCCATAGGCGCAATATCGGGATTGTACGGCGGATGTTCCAGCAACTCGAAACCTAGCAAGGATATGTCAGGAGTGTGGATTGTGCCCTGTGTGCCGGTGCATTCTTCTGGTGAAGGATGATTCCGCTGTGGTCTATGTCAGGTTGCTTCTTACGAAGAGCGCGAATCAAATCCAGCCTAAGAACCTGTAATTATGCGACATTATTATAAACTATTAGCTTGTTTATCAACGTTCCTGTGAGTAATAAGCTGCATTGACTGTCCGACCTTCCCGAACCCTGTGCTGCAGAATCATCCCGTGCCAGTCCATCATCTTCTATAGACTTTCAACTATTTCGAAAATTTACTGGTGAGCGAGTATTTGTCGGACGAAATATGCATTTATTTTGAGACAGTTATAATACATGAACAAACTCAACGATGAAAATTAGCTTGTAACATCCTGGGTTGATCACCCGTTTGCGTATGTAAACAAAAAAAGTTTCACTTGTGCGCATGCGCAACAATAGAGGCCCTGAAAGGTGTACATAAAACACGTTCTTTTTCACGTTGACAGTAGTATTTTCCGGACGTTTTTTGTAACAGTGAAATATACAGAGAAATGCTTTATAACTTTAATTTATATTAGACAACAAATAAATTATCAGATGCGTAATTTATATCAAAATAATACCACTTTATCAAATGATTTAGTAATTACTAGAGAATATAAGTAAGGCGTTGAAACAAATACGGAAGCATGACGTTTTAAAGAGTTTCTAGACGTTACGTATCATGGAAGTACCAGTTCTCGAACCACTAAGGATGTACCCTGGCCTGTAGACATTGTTGCAAAAGCATTCTTGAAAACAACATTATAGATCATTATTTCAATCTTTGGTGCACATTTTTATGCATTAATAGTGACAAAGATTCTGTTTGTTTTAGAACATTTACACAGTATTATGTCGCCATCCTGCTATTTGAACTGTCATGGCGGCCTACAAATAACTGACCTATTCTCGAACCCACAGCCATTAATAACAGACACATGGTGTATCACATGATCATCACGTGTCTTTCCGATGCAACCGATAGGGGAACTCAAAGGGGAGTTTTTCTTTCAGAAAAAATACTTTTAATTTAAGAAATATGTACATTTATTTGAAATGCATCAAAAGTCATAGCGTTTTAAATAAAATTGTTTAATAAAACAAAATTATAATAGTAAATACATGTTTTTGATGCATATTTCCGATAATTGTGAGACGATTGTGCAGATTGTTTACCGGTACACATAATCGGATGACGTCATACACACTTTGCTTACATGTCAATAGCGCACGAACCAAAGGTTCGAAAATAGGTAAGGTTCGAGAATAGGTAACTACACGATATCTATGTAGCTACTACGCACGTCCTTAACGTCGTAGCGGGTTAAATAATGTAAATAAACTCACTATCTTCGACGAAAAACGAAACGTACTTGAAAATGTATGCGTTTATTTGTATTATGATGAAAAATACGAAAAGCGGTTACAAAACGCGAATATTTAAAAACGTCCGGATAATACTACTGTCCGAAAAATACTCACTGACCAGTATAGATCTACACGAAAGTTTTTTCCGCATGTTTGAACAGTGTTAGACTTTTTATCCACTCAAAAGTTTCTGCCGGATATTTTCCGAGTCCAACACAAAACTTCACAATACTGCGTTACTCGACATCGCCCGTCAACGTCGTCTATTAAAGTTTCCAAACAACAGCGTCCACACAAATTGTTATAATTTTCTGACGGCTGCTGTTACGGAAAACAAATTTCACGGAAATGACGTCAGAACGTTGCATTTTTATCACACGTTTTCGCGCAAATTTAACGTTGAGGACTTTATCCAAATAGCGTTACATTAGTTTAGGTAGGTGCTTATGTAGAAATAAAATTAAAATGGCGCGGGGCGGATACGTAAGTGTGTGCTACTATGGATACGAATAATGCGTTGGTGAAAATAATTCTAGTTAATCGATTGTATGCGATGTTTTGGGCTTAGATAAAGATGCATAATGTTTAATGCTCAATTAAATATCCACACTATTTTAAAATTTACTGGACTATTCCGCGAACTTCCCGAACAGCCCTCGTACGATAAGGCGTAAAAATATGTTTGTTGCAGATTACATGCCCGAAAAAATTAGGGTAGGTAAGTCGGGATTTTTATTTTTATTTTGTTATTTGGTAAATGGTCAACTTGAAGATTCTAAAACTTAATAAATATTCAAAACATATTAGTAATATCCTTAAACATTGTGGATACTCTCAAAACAAAACACGTATTTATGCACAAACAGATTTAATTATTGAAAAAGGTAAATAAAACAAAAATCAATCTTACAAACTCAATAAAATTTTCTGGGGTTGGGGCATTTTTTAGGGTAGGTCGGGTAACCTGAAACAAACATATTTTTTTACGCCTAAACGACTCAATAGAATGAAACTAACTCTGAGGTAATTTTAGTAATATGGTATGTTTTATAAAAGAAACCAGTTTATGTAGAAAAATAACTGGCTAATCTTTCCAAATGTGTTGTTTTAATTTCCGATGTTGATTTCTAAATGCCGGGCCTAAGCAAGTACAACGACTTTTCAACTGTCCATTGTTTAGCGAGTATCGATAATTATTCATAAACGTACACGTTTACATGTTACTCTTATACGTACTTTAATACCTCTAAAATAGGCAATTTTACGGAATCCAGTTTCTAAAGTTCCCTCTATACAAGACCGCAAGGATGTGACAACACGAAATGAGGCGTGTCGTCGGAAAACCGGGCTTAATGCATGAGCGTAAAGCGTCGTCCCGGAACAGCCTGTGCAGTCCGCACAGGCTTATCCGGGAGGACACTTTCAGCCTTCCGTATATTTATGTTTAGAAGACACTTCCTTGAAACAGAACATGTCATAAAAGCGGAAAGTGTCGTCCCGGATTAATCTGTGCGGACTGCACAGGCTGATCCGGGACGACACTTTACGCACATGCATTAAGCCCAGTTTTCCCAAGCCTCAAATTTATTTCGCATCTTCGCTCGCGACAATGACGATTCAACTGACAATGCGACGATGAGACGATGCGATTTCTTGTTTGTATACAATTTCTAAAGGCGAAGATGCGAAGTAAATTTCGCATTGTTGGATCTTAGCGGTCATGTATTGAGCGAAATTTAACTGGCGAATACACGATTCAACACAATTTACTATTCTATAAATAACCGAATCATCGAACAAAAAAAGCTTTGATATAAATGAGACTGCATGGGAAGCAACTGCTGAATTACTCCAATGTATAAAAATGCAAGAATACCGTCCCCTTATAGTTTTACTCAATATTTAGAGAAAATGTGTACCCATCAGCTTTCAGTCATGTGAAATAAATATTTTATAAATAACTGTCGATATTAGCCTTAATCAACGATATTTATGATCATAACTTATAGCATAGCGTGAGTTCGATATGTTCGACAGGGGCGTAGCTTGGGTTCAAAAAATGTATAGGCACAATAGGTGGAATCTACAAAATGACGCTGTAAGCGATAATTTGGGCCAGGAGTGTTTATACTTGTATGTGGCTACAAACAATTAACTTCAGCTAAACCCCGATTTTACAAAATAATTGTAAAATGAGCGTGTGTTTCATGAAATTTATTTCATATTGACGTAATCGACTCGTTAAACAATGAAGTTTCAACACAGCCAAGAAAGATCCCCTCACCCCCATCCCCCCTCTTGTTTTTATTGGAAAAAATGTATAGGCAAATGCCTATAGTGCCTAAAGGTAGGTACGCCCATGTAATCGACAATTTATATAACTGACAACAAACAAGAATAATTTTTTTTTATAAATTTAATACTGAATTAAATGTTGTCTAACGAATTTATGTTTAAGTGTTTTCCAATACAATCTACAAAATAAAATAAAAAAGAAGAAATATCTATTTTGTTTATGTAGATATGAGGCGTGTCGTGGGATCATCCTGTGCAATCTCAGACTGATCCGGGACGACACTGTATGGTATGGTGTCGGCCTTGCAATCCGGAGGTCGTTACTTCGATCGTTACTCGGAGAGCGTTCGAATGATCTTTCTCAGAAGACACAATGTACTTGTTCTACCCAGAAATCGGACTCAAAAGGACGGGAAGTATCTCAATAAGCCTCAAGCCTTTCGACACCATCGATCTTTAACTAACATTCGTGCACTTGTTCGAAATTGAAAGGAACGACAACTCTGCGAATGAGGTTGTTTGTATTTTCGTCACGGTTATGCAACAATCATATCTTTGAAATCATAGCAAATCAATATGAGGCATGTCGTGGTAAAACGGGGTTTAATGCGAGTGCTTAAAGTGTCGTCCCGGATGAGCCTGTGCAGTCCGCATGGACTAATCCAGGACGGTACTTTCCGTTTTTATGGCATTTTCTGTTTCAAGGAGTCACTTCTTTTAATATAAATCCACATTGGGGCGGCAAGGCGGGGAAACATTTACTTAACGAAGGAACGAAGGAATTACACAGAACCAATTATATCCCTTGTGCTATGTAAAACTGTTCAGCTTCTTTAGTATAAATGATAAAAACTGTCCGGTTTTCAATGCAGTACTATGTATTATGTTAGTTTATTTGCATATGCACGAATATTTAAATAAACACATAATTCTCACGAATGAAACGGTTAAGAACATACGAATTAATATGCCTTTACAACGTTCTTTGCATTTCACGTTTAAGTCGTGTGTAGCCTGAATTCTTTCTGTTAGATATTTTCCGTTCGCTTAACTGAATATTTTATCGAACTGAAATTTACTGTATCACCGTTCGACGTGGAGTAGCAAATTTATTTATTTATCATGATGATTTATTAAAGAAAACGAGTTTAAATACATAGTTTTTATTCTACATATATTTCTCACTGCATGGAATGCAAGCAATATAGTTTTTGTTTATATCGATCCACGTGGGAAACTATTTTTAGAAGCACAATCATAACTCAATTCCAGTGATTGTAGTTTTCACTTTGTAGAAGTGGCAATACTGTAATTCTTGCTGTAAACACATAGTCTTACAAAATGGTGTTAGCAGATTTAGGACGGAAAATCACGACCGCTTTGCGGTCATTGAATAATTCCACAATCATCAATGAAGAGGTATGTTGGCTAAGTTACTTGTTTTTACCATATTTCGAAGGTTCTGGGAATTCAGGTTCAGTTGTATTTTGTGTTCATTTAAATTCCCTGCTTAGTTATCACAACACATGCTTTTTGCTTAGCAACATTGTATGTGGCAAATTCGACCCGTAACGAATGTGTATGAAGGCCAACACAGTTATTTGTGCAGGCATTCAATTTCTAATGTCTAGATAATCAGAATGTTTAACTTCTGTGCACTATAAAGTATAAAATATATTTTCAGTTTCCAATATTTGTATCATTAGGGCTTATCATAGAGCACATCGCAAATAATGACAATATTCTCTAAAGTAGCTGCTGTATTTTAAATTTCAGGTTTTGGATGGTATGCTGAAAGAAATATGCAAGGCATTACTTGAAGCTGATGTTAATGTTCGCCTTGTTAAGCAACTCAGAGAGAATGTCAGGTAAGGAATGTAAAAGACAAAGTTTCAAACAACAATACCTAATGTGATGTCTCTACAGTTAAATTAATTCAGGAACGTCCATAATATATTAAATAATTAATTATCTGTTAAAACGCAGCTGAACTTCGTAATCTTGAACTCGCTTAATTCAGAGTTTCACATATGTCGAAGTGGAAAATAATTCCTGACTTCCTTCCTGTTTGATATAAAATAAATATGGTTATCTAAAAGTTTTAACTCAAATTTTGAGTTATGTCGAGGTGTTTTTCTATTCCAATAAGTATTGACGCCTGTGGCCAGACGTATCGAGCCACGACCCAAGTTTGTCACATGTTGCAAACATCTTAACAGCTCTTTTCTCAAGTTTAAACGAGTGTTTGATAACCTTATTAGAATAATTGATCGGTGGTTGCCAGTTCAGTATATGGAAGGCTTTCCTTTGAGCGGAGCACCCTGGTTTTGACGCGTGGAAAATTCAAAATACGCTTGTTTGACTCGCGAGGTAATTATGTCATGCGTCACTTTTGACCTGGGGCAATTTCCGGACTTGCGTCATACAGTATAATTTGGCTGGCTGATTATCCCAATCAGTCGAACAGCCATGTCAAAGCTGATAAAACACTGCGATTATTGGTTGGTGGCGGAGTCAAACCTTAGAAAGACGCTGTCAATCAGCGGTCAAGTTATCGTGTAGCTCCGTCCATTAGGCGGAGTTTTGTAGCTCAGAAAAATCTATATTGACCAATTAAAACGCATATATTTACGCTTCTAATGACGTGAACAATCGACATATCGGCGTAATATACATGTATCCACACTTAAGTTAAAGTACATGAGTCCGTTAGAGTATGTTTATTCCCCACCATTTAACGTTTAAAACACAATTTACTCACCGCTACCGTTGTTGATAATATCCACATTCCTAAATATAAAGGCATTGTTTTAAATTACTTTCCTTTATATTTCGGGTAAAATTATTAATATATTTCCAAAATTTAGAATCCGATTTCAACAAAAATTCTGACTGTTATGTAAAATTTCTTATATCCGAAATATCCACCATCCAATTTTAGTGTTCTAGTGTCATAAACACATTTTTTAATAGTATGTGAATTTCATGTAAATCCTTTGTTTTATAGAAAAGCGCGCAAAAGTTATGCTGACACAAACGACGTCACGTTCCACGCATGGAAAGCGTGCATGTATCGACCATGTGCTTTACCAAATATATACATGTCATCGAGGAATAAAAAATTTGTAGTGCAAGAACTTGAAATCTTTTCTTTTTGTATAAAACGTTCGTAGTGCAAAAACTTTGCGATCTTTAGAATTTGAGTAACTATTTTATTGCAGTGTTTTAATAAAACTTTTTAACAGCGAAACAATATTTGCGGACCGTAACTACGCATATTTTTTGGGGAAGTAAAGCCTACGTTTTATTGTTGTACATGATATGCGATTTCTATAAAAACATTCATTGGTATTTTTAACATGTAAAAAATATGTTAAACTCATCTTAATAATTATAATAATAATAATAAATAATAATAATAATAGATCTAGTAATAATAATAATAGATCTAATAATAATAATAGATCTAATTATAATAATACTGGATCTAAGAATAATAATAAGAAGAAACTAAAATGAAATAAATTAAAAATAAAATAATAAGTTAATAAAAAATAATAATTAATAAATTTAAATAATATTATTAAATTATAATATAATTAATACATTAATACAAATAATAATAAAAAGAAGGAAAACAAATGGAAACTACCTTCAAATCATCGACTCTTCAGGGTTTATATCTGACTCTTGGCAAATTAGATTTTGACTTGAAAATTTGACCCCAAGAGTCATTGACTCTTGAAATTCAAAGTCTAAGGAAAGCCCTGACATGTATACAGGTTTGCTATTTTATATTACGATTTATTGAACATTTGAACTAAATACTACTAAAATGTCTAAATTTGGATATCTGAAACTTCGAATATCTCAAAGTCATTTGTGAACTTCGGGCGACAGGCCTTTTTTATGCCATTTTTGGGGCCGAAATTCGGCCCCATTCCCCTAGTGAAAAATTATATATTTTCCCCCAATTTAATCCTAAAATTCCCCTGTCAGATATGAAAAATAAATATAAGCAAATCACTAGCAATGGCTGCGTACTGAAAAGAACACCGGGCAGTCCCGATTTTGTTTGTGTCCGCATTTTGAACGCGTTTGACTGTGGTTCCTGTTCTCGCTAAATCTATAATACAACAAGAAATGTCACGACGGAACAAGACCAGATGCTAACATCCGCTTTCAATTTTCAACATGTCGCACAACAGCTTATCATGTGTTACGTAAAAAAAATGAATAAAGACATGGCTAAAGGCTGTAAACGCATTGATTTGTTATTTAAACAAGATTCATTAGATTAAATCTCAAAGAAACCAAAATACGGTGATAGAGAACCAATTTCTGAGCCATCTTGTTCGACTTCCGAAAGTTCGTCATCAGACCAGCCGCAGGAACCTTCCCGTGAGTTTCTGCCAACCGTTAGATGTACCATTTGAAAACAAAAAGAAATCGATTTGTGACTCAGATAGTGATAGCGATTCATCCCAACCACTACATATGGTTCCAGATGCTCGTCTTTTTACATCAGTTAAATTCGAGTGCAAGTTTAGCTGGCTATATTTTTCTGCGGTGTTGAGGATGTGGCTGCCATCTTCAGGGATGATGAAGTGATGGTTAGGTCCTTTCCTGCCATGGAGTTTCTAGTCAATCTTAATGGGATTTTGCCCACTTCAGCTGCATGTGTAGAGAGGCTGTTCAGCCTGATGAATTCTATCTGTACACCATCAAGAAGTACCCAGGGGCAAGTCAAGATTGAGGCCCTGATACGAATGTGCTGTTGTGAAACAGATCTATCGATGAGAGACATTGAAAGTATTATGAACATGTTCAAGTCTTGTACCAGGGACATTGCCTTGTAAACAAAATTGAAATGTGCTACAAACATATATTATGATTTTCAGACTAATACTACTGAATAAAGTGTGGTATTGTTGATATTTTAATAATCTGCAAAATTCCCCTATTAGACATATTTTCCCCTCTTGAAAGGACCCGTTACCTTTCCCTCAAAGCCAAAAAAAGGGCTGGGCGACTTTGAAATACTAAACGAAGTACAGCTGTATTTGTCACTTGTGATGTATTCTACAGGCATACATGCCATATGTCCCGGATCATCCGGGATTGTCCCGGAAATGTAGTGTCCGTCCCGCGGTCCCGGAATCAGTTCACATGTTCCGGAAATCATAAAAACTGTGCATACCTATATTAGATTAACTTTTGACAGACATATAGACTATAGGTAAGAATATATTAGAATAAACAATTTATTTGCTTACAGAACATTTCAGTACATAGTAATATTAATGAACTCTGGAAATATTACTAACCTCTGTTGGTAAAACATATTCAGTTTAAGGAACATTGTCAAGGATCTTTATCTTGTGTACAGGTCTATTTTTTTTTTTTTTTGCAACATTTTATTTTCTCGTAGTAGCTTTACATACATGCATACATGAATACATCAACCATCATATTATACTGATACAAAAGTATTAATACATTTGCATGTACAAAATTAAAATGATATGTCATGAAAAATATTGCATGTCTATAAAACATTGTACGTAAAACAAAGATTATGCCGAGGACACTGAGTTGCATTGAATATATATGTAATTATTATATTGTGAAGATTACAAAACTAATGCTATGACATACAGACTAACTATTACAAAAAAAAATGTGTATACATACAGCGATATTAATACATTTACATGTAATAAATTGAAATATGTTGTAAAAAACATTGCACATTAAAAAAATAGATATGCTAAAGACACTGAATTGCATTGAGTGTAAATGTTATTATGATATTGCAGAGACTACCAAAGTAATGTTATGGTATACAAAATAATTATTACTAGGTGTATTAATCCTTGTCTATTTAATTTCACTAAACAATGTCTATGAACATGCTGACTAGTGACCAATCTCTTAATTCTTCATCTGTTTTTGTTGTATTTTTAAAAATTTCAAATGAGTGTTTGAAGCTATAAACTAGTCCAAAGTTAGAAGGAATTGTGTTTTTTTGTCTGGCAATGAAAAATATATCGTTTAATTTCTAGGCATAAAATATTTAAATTGTTCATTTTTGAATTTGTAATACCCAGTATAATATCCTGTCTATTTGTATTCACTATATGAACAGCAAATTTAATCATTTCTTGAGAATGTATACAGTTCCAAAACAAGTGTGTTATATTTTCTACTTCATTTTTACAAAAAGTACACAGATTATCAGCAGCAATTTTCATATTAAACATATGGGCTTTTTTTCCTAAGATTCTGTGGACAATTCTACATTGGAACCATTGGGCATATGTATCTTTACTAATATTGAACACAAGTGCATATACATTTTTCCAGTCAATACCATAGAACTCAGCATTCCATTTTATTTGACTGGTTGGGATATCACTGTTTTGATTATATGTTTATAAACATGTTTTTCTTCTTTAGGACTTGTTACTATTTTCTTTACATAAGTTGCTAATACAGGTCCTTGAATTTTGTTATCACAGGTGAACATGTCTCCAAAAGTTTTAATGTATTTACTTATTACTTTGATTAAACCTTGATACAGTAGAAAATTCACATTTGTTCCAATTAGATAGTCCCAAGATTCTTTGGAGATAAAACAGTTTGTATCTATCAATATATCTCTAACGAGACGAATACCTCTTTCATATAGACTTTTAATAAATATATAATTTACAGGTCTATTATTGACTTTGATGAGATGGCTGGAGGTCTTAATAAGAGAAGGATGATCCAGTCATCCGTCTACAAGGAGCTTGTCAAGGTATGTCCAGTCATCCGTCTACATGGAGCTTGTCAAGGTATGTCCAGTCATCCGTCTACAAGGAGCTTGTCAAGGTATGTCCAGTCATCCGTCTACAAGGAGCTTGTCAAGGTATGTCCAGTCATCCGTCTACAAGGAGCTTGTCAAGGTATGTCCAGTCATCCGTCTACAAGGAGCTTGTCAAGGTATGTCCAGTCATCCGTCTACAAGGAGCTTGTCAAGGTATGACCAGTCATCCGTCTACAAGGAGCTTGTCAAGGTATGTCCAGTCATCCGTCTACAAGGAGCTTGTCAAGGTATGTCCAGTCATCCGTCTACAAGGAGCTTGTCATGGTATGTCCAGTCATCCGTCTACAAGGAGCTTGTCAAGGTATGTCCAGTTTTGTTCTGAAGGTTAGGCTTGTTAAAAATAAAAATGTGTCAATTTAATGACTAGAAACAGTAAACAAATATCTAGTGCATCAATAAAAAGTACAAAGGATTAAAAACTTATATCATCCAAATGTCCATCAAAACTTTCTCAGGAAGAAATTTAAATTTGAAGTCCAACTTACTTTGTACTAAATTACTGGTGAGAATGAAGAATACTTAACTGAAATATAACATTTTTCACACAGCTTGTGGACCCAGGAGTGAAGGCCTGGCAGCCGACCAAGGGCAGGAACAATGTCATCATGTTTGTCGGTCTGCAGGGTAGCGGAAAGACTACCACCTGTACCAAGGTGAGTGTAGCAAAATTGGGCACAAACCTTCAACTGTGTCATGGTTCTTTTGTAGGAGTTGTGCATACTAGATGATACTACATTTCTGTGAATAAGATTTTGACATCGTCAATGGAAGACTAGATGCAAATACAAATCAGATGGTACATATGTAGAGAGGAGTGTCAAATTTGTAAGGGTTTCATGTTCTTTTTGTTGTTTTAATATATATTGGATTAAATTGAATCAGGAAAATAGCTTTTATTAAGTAATCATTAATCAAGCACTTAAATATTAATCATTTTAAGTACGGGTATTTAACAACAACTGACAACCAACATTTTACTGTTCCCAGTTGGCGTACTATTACCAGAAGAAGGGCTGGAAGACGTGTTTGATTTGTGCCGACACATTCAGAGCCGGAGCCTTCGACCAGCTCAAGCAGAACGCCACCAAGGCCAGAATTCCATTCTACGGAAGGTAGGGACCAGGGCCATATTCACATATGAAGCGCGTTGTGGGAAAACAGGTCTTAATGCATGTGCATAAAGTGTCGTCCTGGATCAGCCTGTGCAGTCTGCACAGGCTAATCTGGGTTGGCACTTTCCGCTTTTATGGTATTTTTTGTGTCAATGAAGTCTCTTCTAAACATAAATCCACTGTAGGCGGAAAGTGCCGTCCTGGATCAGCCTGTGCAGTCCGACACTTTACGCACATGCATTAAGTCCGGTTTTCCCACGATGCGCTTCAATAAGACTTTAGACAAAGTACTTGTGTCTTCACAAATATGTCCGATGCCAATGTCGCTTATTTCGTAAACAAATGATCCTAAATGTTTGTTTGTTTGAATTTTTCGCCGTTTTTAACATTATTACAGTCATCACGGCGGTCAGTTAACCTACTCACACTTTTCCTGGGCAAGCTTAGCCCATCTAAGCGGTTTACCAGTACTAAGTGCACATACCTATGCCAGTAACTGGCAACTGCCCTACTTGAATCAGAGGTAGGGGGAGAATGGCCGTAGAAATAATTTCATGACCAATCCCCACACAAGTTATGTGGCCGGGCTGGGGTTCGAACTCATGATCCGCGGATTGACAGTCTAGCGCTCTACCAACTGAGCTAGCCGGACCTGGCCAAAATCACCCTAAATAAAAACTGCTAAAATTACAGCTGAAAAGTAGCTAGTAAGATTCATATTTAGTAATGTAATCTTAAGAATTAGTATGAGGGCAAGCATTAAATACTTGTTTAAACATTTATTATCTTAAATTAAATGTCAAGCTTAAAAGCTACATAGTTAGATCTATATGTGTCATCCCATTGAAAGTGTGCTGCCCTGTGACATATATACAGATTTATATCCTATTGGATTAACTTAGCATTGAATTATTTTAGGAAAAGATGTAGGAATAGAAAAAGTCTCAAAAAAAATTTGGTTAATATTGACATTTTATGACTACAATGCTTCTAAGGTTTTTAAACGTTTCTCAACATTTATAATTTTAAATTCGCATAAATGTATTTAATTGTAAAGATCTCCCTCATTCCATTGTTGACCAGCAGGAAACAACCCAAAATGGGCAGAGTGTAACACCCTAGTATTTCCCCCAAGATCTGTCCTTATTATGCAAAACCTTATTGGCATTATATGTATCAGTTAGAAGCAGCTAGATGTACCAACTGTACGTTTCAGCTACACAGAGATAGATCCAGTGGAGATAGCCAAGGAAGGTGTGGACAAGTTCAAGTCGGAACACTTTGAGATTATCATTGTGGACACGAGTGGTCGCCACAAACAGGAAGACACCCTGTTTGAGGAAATGTTGCAAGTGTACAACAACATCGTAAGTATGAGACAAGCAGCAGGACTCCCTGTGTGAGGAAATGTTGCAAGTGTACAACAATATAGTAAGTATGAGACAAGCAGGAGGACTCCCTGTTTGAGGAAATGTTGCAAGTGTACAACAACATCGTAAGTATGAGACAAGCAGCAGAACTCCCTGTTTGAGGAAATGTTGCAAGTGTACAACAACATCGTAAGTATGAGACACGCAGGAGGACTCCCTGTTTGAGGAAATGTTGCAAGTGTACAACAATATTGTAAGTATGAGACAAGCAGCAGAACTCCCTGTTTGAGGAAATGTTGCAAGTGTACAACAATATTGCAAGTATGAGACAAGCAGGAGGACTCCCTGTTTGAGGAAATGTTGCAAGTGTACAACAACATCGTAAGTGTGAGACAAGCAGGAGGACTCCCTGTTTGAGGAAATGTTGCAAGTGTACAACAATATAGTAAGTGTGAGACAAGCAGGAGGACTCCCTGTTTGAGGAAATGTTGCAAGTGTACAACAATATTGCAAGTATGAGACAAGCAGGAGGACTCCCTGTTTGAGGAAATGTTGCAAGTGTACAACAACATCGTAAGTGTGAGACAAGCAGGAGGACTCCCTGTTTGAGGAAATGTTGCAAGTGTACAACAATATTGTAAGTATGAGACAAGCAGGAGGACTCCCTGTTTGAGGAAATGTTGCAAGTGTACAACAACATCGTAAGTGTGAGACAAGCAGGAGGACTCCCTGTTTGAGGAAATGTTGCCAGTGTACAACAACATCGTAAGTATGAGACAAGCAGGAGGACTCCCTGTTTGAGGAAATGTTGCAAGTGTACAACAATATTGTAAGTATGAGACAAGCAGGAGGACTCCCTGTTTGAGGAAATGTTGCAAGTGTACAACAATATTGTAAGTATGAGACAAGCAGCAGAACTCCCTGTTTGAGGAAATGTTGCAAGTGTACAACAATATTGTAAGTATGAGACAAGCAGGAGGACTCCCTGTTTGAGGAAATGTTGCAAGTGTACAACAATATAGTAAGTATGAGACACGCAGGAGGACTCCCTGTTTGAGGAAATGTTGCAAGTGTACAACAACATCGTAAGTATGAGACAAGCAGGAGGACTCCCTGTTTGAGGAAATGTTGCAAGTGTACAACAACATCGTAAGTGTGAGACAAGCAGGAGGACTCCCTGTTTGAGGAAATGTTGCAAGTGTACAACAATATTGTAAGTATGAGACACGCAGGAGGACTTCCTGTTTGAGGAAATGTTGCAAGTGTACAACAATATAGTAAGTTTGAGACACGCAGGAGGACTCCCTGTTTGAGGAAATGTTGCAAGTGTACAACAACATCGTAAGTATGAGACAAGCAGGAGGACTCCCTGTTTGAGGAAATGTTGCAAGTGTACAACAACATCGTAAGTATGAGATTGCTTTGTAGGTGATGGTAAATAGCTGGGTTATGCAGGTTTTTTAGCAGTAATTCATGTGATTATTATTCTAGTGTATACCATCATTAGGTAAGATAATACCTGGTAGATAATACTCAGTAATGTTACAAAAGTTTGAGATTGATTGTTACCCTAATGGTATTAACTCAGTAATGTCATGCTAGTGTTTCTGCAGTACTTTACATGATAATTATTCTTTGGAATCGGTGATCTCGCTATAGGTCAGGTGTTTTAAACTGATTATTTCCCCTTCAATAACAAGACAATGTAAAATTCATGTTGGCCACGTCTAAAAGTGTTCTATGATTTCCCCTTTAGACACCAGACAATGTAATATTCATGATGGCCGAGTCTCAAAGTGTTCTATTATTTCCCCTTCAGACACCAGACAATGTAATATTCATGATGGCTGCGTCTAAAAGTGTTATATGATTTCCCCTTCAATGACAAGACAATGTAATATTCATGTTGGCCACGTCTAAAAGTGTTCTATGATTTCCCCTTAAGACACCAGTCAATGTAATATTCATGATGGCTGCGTCTAAAAGTGTTATATTATTTCCCCTTCAGACACCAGACAATGTAATATTCATGATGGCCGAGTCTCAAAGTGTTCTATTATTTCCCCTTCAGACACCAGACAATGTAATATTCATGATGGCCGAGTCTCAAAGTGTTCTATTATTTCCCCTTCAGACACCAGACAATGTAATATTCATGATGGCCGAGTCTCAAAGTGTTCTATTATTTTCCCCTTCAGACACCAGACAATGTAATATTTTCATGATGGCCGAGTCTCAAAGTGTTATATTATTTCCCCTTCAGACACCAGACAATGTAATATTCATGATGGCCGAGTCTCAAAGTGTTCTATTATTTCCCCTTCAGACACCAGACAATGTAATATTCATGATGGCTGCGTCTAAAAGCGTTCTATGATTTCCCCTTCAGACACCAGACAATGTGATGTTCGTGATGGACGCCTCTATAGGTCAGGCGTGTGAGTCCCAAGCCAAGGCGTTCAAGGAGAAGGTTGACGTCAGCTCGGTCATCATCACCAAGCTGGACGGTCATGCCAAGGGTGGTGGTGCTCTTAGCGCGTAAGTTTCATCTCAATGTGTGCAATACAAGTAATCTTGTTTTTTTTTCTAGCAAGCCATATTGCTCTGTTCGTTTGCATGGTTGTCACTGAGATATAAAAAGAGTAGTCAACTTTTTTAATTAAAAAAAATATTTATGTATTTAAATAGTTTCCCTAGAAGAGTATGTCATTGTCAAATAAAGTAAAAATTTTGTAGCTTTTGGCTGTAATGGTAATGCTTAAATAGATGCATATGGATATTTTTGTGTTCATATCTTCTTGATTGGTTGTTCACTGTCTTCTTGTTTGACTATATTTGGTCTGCATTTATTTGAAAACTGTATGATTACACATTTTTAGGGCAAAAAATCTGTCCTGTTTACAAAATTATGAGTAACTTACTTACAGGTAGTTTCTGTGATGCGTAATTAAATGACAATTATAACCTCCAGGTTTATAAATATGAGGCGTGTCGTGGGAAAACCGGGCTTAGTGCCTGTGCCTACAGTGGATTTATGTTTAGAAGAGACTTCATTGAAACAGAAAATACCATAAAAGCGAAAACTATCATCCCGGATCAGTCTGTGCGGACTGCACAGGCTGATCCGAGACGACACTTTATGCACGTGCATTAAGCCCGGCTTTCCCACGACGCGCCTCATATGTTGTTTGTTTTATTTCATTAGTTTATTGTTTTCACTGACTGTGTGCTTTTAGGGTGGCAGCCACAAAAAGTCCAGTGATCTTCATTGGTACTGGAGAACACATAGACGACTTTGAACCGTTCAAAGTACAGCCTTTTGTTAGCAAGTTGCTGGGTAAGTTTGTCTTTGTTTTCAGATGCATTCACATAATAATTTATCTGCACAATTGGAGCTATTGATAATGTAGCACTATTTGCAGATTTTAGGTATAAAAAAAAGAACAATATAATAGTATCAAGTTTATTAGGACAACACATCTGTATTTGTTTATTAGGACAACACATCTGTATTTGTTTATTAGGACAACACATCTGTATTTGTTTATTAGGACAACACATCTGTATTTGTTTATTAGGACAACACATCTGTATTTGTTTATTAGGACAACACATCTGTATTTGTTTCCTCTTCAGTATCATGGATAAAAATGGTAAACTAAAATTGTACTAGCAGTAAAAGTTTAGTATTTTCAAACACATACTAAAATAAGTGTTAACAATGTACAGAGAAACCAAACTGCTGTTATATTCCAGTAAAATTGTATAAGTTTAATTAAGTACCGGTAAATCATCTGGTAAGCTAAAATGTAAAAAAGCAACATTAAGAGTATACACTGAAATAGCAAAAGTTAGCAGGACTATTAAATTTTCAATACTTTCATAGACCACAATGGAAATGATGGCTTTCCCTTTTTGTGTATCCTCAATGATTGTTGGCAAATCATGGTTTTTATAATGCTCATGTTTTTTGTAATATACTTTAATTGCAGCACTTGATAGGTTATTTTATCCATTTACAATGTTTTTTTTGTTCCTAAAAAAATATCCATTTTTCACATTCTGAGCTTGAGACCTATGCATGATTGTTTCAGGTATGGGAGATATCGAGGGTTTGATAGACAAGGTCAATGAGTTGAAACTGGATGACAACGAGGAACTCATGAAGAAAATCAAACAAGGTTAGATGTTCCTCTCTGAATTTTGTTAATGTAACATTCATTTAAGGATGTAATAAATAGAGGATATTTGTTGATTTCAGCGGGAGATCATATTTTATTTCATAGAAAATGATATTTTCATGAGCGGCGCAGCCAAAGTTAAAATATCAATTTTCTATGATCAGGAGTGAAATAAAATACCATTCTTTTTAAGCTTTTTCCACCGTTTATTTTACATTATATGGGTTTAACTGGGAAATTTCGCAGGACTCATAACATACCAAATAATGAAATCATTTCAAAATTTTGAGTCCAGCATCGTTGACAGTCCATTTCTTTTACTGGATAAAATCTGGAATCAGTGTGAAACAGTGAAAATAAACAGAGTTGTAATTTTCACTGTTTTAAAAGTGAATTACCAATTTTATTTCACTGATATTTCTCTATAAATAACTGAAAAGCATCAAATAAACACCGATAATTAAGTGAACAATGCTTATTTTTCCATTAGGTAAATTTTGAGAACCACTCCAGAAGTTGTTAAACACAAACGTCATTGACTGTGTGAATAATTACTGATCACTGATCACTATTAACTGTACAGCGTGTTTACAGCTACAGTAATACTAGAATGTATATGTCAGGTCTGTCAGTGGTATAGTAGGAAGTAAATTAAGTAGATGTTTTAGCTAGGATGTATATATAAAACCTTCGGGGCAATAATAATAGCCGTTTTCTACAGCAAATTTATTTTATAAGTATTATTTGTAAATATTTCATTACTGTCATTGTTTATATTATATCATAGGAAGTCAAAATTTCACTGTTTACAATGTACGTGTAACTGTTACACATACATTGTAAACAGTGAAATTTTACTTCCTATGATATAATATAAACAATGACAGTTTATGTTTGCTGTTTTAGGACACTTCACACTAAGAGATATGTATGAGCAGTTTCAAAACATCATGAAGATGGGACCATTTGGACAGATCATGGTAACAGTTCTTTTTGACCTCCTGCTTTCACATATTTGCTTGATTTCCATGTCCAGCATTATTTTATTATGCTAAGCTTTTAAGTGTATGACCATTTTATAATGCTAAGCTTTTAAGTGTATGACCATTTTATAATGTTAAGCTTTTAAGTGTATGACCATTTTATAATGCTAAGCTTTTAAGTGTATGACCATTTTATAATGCTAAGCTTTTAAGTGTATGACCATTTTATAATGCTAAGCTTTTAAGTGTTTAACCATTTTGTAATGCTAAGCTTTTAAGTGTATGACCATTTTGTAATGCTAAGCTTTTAAGTGTATGACCATTTTAAGATGCTAAGCTTTTAAGTGTGTGACCATTTTATAATGCTAAGCTTTTAAGTGTATGACCATTTTATAATGTTAAGCTTTTAAGTGTATGACCATGTACACATTTTGTAATGCTAAGCTTTTAAGTGTATGACCATTTTATAATGCTAAGCTTTTAAGCGTATGACCATTTTATAATGCTAAGCTTGTAAGTGTATGACCATTTTATAATGCTAAGCTTTTAAGTGTATGACCATATGCACATTTTATAATGCTAAGCTTTTAAGTGTATGACATTTTATCATGCTAAGCTTTTAAGTGTATGACCATATGCACATGCTAAGCTTTTAAGTGTATGACCATTTTATAATGCTAAGCTTTTAAGTGTATGACCATTTTATAATGCTAAGCTTTTAAGTGTTTGACCATTTTGTAATGCTAAGCTTTTTAAGTGTATGACCCTTTTATAATGCTAAGCTTTTAAGTGTATGACCATTTTGTAATGCTAAGCTTTTTAAGTGTATGACCGTTTTATAATGCTAAGCTTTTAAGTGTTTAACCATTTTGTAATGCTAAGCTTTTAAGTGTATGACCATTTTATAATGCTAATCTTTTTAAGTTTATGACCATTTTATAATGCTAAGCTTTTAAGTGTATGACCATTTTATAATGCTAAGCTTTTAAGTGTATGACCATTTTGTAATGCTAAGCTTTTAAGTGTATGACCATTTTATAATGCTAAGCTTTTAAGTGTATGACCATTTTATAATGCTAAGCTTTTAAGTGTGTGACCATTTTATAATGCTAAGCATTTAAGTGTATGACCATTTTGTAATGCTAAGCTTTTAAGTGTATGACCATTTTATAATGCTACGCTTTAAGAGTGTGACAATTTTATAATGCCAAGCTTTTAAGTGTGTGACCATTTTATAATGCTAAGCTTTTAAGTGTGTGACCATTTTATAATGCTAAGCTTTAAGAATATGACCATTTTATGATGCTAAGCTTTTCAGTGTATGACCATTTTATAATGCTAAGCTTTTAAGTGTATGACCATATACACATTTTATAATGGTAAGCTTTTAAGTGTATAACTATTTTATAATGCTAAGCTTTTAAGTGTATGACCATTTTATAATGCTAAGCTTTTGAGTGTATGATCATTTTATAATGCTAAGCTTTTAAGTGTGTGACCATTTTGTAATGCTAAGCTTTTAAGTGTGTGACCAGTACTCACAATTCCATTCACCAAATTATCCAATTGCCAGCAAAAATAATATTTGGCTTAAGAAAATTCAGTTTGGCCTCAGCATTTTCGTACACATTTGTCAAAGTAAGCATTTTTTCAACAAAATAATGTGAATTTGGCTACAGAAAATGTTTAGCAAAGGGGCACCCTGAGGACTGCGGACAATTTTAAATATTCTTGATATAAATGAAAGGTATAAATACATTTGAGGCATGTTGTGGGAAAACAGGGCTTTATGCATATGTGTAAAGTGTCATCCCAGATCAGCCTGTGCAGTCCGCACCGGTTGATCTGGGACGACACTTTCCTCTTTTATTGTATTTTCTGTTTCAAGGAAGTATCTTCTAAACATAAACGTAAATCCACGGTAGGTGGAAAGTGCCGTCCCAGATTAGCCTGTGCAGACTGCGCATGTTAATCCGGGAGGACACTTTACACACATGCATTAAGCCTGGTTTTCCCACGACACACCTCAAATAAATTTTATCTTGTACTCATTTCAAATGAGCTCTTATGGACTTCTCGAATACTGACTATGATGATTGGTCCATGTTTGCTCATGATGGCCTTGTATGTTTGACAATGGTCCAATGTCCAATATCCATGCATTAACGCTGTCATATGGCTGTTCCATGCAGAACATGATCCCAGGGTTCAGCTCTGACTTCCTGACCAAGGGCGGGGAGCAAGAGTCCATGGCCAGACTGAAGAAGCTCATGACCATCATGGACAGCATGAACGATGATGGTGAGAACTGAAGTGATGTTTACCTACATTTGGCCTTCTGATAAAGCATGTACTGGACTTGAATTTCGAAAAATAAAATAATGTCATTTTGTATTCCTTTAAATATAAAACTAAAGGAAAGGTGCAAATACAGTGTAGCTGCATTAGCTTTAAGAAAAGGGCATGTTTTCACATAATGTATTCCTTCAAACTAAATAATTTTTTTTTATCGAAAATGTGGCTACGTCTGTAATTTTTTTGTCACTTTTTGACAGAAATAAAATGGATTCCTTTTATTAGAAGGCAATACATTCATCGAGCAAAATTACTATCATATATTGTATGCTGAAATGATTATCCTTGTATGTAATCTGTTTTCTTTTATTCCCTTACATAAATCTCGGTCTTGTTGAGTTCTCATATTATTTGTAATATGGGATTTGATACTTTGTTTTTGTGTAGTTTTCAGTATAAGACGTTGTGAACCTGTTTACTATGGAATTTAAACATGCATTTTCTCCCCATTCAGAGTTGGACAGTCTTGACGGTGAGCGGCTGTTCAGCAAGCAGACGGGGCGGGCACAGAGGGTGGCCCGAGGGGCAGGGGTGTCTGTCAGGGAGGTCAACGAGCTGCTCACCCAGTACAAGAAGTTTGCACAGATGGTGAAGAAGATGGGAGGAATCAAGGGCCTGTTCAAGGGTATGTGAATATTGTTTTTGCCTAAGAAATTTGCATAAATGCATTTGTGTGTGTTCGGGGCCTTTTAATACGTTAACATTGGTATTAATTTTTAGCTCGACTATTCAAAGAATAGGTGAGCTTTCCTACTACCCCCCGCATCGGTGTCGGCCTCCGGGTCTGAATTCGGTTAAAGTTTTTAAGTATTTTTCAAAACTTCAAAACTACACAACGTATTGTGACAGGGTATGCCCATTTTTCACATAGATTTTCTGGTTAAAGTTTATATTTAAAAGTTTTGTAACGTCAGCTACAGAGGTTATTCACTTGGAACTTACCTATTTTATCAACTCCAGTGTCAGGGGCAACATTCCCCACAACTGTTTTGTATTGTGACAGAGTTATGCCCCTTTTTCACATACATTTTCTGGTTAAAGTTTATATTGAAAAGTTTTGTAACTTCAAAACTGCAGAGGTTATTCACTTGAAACTTACCTCTGTCATCAAATGCAGTGTCAGGGGCAACATTCCCTATTACTCTGTTTTGTATTGTGACAGAGTTATGCCCTTTTTCACGTACAATTTCTGGTTAAAGTTTATATTCAAAATTAATGTAACTTCAAACTGCAGAGGTTATTCACTTGAAACTTGGAACTTACCTTTGTCATCAACTCCAGTGTCAGGAGCAACACTCCCTGTAACTCTGTTTTGTATTTTGACAGAGTTATGCCCCTTTTACACATACATTTTCTGATTTAAGTTTATATTCAACAGTTTTGTAACTTCAGAACTACATAAGTTATTCACTTGAAAGTTGGAATATACCTTTGTATCAACTCCAATATCAGGGGCAACATTCCCTATAACTGTGTTTTGTATTTTGACAGAGTTTTTCCTTTTTCACATAGATTTTCTGGTTAAAGTTTATATTCAAAACTCTCATTACTTCAAACACACGCAAGTTATTAACTACATAAGGTTGAAACTTGGAATAATTTGATGAAATACTTGCCATAACTCAGTTTTGTATTTCAAAAAATGTATGCCTCTTCCACTTTCCAAAATATGTATTAACTGAAATACTTTGAAAAGTTGAGTGCGCTGTCCTCTGACAGCTCTTGTAATTTTTTTTTTATTGTTGCAGTACTTTTAAATAAACATTACATGCAAATAACCAGATATCTTTCTGAAATTCACACTATAAATTAAGAAACACCATAATTTCACAGGCGGCGACATGAGCAAGAATGTGAACCCTACGCAGATGGCCAAACTGAACACTCAGATGGCCAAGATGATGGACCCCAGGGTGCTACACCAGATGGGTGAGTATGGCTAGAGATTGCATGTAGGACTAGGTGTTATGGTTTATTGATGGACCCAGATGGGTGAGTGGGGCTAGAGATTTCATGTAGGACTAGGTGTTATGGTTTATTGATGGACTCCAGGGTGCTACACCAAATGGGTGAGTAGGGCTAGAGATTTAATGTAGGACTAGGTGTTATGGTTTATTGATGGACTCCAGGGTGCTGCACCAGATGGGTGAGTAGGCTAGAGATTACATGTAGGACTAGGTGTTATGGTTTAATGATGGACTCCAGGGTGCAACACCAGATGGATGAGTAGGGCTAGAGATTTCATGTAGGACTAGGTGTTATGGTTTATTGATGGACTCCAAGGTGCTACACCAGATGGGTGAGTAGGCTAGAGATTGCATGTAGGACTAGGTGTTATGGTTTAATGATGGACCACAGGGTTCTACACCAAATGGGTGAGTAGGGCTAGAGATTTCATGTAGGACTAGCTGTTATGGTTTATTGATGGACCCCAGGGTGCTACACCAGATGGGTGAGTAGGGCTAGAGATTTCATGTAGGACTAGGTATAATGGTTTATTGATGGACTCCAGGGTGCTGCACCAGATGGTTGAGTAGGACTAGAGATTTCATGTAGGACAGGTGATATGGTTTATTGATGGCCTGCAAGGTGCTACACTAGATGGGTGAGTAGGACTAGAGATTTCATGTAGGACTAGGTGTTATGGTTTATTGATGGTCTCCGCTACACTAGATGGGTGAGTAGGACTAGAGATTTCATGTAGGACTAGGTGTTATGGTTTATTGATGGACCCCAGGGTTCTACACTAGATGGGTGAGTAAGACTAGAGATTTCATTTAGGACTAGGTGATATGGTTTAATGATGGACCCCAGCATTCTAAACCAGATGGGTGAGTAGTCTAGATACTTCATGTAGGACTACGTGATATGGTTTATTGATGGACCCCAAGGTGCTACACCAGATGGGTGAGTAGGGCTAGAGATTTCATGTAGGACAGGTGTTATGGTTTAATGATGAACCCCAGGGTTCTAAACCAGATGGGTGAGTAGGGCTAGAGATTTCATGTAGAACTAGGTGTTATGGTTTATTGATGGAGCCCAAGGTGCTACACCAGATGGGTGAGTAGGGCTAGATATTTCATGTAGGACTAGGTGTTACGGTTTATTGATAGAGCCCAGGGTGCTACACCAGATGGGTGACTAGGGCTAGATATTTCATATAGGACTAGGTGTTATGTTTTTTTGATGGACTCCAGGGTGCTACACTAGATGGGTGAGTAGTACTAGAGATTTCATGTAGGACTAGGTGTTATGGTTTATTGATGGACCCCAGGGTGCTACACCAGATGGGTGAGTAGGACTAGAGATTGCATGTAGTACTAGGTGTTATGGTTTAATGATGGACCCCAGGGTTCTACACTAGATGGGTGAGTAGGGCTAGAGATTTCATGTAGGACTAGGTGATATGGTTTATTGATGGACCCCAGGGTTTTTCTAAACCAGATGGGTGAGTAGGCTAGAGATTTCATGTAGGACTAGGCGATATGGTTTATTGATGGAGCCCAGGGTGCTACACCAGATGGGTGAGTAGGACTAGAGATTGCATGTAGGACTAGGTGTTATGGTTTATTGATGGAGCCCACGGTGCTACACCAGATGGGTGAGTAGGGCTAGAGATTTCATGTATCACATGTTTTGGTTTATAGAGGTGTTATTCTTCCTCCTTTTCAGCTGATTTCCTTCTTTAGTTCTTAAGTTTGCTGGATCTGTGTGGAAATGATGGGTTTCGGTGAAGCCAGGCGCAGATACTGGATTTTGAGTTAGAGGGGCCAGAAATATTCAGTAACTGAAACAAAACAAGAAAAAAAAGCGCTTTATAATTTTATCCATTTATTATTGATTGTTTTGTAAACAACACTATATTTCCAATATATTTCTTCGTCAGTAGTGTTATTTTGTTTGTTTATATACATTGTTTTTTTCTTTTTGAGATCTATGACAACAATTTTGAAATCTTGTCAATTTGTCGATCTGTGAACAGGTCCCTTTAAAGTAATTGTTGCAAAAGCTTTTTCTGTCCATTCTGTAATCAATATGTTCTGTGTATGTTTGCAGGTGGAATGCAGGGTCTACAGAGCATGATGCGGCAGTTCCAGCAAGGTGCGGGAGGGAAGGGGGGCCTCGGGGGAATGGGGAACATGTTTGGCATGGGAGACAAATAACCATGGGAAAACATGTAGGAAGAACTGTTAAAAAAAGTTGAGGTTTCAAGGAGCTGTGATGGCATCGGAAGAAACCTGTAAACAGTGATGTTGCACAATTGTGCAAACTACATGTGCATGTGGATATGTAACACAGATGCAGTTTGCTTGATAATTTTATTTCTTGTTTTAGCCGAGTAAAGACATGGTTAATAGAGTTGATGTTGAACATCAAATTTCTATGGATTCCTATTATTTGTGTATTCATACTGTTACAGATATATTGCAAGAGTTTTGCATGACTTGATTATTGCTATTGCAAAGTTTTGTGCTGAGATTTTGTCAAGACAGACATTCAGTGTGTAGATTTGAATAGGTATTTGTTTGAACTGGGTTGAAGTATTAATTAATTGGCCCAAGACAAATGCACCAAATCTTAAAATAATGATTGAAATTGTGTTTATTTGTGTATTTAAAGATTGCAAGTATTGACTTTTGTTAGATAATGTTGAACAGTCAATGATACATACTTTTAAGGATTTAATTGTGATAACAACATTGAAATGTTGATAACCATTCAGTATGTGAATATTTGTTGATATGATGGTTGTTTGCATATTTATAGTTAGTAAATATCAAAAATGTATGAACACAAATACAATAAATATGTAACATGGCTTAAAATCTAACGAGGAATTAAATGGTCAGGATAATTGATATTTGACTGCTCATATGAGAACTTTAGATCCGTGAATCTGTGAATACAGAATGATAAACATTCCTGCCAGTAACAGTGGGGAAAATCTACTAGTAAATGGTGTTAATTGTCTAATTTCTATATTTGAGGCGCGTCGTGGGAAAACCGGCATTAATGCATGTGCGTAAAGTGTCATCCCGGATTAGCCTGTGCACAGGCTAATCCAGGACGGCACTTTACGCTTTAATGGTATTTTCTTTTTCGAGAAAGTCTCTTCTATACATAAATCCACTGTAGGCGGAAAGTGCCGTCCTGGATTAGCCTGTGCGGACTGCACAGGCTAATCCGGGACGACACTTTTCGCACATGCATTAAGCCCGGTTTTCCCACGATGCGCCTCATTTATTTCAAGGAGTGAAAACCAGAAAGCACTAACTGCTGTTTTCAATAGCAGTTAATACCTTCTGGTTCTCAACCCTCTATGTAAGCATCTATTTGCAGAAAGTGAAAATGCAATATAGCTGAAACAATCACCAATTTGAAGAAGCGTGTTGTTGCGGTAATGATGTTAACAAGGTGTGTTAAGATATAAAAGCATATAAAAACTGTTAGACAAAGAACTACCTATATATACTGAACCAAAAAAGAAATTTTTGTAAAGTACATTCCAAATTGTCAGTGTTATGTAAGACATGTACAGACATGAATACATGTAATTATTGTAAAATTGTTTCTAAAATCGACCAGTTAATCCCAGTATATTTGTAAGACACACTTGTACAACAAACAGAAGATTTCAGTCAAAACGTTAAAAAGTTATATACATTTAAACTTAGCAAAAGTTCCTTTTTTGATTCTGTATATAAAGTGTGTCACTCAGAAAGATGTAAATTGACCGCTCATTAACATGAAAAAGTACATGTTGTTTTTAAAATGTACTTATTGATGTTTTATGATTATATCTTTTGCTCATATTTGAATTTGTTAACACCCTTCGTCATATTAAAGCTGTTTCATATTTATACAGATCGTGTTCAGAGGAACTCTCATCGTCATTAAAGATATGTTAGTCATGATATTGTGTTGTCTTTTTCTTACTCTCCTTCGAGTTCGGTTGCATTTTAAAACTAATTATATAATATATGACTCGTATCAAAAAGACCACAAACAAATAATATATTAATTTCTTTCACCAAGCTTGTGATTCACTTGCAATACCAGAAATGAATGAATGGAAGATAATTCTATCACTGAATGAACGGAATATAATTCTATCACTATATGAATGGAAGATAATTCTATCACTGTATAAATGGAAGATAATTCTATCACTATATGAATGGAAGATAATTCTATCACTGAATGAATGGAAAATAATTCTATCACTGAATGAATGGAAGATAATTCTATCACTGAATGAATGGAATGAATGGAAGATAATTCAATCACTGAATGAATGGAAGATAATTCTATAACTGAATGAATGGAAGATAATTCTATCACTGAATAAATGGAAAATAAATTGATCACTGAATAAATGGAAGATAATTATATCACTGAATTAATGGAAGATAATCCTATCACTGAATTAATGGACGATGATTCTATCACTGAATGATTGGAAGATAATTCTATCACTGAATGAATGGAAGATAATTCTATCACTGAATGAATGGAAGATAATCCTATCACTGAATGAATGGAAGATTATTCTATCACTGATTGGAAGATAATTCTATCACTTAATGAATGGAAGATAATTCTATCACTGAATGAATGGAAGATAATTCTATCACTGAATGAATGGAAGATGAGTGTATCACTGAATGAATGGAAGATGATTGTATCACTGAATGAATTGAAAATAATTCTATCACTGAATGAATGGAAGATAATGCTATCACTGAACGAATGGAAGATGGTCTTATCACTGAACGAATGGAAGATAATTCTATAAATGAATGAATGGAAGATAATTCTATCACTGAATGAATGGAAGATAATCCTATCACTGAATGAATGGAAGATGATTCTATCACTGAATGATTGGAAGATAATTCTATCACTGAATGAATGGAAGATAATTCTATCACTGAATGATTGGAAGATAATTCTATAACTGGATGATTGGAAGATAATTCTATCACAAAAGCCAGGGAGGACTTTTATGCACGTGTATTTCGAATGTTGATGAGGTCCTTTCCCGCCGAAGCTGCATTATGTGAGGACCATGGTGTGTCCGAGCACCCCTGCCTTATTTACTTGGAGACACATCGAACGTTGGGATGAAATTTGAATCATAGCTGCAATTTTCAGCTATACATTTTTTACTGAAATGTTTTTAATTTTGGTATGGCCTTGTGATAAGGGGGGAAGTCAGAGTACCGGGAGGAAACCCAACCTGTCCGGTATGGTGACCACCAACCCAACTCGCACGTCGAGTGAGAAGCGAGTGTACCAACTACTGCGCTCGTATGACAATATGGAATTTTGTTCACGAGATTGTCATATTTATACAGCAAATACTGGATAGGCCTTTCAACATCCACAGTGTTTGTGTGATGTTTAATTCTGGACCATCTTGTATTTATAATGCTTATAACACTTCGATAGGGACAAAATACACAAGAAAAAGATAGCATTTTCATATTTATATAATAGTTTATTGCACATATATACATAAAAGCTATGTTAACAACAATGCCCCACCATGGGTTCAATAAACAACAGAAACAACAACAAAGAGTTGAGAAGTACAAACAGTTCAAAAGTTAAAATAAATGCTGCAACAATGTGTTTATCCAATTATGGCAATTTGAACACAAAGGAATTACTTATTCATAGAAAAATCACATTTTTTCCAGCTATATATGGGTCACTAATTAAATTGTATTCAGCAAAGGCAGTGCAGTTTATTGCATCAAAATATGTTGTACATATTACTATAATGCCTTTGAAAGATCATCAGAAAATTAAAATAGCAACATATTATTCACAGTTTTGCAGTGCAAGAAATGCATGTTACATGTTAACTTCAGTTAATTCAGGGGTGTGGAAATCCTATGCCTGACTCGTGAGAAGCCCATAATTTTACTGTCGAACAAGTATATTTTTCCTGTCTACTTGTCCACGGACAAGTACAATTTGAGGGTGTGAAAATGATGTAAGTGTTGAAAGTTAATTATCATATTATTATATTCTTATGCATTTGAATAACAAATTGTGTTTTATTTATCATTTAATGAAAAGATACATCAGGAAGGCCTGGGATGAAACAATATTTTATTTGGACAAGTGACTGTTGCATGCGGACAAGTAGATTTTTGCAATGAACTTGTCCATGGACAAGTTAACAATTTGGTATTTCCACACTCCTGGTTATTTGGTTTAAACTGTATTTTATTGCATACATACACATATTCATAGTATACATGGGCATGCAGAGTGGATTGGAAAACAAGTTGATTAAAGTTCAGTTCAGGCGCGTCGTGGGAAACCGGTCTTAATGCATGTGCGTAAAGTGTCATCCCGGATTAGCCTGCGCAGTCCGCACAGGCTAATCCAGGACGGCACTTTCCGCCTACAGTAGATATATGTTTAGAAGAAACTTCCTTGAAACAGAAAATACCATAAAAGCGGAAAGTGTCGTCCTGGATTAGCCCATGCGGACTGCACAGGCTAATTCGGGACGACACGTTACGCACATGCATTAAGACCGTTTTTTTCACGACGCGCCACAGTTAATTAAAATAACCTCTTTTGACAGATATGTTGTAGAATTATATAGTAGTTAAAAATCTTCATATTACTTCAAATAAGGTCACAACACAATAGTGGGTCACCCAGTGCTTTAAAATATACTAGTTAATATTAGTAATCTTGATTAAGACATATTGTTACGGTAAGCTGTTCATTGTAGCATAGTAAGTAGACAAATACATTTCTTAGTTATAGCAAACATACAACAATAATCTGTAATTGTAAATAGTCAAAAATAAGTATTCCAGGTAGAAAAATCAGCATTTTGAATAAGAGAACTACTCAGATCTATTTAAGACATCAAAACAGTTGACACTGCAATTTTAGATTATAATGCCTGCTAAAATGTTCTTTGGAAACTTTTAATAGCGACTTATTGTTCAATACAATAAAACAGATCTTGATGGTCCAATACCACAATGGACGAGGTGCTGTTCTCTTCAACGAGCCTGATTTAACATTGAATTCACACCCAGTAACTGTTCTTGCCTTTCTTATAGTCAGTTGACCAGTTCTGAAAAAAAAGAACAAAAAAAATATTAGTTCAGTTTGAACCAATTGCTAAGCTCGATTGGGCCATACCACTTTTATTCTATGTTTAGCGTCCTCGGGCTGGTAGGTTTTTGGATGCCTGACTGGAAAAAAAACACAATTTTGACCATGTAAAAAATTGAGTTGGAAAGCAAATAAAAAAATTGGAAATAAAAAGACTTTTAGGTGTTTTTACCAATATTTGTAGAAACAGTGTGCAGCTAGTCAATTTACTCAGTTAAAATACTGTTTTAAAGTAGGTTCCCAATATGAAGATGATATATAACAGTTTTGCAGGTAAACATTTGCTTCAGCTTGTACCACTGCCATGAATAAGTTGTGAAAGAAAAATTCTTTTTATCGATTCACTGTTTTTTCCTGCCTGATTGGTAGGTTTTGAAAAATCATGGGGACGCTTAACATAGAATCAAATTTGTATGGCCTTGTGTCGGAAGCCAGAGGATTACTGAGACATTTTCGAGTCTGTTTCCTGGGTAGAACCAGTATATTGTGTCTTTGAGAAAGATCATTCGAACGTTCCCCAATTAGAGATTGAACTCATAATCTCCTGAACTCAAGATGGACACCACTGATTATTCGTACAAAGTAAACATGTTCGTATTATGATATTTTAACTCGATATCTCTCGAGTTCCTGAGGAATTCAAAACGACTAACAACTGTAGCCATGTTTTCCATTATAAATTAAGGAATTCTTATAATTTTCAGTTTCAGAGTTCACTGCGAGTTATTTCTCTATTTCTTAAAACAATTTCAGGTTGTGCTATTCCACATAATTTTAATATTGCTATATGACAGCAAAAAGCTAATTTCTTACATATAAAATAGACAAAATTATCCCTTCATTCAATACTGAAAACGTATGTCCAAATTCAACTACAGGTATATATATGAGGAATCATTTTTAAAAAATATAATAAATTATGCCAAAAACAAAAACTGTCATACTTATTATTGAAATACAAATCTATACTAAATACAAATACAGTATTACATTTGCTGCAACTTATAAATATTCTGCAATGTAGCATGTACGTTACGCATGCAAAAAGGTTGTGGTGGAAAATATGTTATTTAAAACATAATAGTACTATTAGCATGCTTAGACATATGGTTAGAATACATAAATTGGTTACCAATATATGGGTAAAAAAGAAATACTTGGATATAGAGATTATTAGCATTTATTATATACTTGTAGATTATCTGACTCAAATACTGGTGTATTTTCGGTTTAAATTCAATAGGCCAGATAGAATTCCTGTATTTCACACTGTGAAATAAAAATCCGTATTTAACGGATGGAAACATGGGACTACTTTTACGTTTGTTGAGTATCGCATATTTCCGTAACGTTCCGAGCCACATTGAGAACCATCCCATTCTATTTATGGACACGACAACACAGTTACATGTTGATTTGATATGAATGAGTCATGTGATGTATTCATGCGCGTTCTTTAACAACACTTTTTTGTTTAGATTTATTGATCATTCGTTTTGTGGTGTTTTGATCGTAAGAAGGTATCTAATAAATGGAATACTACATTACTACATGACTGTCATGTTCGGTGGCTCGTATCGCTCGAGTTAATTGCATAAAGTTGTATTTCACGAACCCTACTCTCGGAATACAACGTTACACAATCAACTCGAGCACTACGAGCCACTGGAACACCGCAGTCACGTTATATTCCCTATATATTTTCAACCATTTGAATTGTTGTATATAGACTAGATTCAAGTATTAATTAGCGGACAAAATACCAGCATAGTTTTGTTTAGATTGTTTTTACTGAATATAAAGCAGTGTTTGAATATTAATACATGTACATACTATTTCCCACATTTATCGAACAAATGAGGCATGTCGTGGAAAAACCGGGCTAAATGCATGTGCGTAAAGTGTCGTCCCGGATTAGCCTGTGCATTCCGTACAGGCTAATGGGAATGGCACTTTCCGCCTACAGTGAATTTATGTGTAGAAGACACTTCATAGAAACAGAAAATACCATAAAAGCGGAAAGTGCAGTCGTTCATTAGCCTGTGCAACAATTTCACAGCTAACCTCTCAGTAAACATTCAGTTTTATGTCTTTGGGTATTTCTGCACAGATAAAAAAATATCACACTAGATAAACCAGAATTTTTAATAAATAAATCATTAAATTGTAGATTCTTCCATTTAAAATCGAGATAAACCTTCTTTTCTTCCTGCCTTGATAAAAATAGCATTAAGACATGCATAACAGAAACATGCATGCATGTCTGCGGCTAGCTGAATGACGATGTTAGACGTTGCGTAACTCACTGTTAGTGCAAGCCAAGCAATCAGTGGCCCGCTGCAAGGCCAACATCCACTAATTCAGAGGCGGTATGTAACCTGTGGTTGAGGGGGTGGATCTGCACCCCCCACTGCCCCTTGCTCCTCAACTCTCAGATTCTGATTACCTTCCTGCCCTGACCCGCACTGAAACAGCAGAAATAGGGCCACTGACTTTACTTTTCTATTTCCCGCACAATTAGTGCATAATGGTTACAGTAAGACATAAGGGAAATACTTGGACAACTGTATCAATTTCAAGCCTTATTCACTATACACCATTGTGTATTGTATACAGATATACTATTTTTATAGTTTCACTGTCACAAGGCTATGATTAGTATTTCTAACATTCGATAGTTCACTATTCTACTTCGAATGTTTTCTTTCACTTTTGGTTAAATTCCCTGATTTTCCCTTGATTTTTATGAAATTTTCAATATTCCCAGTGTATCTAAGTAGGGATCCAGCCATGATGCAGGGAGAGGGGCTGATACAGGGGCCAGGTGGTCCTGATAACACTCACCTCTACAGTGTATCTGTGCAGAGATCCAGCCATGATGGACAGGGAAGGGCTGGTACAGGGGCCAGGTGGTCCTGATAACACTCACTTCTACAGTGTATCTATGTAGGGATCCAGCCATGATGGACAGGGAAGGGCTTGTACAAGGGCAAGGTGGTCCTGATAACACTCACCTCTACAGTGTATCTGTGTAGGGATCCAGCCATGATGGAGGGGGAGGGACTGATACAGGGGCCAGATGGTCCTGATAACACTCACCTCTACAGAGTATCTGTGTAGGGATCCAGTCATGATGGAGGGGGAGGGACTGATACAGGGGCCAGGTGGTCCTGATAACACTCACATCTACAGTGTACCTATGTAGGGATCCAGCCATGATGGAGGGGGGACTGATACAGGGGCCAGGTGGTCCTGATAACACTTACCTCTACAGTGTATCTATGCAGGGATCCAGCCATGATGGAGGGGGGGGGGGGACTGATACAGGGGCCAGGTGGTACTGATAACACGCACCTCTACAGAGTATCTGTGTAGGGATCCAGTCATGATGGAGGGGGAGGGACTGATACAGGGGCCAGGTGGTCCTGATAACACTCACATCTACAGTGTATCTATGATGGGACCCAGTCATGATGGAGGGGGGGGACTGATACAGGGGCCAGGTGGTCCTGATAACACTTACCTCTACAGTGTATCTGTGTAGGGATCCAGCCATGATGGAGGGGGGGGGGGGGCTGATACAGGGGCCAGGTGGTCCTGATAACACACACCTCTACAGAGTATCGGTGTAGGGATCCAGTCATGATGGAGGGGGAGGGACTGATACAGGGGCCAGATGGTCCTGATAACACTCACCTCTACAGTGTATCTATGTAAGGATCCAGTCATGATGGAGGGGGAGGGACTGATACAGGAACCAGGTGGTCCTGATAACACTCACCTCTACAGTGTATCTATGTAGGGATCCAGCCATGATGGAGGGGGAGGGACTAATACAGGGGCCAGGTGGTCCTGATAACACTCACCTCTACAGTGCATCTATGTAGAGATCCAGCCATGATGGAGGGGGGGGGGACTGATACAGGGGCCAGGTGGTCGTGATAACACTCATCTCTACAGTGTATCTGTGTAGGGATCCAGCCATGATGGAGGGGGAGGGATTGATACAGGGGCCAGGTGGTCCTGATAACACTCACCTCTACAGTGTATCTATGCAGGGATCCAGCCATGATGAAGGGGGAGGGACTGTTACAGGGGCCAGGTGGTCCTGATAACACTCACCTCTACAGTGTATCTATGTAGGGATCCAGCCATGATGGAGAGGGAGGGACTGATACAAGGGTCATGTGGTCCTGATAACACTCACCTCTACAGTGTATCTATGTAGGGATCCAGCCATGATGGAGGGGGAGGGACTGATACAGGGGCCAGGTGGTCCTGATAACACTTACCTCTACAGTGTACCTATGCAGGGATCCAGCCATGATGGAGGGGGAGGGACTGATACAGGGGGTGGAGTTCTGGGACTGGGAGATGTCACACTGCTCCAGGAGCTTCACCAGCTCACCGGGGGTAGGCCCTCCCAGACACTTGTCAGCACCTGCAGTACACATGTTATAGAGCGATTACTGGGTGACAAGGTAAGGTGAGAGTCAAATATGTCCTCTATCTATTTAACTAAGAGGAAGATATTCAGGGCACCAATAAAGGCAGGAACCATTATTACATCTGCAATATTAGCCAATGGTATAAGTTTAAATTTTGGGTGAATTCTGTTCATTAAACCCTATAAATCACCAAAAAAGTAAATTTGGCTACAGAAAATTTTAACCAAAGTGCAACCTGTAAATGAAAAATTATCTGATAATAAAGTAAAACAAAACATCAGTAATTTATTAACTACCATAACAAGCACCCATAATTGTATGCTTTGATACTGTTTCTGTCAAAGAACACCAGCTGTTTCTGTCAAAGAACAACAATGTAATAAATGACTTCTTGACCTGTTCTGACTAGATATATGTTAATTCCCGTCTGCCTATAGCTACACAATACTCACTGTCATCTGCAGGACCCTATAGCTATGCAGTACTCACTGTCGTCTGCAGAACTCACTCTGCCTATAGCTACACAGTACTCACTGTCGTCTGCAGGACCCTATCGGTACACAGTACTCACTGTCGTCTGCAGGACCCTATAGGTACACAGTACTCACTGCCGTCTGCAGGACCCTATAGGTACACAGTACTCACTGTCGTCTGCAGGACCCTATAGGTACACAGTACTCACTGTCGTCGGCAGGACTCTATAGGTACACAGTACTCACTGTCGTCTGCAGGACCCTATAGGTACACAGTACTCACTGTCGTCTGCAGGACCCTATAGGTACACAGTACTCACTGTCATCTGCAGGACCCTATAGGTACACAGTACTCACTGTCGTCTGCAGGACTCTATAGGTACACAGTACCATGTCGTCTGCAGGACCCTATAGGTACACAGTACTCACTGTCGTCTGCAGGACTCTATAGGTACACAGTACTCACTGTCGTCTGCAGGACTCTATAGGTACACAGTACTCACTGTCGTCTGCAGGACCCTATAGGTACACAGTACTCACTGTCGTCTGAAGGACCCTATAGGTACACAGTACTCACTGTCGTCTGCAGGACTCACTCTGCCTATATCTACACAGTACTCACTGTCGTCTGCAGGACCCTATAGGTACACAGTACTCACTGTCGTCTGCAGTACTCACTCTGCCTATATCTACACAGTACTCACTGTCGTCTGCAGAACCCTATAGGTACACAGTACTCACTGTCGTCTGCAGGACTCACTCTGCCTATATCTACACAGTACTCACTGTCGTCTGCAGGACCCTATAGGTACACAGTACTCACTGTCGTCTGCAGGACCCTATAGGTAAACAGTACTCACTGTCGTCTGCAGGACTCTATAGGTACACAGTACTCACTGTCGTCTGCAGGACCCTATAGGTACACAGTACTCACTGTCGTCTGCAGTACTCACTCTGCCTACAGCTACACAGTACTCACTGTCGACTGCAGTACTCACTCTGCCCACAGCTACACAGTACTCACTGTCGTCTGCAGTACTCACTGTCGTCTGCAGGACCCTATAGGTACACAGTACTCACTGTCGTCTGCAGTACTCACTCTGCCTACAGCTACACAGTACTCACTGTCGTCTGCAGTACTCACTGTCGTCTGCAGTACTCACTGTCGTCTGCAGTACTCACTGTCGTCTGCAGGACCCTATAGGTACACAGTACTCACTGTCGTCTGCAGTACTCACTCTGCCTACAGCTACACAGTACTCACTGTCGTCTGCAGGACCCAATAGGTACACAGTACTCACTGTCGTCTGCAGTACTCACTCTGCCTACAGCTACACAGTACTCACTGTCGTCTGCAGTACTCACTGTCGTCTGCAGTACTCACTGTCATCTGCAGGACCCTATAGGTACACAGTACTCACTGTCGTCTGCAGTACACACTGTCGTCTGCAGTACTCACTGTCGTCTGCAGGACCCTATAGGTACACAGTACTCACTGTCGTCTGCAGTACTCACTCTGCCTACAGCTACAAAGTACTCACTGTCGTCTGCAGGACCCAATAGGTACACAGTACTCACTGTCGTCTGCAGTACTCACTCTGCCTACAGCTACACAGTACTCACTGTCGTCTGCAGTACTCACTGTCGTCTGCAGTACTCACTGTCATCTGCAGGACCCTATAGGTACACAGTACTCACTGTCGTCTGCAGTACACACTGTCGTCTGCAGTACTCACTGTCGTCTGCAGGACCCTATAGGTACACAGTACTCACTGTCGTCTGCAGTACTCACTCTGCCTACAGCTACACAGTACTCACTGTCGTCTGCAGTACTCACTGTCGTCTGCAGGACCCTATAGGTACACAGTACTCACTGTCGTCTGCAGGACCCTATAGGTACACAGTGCTCACTGTCGTCTGCAGTACTCACTCTGCCTACAGCTACACAGTACTCACTGTCGTCTGCAGGACCCTATAGGTACACAGTACTCACTGTCGTCTGCAGTACTCACTCTGCCTACAGCTACACAGTACTCAATGTCGTCTGCAGTACTCACTGTCGTCTGCAGTACTCACTGTCGTCTGCAGTACTCACTGTCATCTGCAGGACCCTATAGGTACACAGTACTCACTGTCGTCTGCAGTACTCACTCTGCCTACAGCTACACAGTACTCACTGTTGTCTGCAGGACCCAATAGGTACACAGTACTCACTGTCGTCTGCAGGACCCTATGGGTACACAGTACTCACTGTCGTCTGCAGGACCCTATAGGTACACAGTACTCACTGTCGTCTGCAGGACTCTATAGGTACACAGTACTCACTGTCGTCTGCAGGACCCTATAGGTACACAGTAGTCACTGTCGTCTGCAGAACTCACTCTGCCTATAGCTACACAGTACTCACTGTCATCTGCAGGACCCTATAGGTACACAGTACTACTGTCGTCTGCAGGACCCCATAGGTACACAGTACTCACTGTCGTCTGCAGGACCCTATAGGTACACAGTACTCACTGTCGTCTGCAGGACTCTATAGGTACACAGTACTCACTGTAGTCTGCAGTACACACTGTCGTCTGCAGTACTCACTGTCGTCTGCAGGACCCTATAGGTACACAGTACTCACTGTCGTCTGCAGTGCTCACTCTGCCTACAGCTACACAGTACTCACTGTCCTCTGCAGGACTCAAGAGGTCCAGGGCGGTGGTCAGGTCCCACATCTGAATCCCGCCGTTAGTGTGACCCGTGAACAGGAACCTCCGCGGCCTTGACCCCATTCTGCTTGACCCCTCGCACTCGTGAACTCTGAATGCGCTGATCGTGGTGCCATCTACAGATTTGATAACACACACCCTGCAAAAATGATGAAAACGTTTAACTAATGCTAATTGTCTACCAATATTACTGGGTTTACATGGTATCAGCACAGGCAGTGCCTTATCAAATCACAACAATTAGTAAAGGGGCATGAAGACGCTTTTTCCTATAAATGTAGACACATTAAAACAAGACATATTCCCATTTTTCTCTAATACATTTTTCTAGAAGCAATAATATATTGCTAAAGAACAAAAACATACAAAGCTACAAAAAAATTATGTTTGGATACATGGTTCCAGCTGGATTCAAACGTGTGCCTACAAAATCGTATACTTCAATAAAAACTTTCCTACGCTACAAAACATTTATCAATTTTACACATGCGCTGGTACTCCATGTACAGTTTATTCAGATCGATTTTATTTTAGTATGATATGCCCCTTTAAACTTTGCCAATACTTTTATGTCCAGCTTAATATGTACTAATTGACCTGGTAGGTCAAACAAATACAAATGTCAGAAGCTTTAACCATAAGAAATTCTATTATCAATAACACTTTTAATGAAAATCAATATTTTGTCCTTACTGCCTTTGAAATTAGTCTTCTTTTACTACTTTAAAGCATTGTCGTTGTTTTTTGCTCTTTATTTTGTTACGAAAGTTATTGACCACTAAATTTTGCATTATATTTTGTTTTGTAAATCCATACGTTGTAAATTATTGACATGTGACAGCACTTTGTATAAAATTGTATGTATTTAGACGATGTACATATGTATAAGTCTTAATAAACTGTCTGTTCTGTTCTGTTCTGTTATAGTCCACTCGCAGAGATGTGGAACCAAATTGGTCATCAAAATGGTGAAGTGAATGTATTCATCATGATTTAAAAGACACATGGAAAATTGTAAATTTTGAGAAAATTGTAGTTCCTGCAAAAGAAGAATATCGGAATTGAAATTGCTTCAGTTAAACATAGTATGTCATCACAGATATAACATGCTATACACTACTATACACATATAAAGTTGTACAGTAGATCCTGTCTAAAACAAACAGCGTCGGGACCAGGCCGATCGTTTGGTTTTCAGAGGTGTTCGGTTTACCCAGGTTTTTTTTTAAATGTCATTTTCCTTTAAAAATGTACGTTCTATTTGAGTATATAATAAGTCAACACAACATGTTAATGTTTACACTTTTATTATTGTTTATTATTGTTGTTATTTGCAAGTCAAAATGTGTATTTGTACACAAAACGACACTCATTATTATGAAACATTAAATTGTTTACAGTGTACGTAAATTTCAACATAAAACACGACCGAATAATCTGTTTTTCACAAGTTGACTATTGTCGTATGCACTAACTTGCTGATCGCTAATTGCACCTCTGCCCCATTATCACCACGGCGAGTATGCCCTTTGTGTGTACTTGTGTCACAAATTATCTGGTTCACGCTTCCGTGGTATTGCAAAGTGACACCTAACAGGATACACCGTTCGGTTTATTCAGGTTTTTTAAGGTTGAATGAGATAAAATTTGTGAAAAAATCGTTCGGTATTCTGTTTGGACAGGGTTCGGTTTATTAAGGTTTTTTTATATATAAAATAAGAAGGAAAAAAATTGGGACCGACACAGCCATTCGTTTTTGACAGGGATTCAGTTTCACAGGGTTCGGTTTGGACAGGTTTCACTGTACCTCCTGCCGGAAGACGAGAGGCGTATGAAGAGTTGGTCAGTCTCTGGTACCACCTTCTGTACAAACACCTGTTGGTCATCCTGCTCACCGAATGGACCTGTACCGGAACATAGGCAGCGGACATGATGTAGTCATACATTCACATATAATTTTTGTTTCATTTCACTCTCCCCCTTTTAAAAACTAGAACTGCCACTGTCATGGCGACTAACCACCGCAGGCCGCTTTTTGCCGATATTGATACAAGCAACATGTAGTTTTGAGGTGTTAAAAGCTATTAGTTAAACTGGGAAAAGAAATTGACAAAGGGAAATAACTCTGTAAATAATGCAGCTAGAGTAATAATTCTTGTGTACTGAACACCAACTAAAAACATCTATCCATTTATGAAGTTTGAGTTCAATCCTTTAGAACACTCTATTATGTGAAGTTAGAATAAGACATCAAACATAGAATAGACATGAAATGTTTCTATTTTTCACATAAAACTGTGCATTTTACTGAGAATGCTTGTTATATTCTGTCAATACTGGTATAATTTCATTTTCCATAAATCTTTTGTTAAAACTGATTGTGTCTTTGATCATTTCCATGGTATTTAAGAACTGTGATCATGCATGCATGCACACGGTTCTGTTTTATGGTGAAAATTTTGTTAATGCAAACAAGTATATAGTTTTAAGGTAAAATCTATTTTAATCATGCAATTATATGTGCAGGTGTCTATTGCACTAATTACTGGGCAAAATTTTAAAATAACAAATGATTTACTGTATTATAAACACTGGTATAATAAACCAGTTTATTCTGTTTGATGTATTATTCTAACTTCACATAATAGTGTGTATTAAGTAGTTTTTGATAAAATGGCCGGACAAGGAAAACTGACAAAGGGGAATGACTCCATAAATAATGCAGCTATGGTTATAATTCTTTCGCACTGCACTCAGCCTAGCAACCACCTATCAATGTATAAAGTTTGAGGTCAATCCCTTCAGTAGTTTTTGAGACAATGGCCAGACAAGGAAAATTAACAAAAGGGGAATAACTCCATAAGTAATGCAGCTAGAGTTATAAATCGTGTCTGTCTAACAGCCATCTATCTATGTATGAAGTTTAAGGTCAATCCCTTCAGTACTTTTTGAGAAAATGGCCGGACAAGGAAAACTGACAAAGATGAATAACTTCAATAATTATGCAGCTCTTTATAATTTTTGCGCATTGCATTCCACCTAACAACCATCTATCACTGTATGAAGTTTTAAGTTGATATTTAAAAGTGTTTGAAAGTTATACTCCGGACAAAAAAAAACAACACAGACAGACAGACGGCCAGACAGACAAGCTGAATCAAGTATATCCCCCTTACAAACTGTTGTGCAGGGTATAATAAAACATGTATTTTACCCAGTTACTTAGGGCTTTCTTTGGTAAACACTTGAATAGCATATGCACATATTTGTATATTTTCAAAAATATGGCAAACATAACAAACAATTACAATCTTCAAATAAGCCAAATATGAATCAACAATAAATCATAATTACTTGCAGAAAAGGCAGACGAAAATACTAATTATGTCCTTCAATTGACTGAAACAACACAAGGTCAAATACCAAAGTCGTTGCTGGCGTGGTAGCTCTGGTGACTGTTGTAGTCTGCCAAACTATTTTTTAAAACCATTTTCTATCACCCAAAATGCAAAATGTAAATATATACAACAAAATGATGGCTAAATGATGTGGACTACAACAGACTGAAATCACATCAGGTCATGTACCAAACATCATTGCCTGCATGGTAGATCTGGTGACTGTCATAGTCCTCGAGGGAGATGACCTATTTTCTACAACAGACTGATATGGTACATACCAAAGTCCGTGGTAGCTCTGGTGACTGTCACAGTCCTCGAGGGAGATGACCTATTTTCTACAACAGCCTGATATGGTACATACCAAAGTCATTGCCTGCATGGTAGATCTGGTGACTGTCATAGTCCTCGAGGGAGATGACCTATTTTCTACAACAGACTGATATGGTACATACCAAAGTCATTGCCTGCATGGTAGCTCTGGAGACTGTCGTAGTCCTTGAGGATGACCTATTTTCTACAACAGACTGATATGGTACTTACCAAAGTCATTGCCTGCATGGTAGCTCTGGAGACTGTCATAGTCCTCGAGGGAGAGGACCTTGTTTCAACAACAGACTGATACGGTACATACAAAAGTCATTGCCTGCATGGTAGCTCTGGAGACTGTCGTAGTCCTTGAGGGAGATGACCTTTTTTCAACAACAGACTGATATGGTACATACCAAAGTCATTGCCTGCATGGTAGCTCTGGAGACTGTCGTAGTCCTCGAGGAAGATGACCTGTTTTCTACAACAGACTGATATGGTACATACCAAAGTCATTGCCTGCATGGTAGCTCTGGAGACTGTCGTAGTCCTTGAGGGAGATGACCTATTTTCTACAACAGACTGATATGGTACATACCAAAGTCATTGCCTGCATGGTAGCTCTGGAGACTGTCGTAGTCCTTGAGGGAGATGACCTTTTTTCTACAACAGACTGATATGGTACATACCAAAGTCATTGCCTGCATGGAAGCTCTGGAGACTGTCGTAGTCCTCCAGGGAGATGACCTATTTTCTACAACAGACTGATATGGTACATACCAAAGTCATTGCCTGCATGGTAGCTCTGGAGACTGTCATAGTCCTCAAGGGAGATGACCTGTTTTCTACAACAGACTGATATGGTACATACCAAAGTCATTGCCTGCATGGTAGCTCTGGAGACTGTCATAGTCCTCGAGGGAGATGACCTGTTTTCTACAACAGACTGATATGGTACATACCAAAGTCATTGCCTGCGTGGCAGCTCTAGAGACTGTCATAGTCCTCGCGGGAGATGACCTATTTTCTACAACAGACTGATATGGTACATACCAAAGTCATTGCCTGCATGGTAGCTCTGGAGACTGTCATAGTCCTCGAGGGAGATGACCTATTTTCTACAACAGACTGATATGGTACATACCAAAGTCATTGCCTGCGTGGTAGATCTGGTGACTGTCATAGTTCTCGAGGGAGATGACCTGTTTTCTACAACAGCCTGATATGGTACATACCAAAGTCATTGCCGGCATGGTAGCTCTGGAGACTGTCGTAGTCCTCGAGGGAGATGACCTTTTTTCTACAACAGACTGAAATGGTACATACCAAAGTCATTGCCTGCATGGTAGCTCTGGAGACTGTCGTAGTCCTCGAGGGAGATGACCTGTTTTCTACAACAGACTGATATGGTACATACCAAAGTCATTGTCTGCCTGGTAGCTCTGGAGACTGTCATAGTCCTCGAGGGAGATGACCTAGTTTCTACAACAGCCTGATATGGTACATACCAAAGTCATTGCCTGCATGGTAGCTCTGGAGACTGTCGTAGTCCTCGAGGGAGAGGACCTTTTTTCAACAACAGACTGATATGGTACATACCAAAGTCATTGCCTGCACGGTAGCTCTGGAGACTGTCGTAGTCCTTGAGGGAGATGACCTTTTTTCAACAACAGACTGATATGGTACATACCAAAGTCATTGCCTGCATGGTAGCTCTGGAGACTGTCATAGTCCTCGAGGGAGATGACCTGTTTTCTACAACAGACTGATACGGTACATACCAAAGTCATTGCCTGCATGGTAGCTCTGGAGACTGTCGTAGTCCTCCAGGGAGATGACCTATTTTCTACAACAAACTGATATGGTACATACCAAAGTCATTGCCTGCGTGGTAGCTCTGGTGACTGTCATAGTCCTCGAGGGAGATGACCTTGAAGGAGGCGAGGGGGGTAGAGCCTGGCTGGGTGGAGATCATACCCCGGAACCGCGTCACACTCCACGTGCGCACATGGTTGTACTCCGAACACACTGCAGTCACATAGACATGGTGATTAGTTTGTATTCAAGTAAACTCTGCTTGTAATAATATTGAGCAGACCATAGAATTTTGATGGCTATATCTGAATATTGTTACATCCATAAATAGGCAACCAAGAGCATGGACACAAAAGTATACAAGAGAGACACAACACCGATCAGTTTTCATAGATACATTTAATGTACAACTATCTGCACTAAAAGAACATTACGAAACTTAATAAATGTACAACAACTGAATAAATATTCACATAATTATACAACTGCGTCACACTCCACATGCCCACGTACACATGCACACGTGGTTGTACTCCGAACACACTGCAGTCACATAGACATGGCGATTACTTTGTATTCAAGGGTTTGCAATAAATTGCATATATATAGGATCTGACGCTCGTGAAAACTACTTAAAACTTTAAGCATGTCGGAGAAAAATAACCCACAAGCGGGAGAACAAACTGAGCTAGAAAGGGTTAAAATAAACCCCAAAGCAGGGGATAAACGCAACAGAGAAGTTGGAAGTTTAAGCAGTGTTAGTGAGGCAGACACTAGTTTCAATGAAACAGCACAAGTTAAACAAAAGAAGAAGAAACAAAAATCAGCGGAACAAGAATCAAACCAAATTGACGATACCGTGATGAAAGAACTGAAAGAAATTAACCTGAAGCTAAATAATGTTCTAACGAAAGACAGTTTGGAACTTAGAGCCATAATAAAAAGTATTGTTGATCAACTTAAAGATGAACTTTTGGGTTCAATAACTTTGAGAATAGAGAAACTAGAAGGAGAGCTTTTCGAGAAAGATGAAACAAATAGCAAACAGTCCAAACAAATAGAAGAGGTTAAACTTAAGTTGAAAGACCGAGAAGGTGAAAACAAACAGCTGAAACGGACCATCAAAGCCCATGAAACTGCTCATGAACTGAAGTTTAATGACATGGAGCAATACAGTAAAAGAAGCAATATTAAAATTGATGGCATCAAAGATAAAGAAAATGAAAACAGTTTAGAAACTGCAGACAAAGTTATTGAACTTCTCAATCGACAAATACCCGAGATCAAACTAAGCCGCGATGACATCAACATTGCACATAGAATCGGACCATACAATCCCAGAAAAGCCGACCAATAATCATGAAAATGATTTTGAGAATGACCAAAACAAAGATCATGCGAAACGCCAAAGCTTTACGTACGAAGAGAGACCCAGTGTATGTGAACGACCACCTTACAAAGCTGAATGCGACAATACTTGCATGTGTCCGGAAAAAGCAGAGAGATATTGTCGTGTCTACCTGGTCACGTGAAGGAAATATCTACTACCGTGACGTCAACGAGATAGTACACAAAGTCAACCAGGACCAATTCCAGGATTGGCTGGACCTTCCATGGCCCAGCTCATAGGACACCGTCGTGTCTGAGCAAGAGCACGCTCACTTTCTTTTATATACACTGTATAAACTGTGCTTGAAGGTTGCACGATTTTTCACGGTTTTGCGGGTTTATGACAATTCACCTACACAACGAGAGAACTAGAAACACAACATGCATTTTATCTACCCATGAACATCGATTTAACAGTCGTTAATCAACACAGTAGAAAATAAATTAAAATGAGAACTATAAAAATGAATGCAGGAAAATAAAGCTATGTATGCATTTTTAAAATTAAGAAGGAAAATTAATCAACGTATGTAATGGCACTAGAAATCAATATATTTTACATGTAAATCGATAGTTATTGTTACAAAAAGTTGTGTTATTATAAACATGTACAGTGTCAAATACTTAACAAGTTATCGGTTTGTATGTTTTTCAACCGGCATCAGTGTATTTATTAAACAAAGAATCATCTGTGGATGCTGAATATAACTACCGGTGTATATCATTTTGCCTTGGGAAATGCGCAAAGATTTAAATATAAGGAATATTAAATAAATATACCAATTTTGTAATATATGAAGCTGTGCAAATTTACTCAATATAGTAAAATCCATACGGCTTTCTATTATTTCTATTTCGCAATAGATCTGCCGAATTGGATGTTATCAGTTGAAATAATCTCTCTGAGATTAATATAGCTACTAAATATCACAAATGTTTTAAACAGTATTGTTTTGTAGTCAACCTACAATTAGTATTTTAAAAAAAGCTTAACTTTTGAATTATATCAAAATACACTACGACAAATATTGTGTGCACACAACCAAAAGACGTATCTACTCGTTTCATTTTCGTAAAGTAGATTCGACGTATTTGGTTGTCACTAACTGAAACATTTTTTTTGTCAAATCTAGATTTTAAAGATCTATTTTTTTGAAAGCAGGATTCATATAAAGGGAAGTAACTTATTGTAGACATATTACATTTAGATATAAAGTATTGAATTAAAAAATGATAAATATGTAATTGTTTTACAAATATCTATGTACAAACAATTATGATACTATGGAAAAAGTACCATTTTGAATAATGAAATTGTTACAAAATGTGTTTTAGCTCTCACTTATATTAATTGCTGCTAGATATGCTGCACTTTTGTATACACACAAAACAATGTTTCATAAGGTAGTAACCTGATTTTGGTCTTATTATATTTTTTATATAAACTTATTAAATTTAAGAAAGATCAACGTTTTAATAAATAACCATGTAAAATACCTTTTATATTCGACAAAACATGGTAAAAATATAACATTTTGCATAATGAATTTTGTTACCAAATAATATTAATTTTCACTTGTATTGCGGCTACTAACTATCGCTCTTCCTTTGAGAATAGAAGCATTTTATTATGTATATTTACTATTGTTTTATTGTTTGAAAAGAGATCTATGTGTGGATACAATTACACATAAACACGTCTGCACGCACAAACGTGTCACTTCCTCATGCATCCACATACTTGTACACACACACACATGCGCGCGCGCACACACACACGCACGCACATACACACACACATACGTACATGCTACACACGCAAACACCTCCCCCCCCACACACACACACATGCGCACACGCACGCACACACACACACGCACACACACACACACACACACACACACATGCACGAGTAATAAAACGCCTTCTAATGTGATTTTTGTGTACATCAAATGTAAAAAACACTTATGCTATAGATGATAAGGATGTTTGTTTTCTACCAAGGTTAAATCATTTATGATATACTTATGATATACATGTGCGAACAATCTAAACACTTAAAATATAGAATAGTCTAAATGGAACTCTAACACAGCTATTTTTAGGCATGGCGGAGCCTTAAATTTACACTTATAATCTTTTTTTAGCCGAATGGCATTTTTTGTTTTAAACATGGATGGGACGTATCGTTCGTTCGTAACAGAAATAAATTCTCTTAAGACATTTAATGAAAACAATTCTATTTATAAGGACATAATTCATAAAATTATTAAACACATTTGTAATCAATATGACTATAAAATTAGGTAGTTTCAACACTAAAGGTATTGCATCATCAACAAAACGTCATCAGGTACTCCAATGGTTAAAAGAAAATAAATTTGACATATGTTTTTTACAAGAATTACATTGTTAGGAAAAATTGACAAGAATATTTGGGGAGATGAATGGGGCAGAGATTTGTTTTTAAGTGGAAATAGTTCAAATTCTCTTGGAGTAGGTATTTTCATTAATCCAAATACAACTCTTGATTATACAATTAAAAAATACATAGATATTGTTGAAGGCAGATTGCAACTTTTACATATTGAAACTCATGGGAGACAATTAATTTTGATAAATGTTTATGGTACAAATACTGACACTGTTGAATTTTTTAATGTTTTGGAAAACTATGTACAAACATACTTCGACCATTCAATAATAATTGGAGGCGATTTTAATACGGTGATTGATCATAAAGCTGACAAACTAAATGGAAGGCTAGATAAAAATAAAAAATGTAGCAAGAAAATAAATGAGCTCATTGAAAATTATGATTTGTGTGACATTTGGCGACTTCACAATCCTGACAAAAATGTTTATACTTGGCACTCAAACACTATCCCTCCAATATTTTGCAGACTTGATTATTTTTTAGTTATGTGCAATATAATAAATTTCATTACATATTGTAACATAGCACCAGGCTTCAAATCTGATCACTCACTAGTATGCATACGACTTGAAATAGAAACAACGAAAAATAGCCAGGGCTACTTCAAAATATATAATTCATACTTACTCGAACAAGAATACCAAACACAAATTAAGTCATCAATAACAGAAATAGCTCAAATAAATATTGAGGCAAATCCAAATACGCTCTGTGAAATTATAAAAGGAACCATTAGGGACGTAACAATTAAATACTCAAGTGTAAAATAAAAAAATAAACAAAAACAAGAAATGATACTACAAACCAAAATATCACAACTAGAGCAAGATCTTATTAGTGAACCTGGTAATATATCTAAACAAAACGATTTAAACTTGGCGCAAGAGAATTTAAACGATTTGATTGAACAAAATATAAAAGGTATACTATTTAGAACAAAAGCCCAATGGGTCGAAGGCTCAGCAAGAAATTCAAAATATTTTTCAAATCTTGAAAAGAAACGATCAGAAACGAAAACTATACATCAACTTAAAACGAATGAAAATGAAATTTTAAAAGACCAAGCTTTAATATTAACAAATGATAAATCATTCTATGAAAAATTATATAAGAAAAACAAAAATATAATTCATGATGAGGAAAACCATTTTTTCAATAACATACATAATAAAATAAGTTTGGAGCAAATTGAAAATGAAAATAGGTACTTATCAGAATACGAATGTGCTAACGCCTTAAAGGAAATGAAAAACAATAAAACTCCTGGTTCAGATGGTATATCTGCAGATTTTTATAAAATATTCTGGAACGACATAAAACAATATGTAGTGTCGTCGCTCAACTATTCGCTTGACAACAATAACTTAACAGAACTGCAAAAACAAAGCATTATTACTTTAATACCGAAATCTGGAAAAGATACTTTGTTGATTGATAACTGGAGACCTATTTCACTTTTAAATGTTGATTACAAAATTGCATCTACAGCAATAGCTAATCGGATTAAACCACTTTTAGACACTATTATTAGTACAAACCAGACTGGATTTATAAAAGGGAGATATATTGAAGAAAACGTTAGAATTTTACAAGAAATAATTGAAAAGGCAAATGATACCACTGAATCTGGTCTTATATTCTTTTCTGACTTTAATAAGGCTATTGACAGCATTGATCATGATTTTATATTTAAATGCCTCGACACCTTTCAGTTTAGTCAACACACAATAAATTGGGTAAAGCTTTTTTATCGTAATGCAATGTCATGTGTAACAAACAATGGCCAGTTTTCAAAATTTTTTAACATACAAAAAGGTGTCAGACGAGGCTGTCCATTATCTCCTTACCTATTCATTATATGCATAGAACTTTTGTCTGCATAAATAGATTTAAATCAAAATATTACAGGAATAAATATACATAATGTTCACGTTAAACAATCAATGTTCGCTGATGATGCATCCTTTATGTTAGATGGCACACAAAAATCATTTGAAACTTTAATAAATGTATTCGAAAACTTTGCATCAATATCGGGTTTAACACTCAACAAAAGCAAATGTAACATTTTAAAATTGGGTTCATTAAAATCAAGTCAAATTCAATACTGTAAACATAAGAAGTTCATTTGGAACTCCCAACATGCCACAGCTCTGGGAATCAACTTCAGTAATAAATCTGAGGAAATAATCAAACTTAACATACCAATTAAAATAAACGAATTTGAAAGTTGTTTAAATAAATGGAAACGATGGAAATTATCACCGATGGGAAAAATTACAGTTTTAAAATGTTTTGCATTTCCAAAACTAGTTTACCCTCTCACTGTTATCCCGAATCCACCCGAGAACATCATTAAACAAATTAAATCGATAAGTTTTAAATTTCTCTTGGATGAAAAACCCGACAAGGTTGCAAGAAAACGAATTATTCAAGATTACTCAGAGGGTGGTCTCAAAGTGCTTGATATTGACCTTTTCATTGAATCACTCACAGCAAGTTGGGTTAAACGCTTTATTTTCCAAACAGAATCTACATTGATACAAATCTACACCAACATGCTAGATAAATTCGGTGGTTCATTAATATTTAAATCAAATTTAAAACCCACTGACGTCAAAACCACAAATATAAAATCAGAGTTTCTGAAAAATGTTATTCACGGATGGCTTTGCGCGTCCTGTAACGATGACCACATGCCAATCCAAAAACAACTTATTTGGAATAATACATTTATAAAGCATAATAACAAAACGCAATTTTTTAAAACATGGTTTGAAAACGGAGTACAAATGTTAGAACAAATATTCAATTTCAGAACCAAACAATTTTACACTTTTCCAGAAATCGTTTACCTTTATAATTTAAACAAAAATGATTTTTTGAAATATAACGCTTTGATAAACAGCATTCCTATTGAATGGAAACAATTATTACAGCAAAGCCAGATCGAGTATTCCGCTCCAGAATAAATGGAAAGTATTACTAAATTTGGAAGAAATTAATTCAAAATTAATTTTCACTCAACCTTTAAAATTATCTATTGATACTAAATTGAGAAGCTTTCAATACAAATATTTAATGCAAATTATTCCGAACAACACCTTTTTGCATAAATGCAACATAAAGTCTTCAAGTTTGTGCGATTTTTGTTCAATGTATCCTGATTCAAGTATCCACATGTTTTGGGAATGTCAATACGTACAAATATTTTGGACATGCCTTCAAAAATTTATACAGGACATGTTGGGCATGGGAGATACGCTAGATTTGAATTATGCTAACATATCATTTTGTAATATTCAAACTGTTACTAAAATGAATTCATACTGCATTAACTTTATAATTTTGTTTGCAAAATGTTATATATTTAAATGTAAAAATGAAAACAGTGTGCCACAAATAAATATGTTTAAAAATGTCCTCAGAAAACGAATAAAATTAGAAGAAACAATTTCCTTTTTTAAGAACCCATCCATGTTAAACTTAGCAAACACTTTTCTCTTCATTATACAAGGGCATATTATTCGAAGACATTTTTTCTATTTGTTTTTTTTCTTGTTTTTCTTTATGTTGTATAGATAGAAATTTCTGTGAAAAACACACTTTGTACTGTAAACTGATTTGATGTAATACGTATATTGTGGTTTGAAAAGAAATAAAATTGGAATGACAAAAAAGGATCTGACGCGAGTTGTCATTTCATATTTTATTAAACGAGTTCAGGAATTTTGTTAATAAGCGAGCCTTTGGCGAGCTTACTAACGAATTTCCAGGACGAGTTTAATAAAACATGATATGAAATGACAAAGAGTCTCAGATCTTTTTTATCACATCCTTTTAAACGAAAAAAATGCTTCTAATTTTACCAAAGCATGTCGATAAATCCTAAAAGTTGTTTACTGCATTGACGTCATTTCATGTTGACGACGTCATTTCACCAAAATAACGTCATGCGATTGGTCAGTCAAAAATTATGTAGCCAATGAAAACGCTGAAAATGTTATCTTACACATGTGTATTATAAAAATATTCGTAATGATTGTATTACATGGAAAACAAGGTATAGCATGTGATAAATTAATATCTGTCACAAATATCAAATGGGGGAAGATCACATTTGTCATATTTCACATATATCAATGGAGAACGAACACCTCCCACTTAGTTTTTCTAAAATAAATGAATCTTATGTTTAATTTATTTAACATTATAGAATTATGGCTTATAACATAGGTCAGTGAACAATAATGGCAAGCAAAAGTAATAGAGCGGCAACGATTTAGCCATGGCTCGATTTCGATTTTAATTATCATTTAGTTGAATATTTTGATTTGCTTATTTTTTTCCTTTTCACAGGCTTGTTTATGTACATTCTTGAGTCATATAGGACACATTTATATAAATTATTCTTAACATCATTGTATCCGATAATGTGAAGTTCTGTTAACGTATGTACCTTATATTATCAATATAAATCAGAACAGTGGAATGGTGGAGTGATATGTTTAAGATAAGGCCCCCACACCCAACCCCACCCGAAAAAAAGTCCCCGTTTCTGGTCTCCCGACCGACCCATTACTTTTGCTGCCGACCCTACATATTTTTGGTCCATAAATAATAAAGACTGAAAAAGACTGTTACCGTGTACAACACAAATCATTCTCCCATCCTAAAAAAATATAATAAAATTTAAAAAAAATCCCTACCTACCGACCCTTATTTTTTTTGGACAGGAGACCAGAAACGGAACTTTTTTTTTTTTTGCCTAACTAGTTCAGTATAACAGCACAAACTAGTTCAGTATAACAGCACCAATTATGCCATTATCAATTTACATGATTAATCTGCCCAAAACCATAATAGTAATAATAGTTTTATGAACAATCATCAATAGATCTATAAAAGAGAATCAAATCGAAATTGGCTGGTTTAGTATCGACAATCGAATCGGGCAATTCACAATCGACTGATCAATGTATCGAAAGAATCGTTGCAGCATTAAAAAGTAAATATAATAAATGTGTCCATTTTGTCCATTTCTGATGTGGTCTATAAAATAAGCCATTGAAAAATAATGAAGAGAGAAAGTAAATGTGAGAGGGTTCCATAAAAATTGAGAATATGTGAGAGGGTTCCATAAAAATTGAGAATAAGCTTGTCCTTTTTCTTACTTCTTGAATCCAGAAAATTTGCACTGCTTAGACATGCTTTCCTAGTTGTACTAACATTTTGCACCAACTTAAGGCACCGAGCGAAGTTTCTCGTAACTACCGTATTTTTGGGGTGTACTACATCTTAATAATCGACAACTTACCTGACACTAAATGCTTCTCCGATAGCATGACCTTGGTGACGGGAGATCGGTGAACCGTGAAGGTCTGGAACAGCTGCGGGCCTTGACCCACGGTCTCCGGGTGTTGCACTATCACCCGCACGGTACCGGAACTTGTACCGTAGGCTATTTCTATCCAGTTACCGCTTAAACCTGGGAAGATGGGACAATATTCATAGTATTTGAAACACATTAAGTAGGATGTCACATTAACACTCAGACAGATATCTTGTTCACTTTTCTCTTATTGTTTTTTGTTCTTGCACTTTCAGAAATACATGTAAAAGTTGTTTTAAGATAATATTACCTATTAAAAATGTCATGTCACTAAAATTTTCACAAATTAAAACAAATACATGTGTTCGCGAACAAATGATGTTAATTTTGTTGTATGACTTGTAAACAGTACATTTAAGTGTTTCACAAATTAAAATGACCAGTATGTCTATAAAAAAAGAATTTCATGGCATCAAAACAACGCAAAATTGAAAACAAAGAATAATGTTTAGCTTATCTCTAGGAACATGTGAACATATTGAATATTGAAAAAAAAACACCAACGGACAGCAAACATTAAAGAAGAAAAAAAATCTACAACTAAACTGTGTTAAACACTAAAACTACTTTTACCATCTCTTTCCTTTACACTTATTCTATGAGACCGTCCTTTGCAAATGTTATTTCCAACAATGAGTGTTATAAAATTGGCACTACAATTGCATAAATCTTAAACCGAATACGTGCTATAATTATGTGCACATTTACTTTGAAGACAATGACCCAATATTTTTAAGCCTTATTATACCACTGACCGATAACACAATTAAGTCCACCCACTTTTTGTGATATATCATCCTTCCATGAATGAAGCAAACCCTGTACAATTATACTTCTTTCAAAATATGCATGGTATCATATGTCAAAAAATATATATAAATTCACATACGTACAATACTATATGGACAATTTTTATTTGTTTTTGTTTGTTTGTTTGGATTTTTCGCCATTTTTAACGGTATTTCAGTCATATTACGGCAGGCAGCTAACCTTCTCACTCTTTTCCTGGGCAAGCTTTGCCGATCTAAGCGGTTAACACAGTACTACAGTCATATAACGGCGGTCAGTTAACCTTCTCACACTTTTCCTGGGCAGGCTTAGCCGATCTAAGCGGTTAACACAGTAATACAGTCATATAACGGCGGTCAGTTAACCTTCTCACACTTTTCCTGGGCAAGCTTAGCCGATCTAAGCGGTTAACACAGTATTTCAGTCATATCACGGCGGTCAGTTAACCTTCTCACACTTTTCCTGGGCAAGCTTAGCCGATCTAAGCGGTTAACACAGTATTTCAGTCATATCACGGCGGTCAGTTAACCTTCTCACACTTTTCCTGGGCAAGCTTAGCCGATCTAAGCGGTTAACACAGTACTACAGTCATATAACGGCGGTCAGTTAACCTTCTCACACTTTTCCTGGGCAAGCTTAGCCGATCTAAGCGGTTAACACAGTATTTCAGTCATATAACGGTGGTCAGTTAACCTTCTCACACTTTTCCTGGGCAAGCTTAGCCGATCTAAGCGGTTAACACAGTATTTCAGTCATATCACGGCGGTCAGTTAACCTTCTCACACTTTTCCTGGGCAAGCTTAGCCGATCTAAGCGGTTAACACAGTATTTCAGTCATATCACGGCGGTCAGTTAACCTTCTCACACTTTTCCTGGGCAAGCTTAGCCGATCTAAGCGGTTAACACAGTATTTCAGTCATATCACGGCGGTCAGTTAACCTTCTCACACTTTTCCTGGGCAAGCTTAGCCGATCTAAGCGGTTAACACAGTATTTCAGTCATATCACGGCGGTCAGTTAACCTTCTCACACTTTTCCTGGGCAAGCTTAGCCGATCTAAGCGGTTAACACAGTATTTCAGTCATATCACGGCGGTCAGTTAACCTTCTCACACTTTTCCTGGGCAAGCTTAGCCGATCTAAGCGGTTAACACAGTATTTCAGTCATATCACGGCGGTCAGTTAACCTTCTCACACTTTTCCTGGGCAAGCTTAGCCGATCTAAGCGGTTAACACAGTATTTCAGTCATATCACGGCGGTCAGTTAACCTTCTCACACTTTTCCTGGGCAAGCTTAGCCGATCTAAGCGGTTAACACAGTATTTCAGTCATATCACGGCGGTCAGTTAACCTTCTCACACTTTTCCTGGGCAAGCTTAGCCGATCCAAGCGGTTTACCAGTACTAAGTGCACATACCTATGCCAGTAACTGACAACTGCCCTACTTGAATCAGAGGTGGGGGAGAATGGCCGTAGAAATAATTTCATGACCAATCCCCACACAAATTATGTGGCCGGGCTGGGGTTCGAACTCACGGATTAAAAGTCTAGCGCTCTACCGACCGAGCTAGCCGGCCCCGGCAGACAATTTTTAAGAATTGTAAAATCATTACAGATTTTTAGAGCACCGTGTAAAATAAGAAGCAGATAATAATTGAATGCCTTTAAAACTGAAAATGTTTACACTTTAAATATTTAGTTCGTAATTGTATGAAGAAATCAATAATTATTAACCAAACAAGAGTATGACAACAGCTTTTATGAACAAACAAATGGCTTCATTATTAACAAAGCAAACCATAGAAAATCTTGTTCAACAATGTTTTTCTACAGAATGTCCAATGTAGCAAAAATGTTACAAAAAATAAAAACTTTTCTCAAAATATATGTTTACGTTTTATAAAGTGTCAAGCAATCAAAGCATTTATGCAAAAATACAAATATATTATTGTACACATGTAATGCTGTATATACATGTACACAATTTGAGCAACAATGTAAACTCATTTAGCTCATCTAACTCATAACGTAAAGCTCCATGAAAGACAAGAAGCAAAATGTACATGTAAGCTCTTTATTGCAAAGGCAAAATGCTGGCATTTGTATAAACTGAATTCTAGGATTTACTACCCACAACACTAGCTAGCCCACTGTAATTCTCCAACACTTACTATTTGATGAATAAACTCATAATTGAGGTGTGTCATGGAAAACCCAGGCTTAATGCATGTGCGTAGTGTTGTACCGGATTAGCCTGTGCAGTCCGCACAGGCTAATCCGGGACGACACCTTCCGCTTTTATGGTATTTTCTGTTTCAAGGAAGTCTCTTCTAAACATAAAGCCACTGTAGGCGGAAGTGTCGTCCTGGATAGCGGACTGCAAAGGCTAATCTGGGACCACACTTTACGCACATGCATTAAGCCCAATTTTTCCACGACATGCTACATTTATATTTACAGCATCTTGATCGAACTACAGTGGTGGCAAAATCTAACTTGTCTGTTTGCCATTTGTCCATACAGTCTTTATAGTTATACATTTGTGGCAAAAAGTTTACTTGTCCTTACAAGTTACATGCTTTGGGACATGCTCAATACACACAATTGATTTTGCCGCTCGTACATACAACCAAAGAAATGATACAAACTAATACTATTCAATTAACAAGAGCTGTTAGAGGACAGCGTGCTCGATTAATCAAAGTATTTTAGTTGGTACATATTTTTGATAGTGGAAGGTTCATAAATTTGTTAAAATACAAAACTTTTAAGTGAAGCCTTGTATAGTTTATACATTTTTGGAACAAACACTTTAACCAAAAAATCTATGTAAAAAGTGTGCATAACTCTGTCAAAATACAAAACAGAGTTATGGGTAATGTTGCCCCTGATACTAGAGTTGATGACAAAGGTTAGTTCCAAGTTTCAGGTGAATAACTTAAGTAGTTTTGAATTTACCAAACTTTTGAATATAAACTTTAAACAGAAAATCTAAGTGAAAGGGGGCATAACTCTATCAAAATACAAAATAGAGTTATGGGTAATGTTGCTCATGATACTAGAGTTTATGACAAAGGTTGGTTTCAAGTTTCAAGTGAAAATCTTATGTAGTATTGAGTTTACAAAATTTTTTAATATAAACTTTAACCAGAAAATTCATGTGAAAAAGGGGCATAACTCTTTCAAAATACAAAAAGAGTTATGAGGAATGTTGCCCCTGATACTGGAGTTGATGACAAAGGTTAGTTCCAAGTTTCAAGTGAATAACTTATGTAGTTTTGAAGTTACAAAACTTGTGAATATAAACTTTAACCGGAAAATCTACATGTAACAAGATTCTGTGTTTGATAAACACACATGCGCCCGGTTGGTGCTGGGTAGCCCATTTCTTAATCAAAATTAGGTCAAGGTCAAAGTGAGGTTGGGTGATATGGGTGGATTGGATACGGTCATAAGTAACAACTGTGTGAATATCCAAGTGTCGTAGTAAGCAGTGTTGGTGCTAGACGAAACGGTAAAATCTAGTTAACCAAGAAATGGCACTTTTGAATTATTATAAGTCCAAATTAGGTCAAGGTCAAAGTGAGGTTGGGTGATATGGGTGGACAGGGAATGGTCATACGCAACAACTGTGAAAGTATCAAAGTGTTGTAGTAAGCGGTGTTGGTGCTAGACCAAACGGTACAATCTACTTAACCTTGTTACGGACAGAAGGACGGACATAAGGAAGGACATGACAATTACTATATGCCTCCCGCATCAAGATGCCGGGGGCATAAAAAGGGGCATAACTCTGCCAAAATACAAAACAGAGTTATGGGGAATGTTGCCCTTGATACTGGAGTTGATGACAGAGGTATATTCCAAGTTTCAAGTGAACAAGTTATGTAGTTTTGAAGTTACAAGACTTTTGAATAAAAACTTTAACCAACTCAGACGCCGACGACGGGGGTGGTAGGATAGCTCACCTATTCTTCGAACAGACGAGCTGAAAATGTATATGCAAAAAACAATAGTTAAGCAGAATTTTATATTATCAGAGCCATTCCTTGGTTCCTTAGTTCAACGTTTCTAGACTTCTGTGTTCTTAGTGTATATAAAACCCAGCAAAATAACCCTCCTACGTACTAGTCTTAGGGGTCAGGTACACACTAAGGGCCGTCACTTTGTCACCCTGGGGGTCGCGGTAGAGTTCTGTCACCAGCAGATCGTTATCCTTCATACGTAGCGGGAATTTCTGCATGTCTAGAGTGCCATACAACCATGACGTTAGTTTTATACAAGCATTTTGAAGCATAAAAATCTTAAAAACCATCAAATTATCCCATTATTAACAGATGTCAAATTATATACTCTGCCAAGATACAAAATTTCACAAAATGTCCATGTGAAAATCACCAAACTAAACAAAAACATGGCTAAACCTTGCACTAAAAATGTGTATATTTTGTGACAGGACAATACTTTAAACATAAAATGGAAAGAAAAAGTAATAAACAAAATACTAATAAACATTTGTGGTGCGTCGTGAGAAAACCGGTCTTAATGCATGTGCATAAAGTGTCGTCCCGGATTAGTACAGGACGGCACTTTCCGCTTGTATGGTATTTTTTGTTTCAAGGCAGTCTCTTCTAAACATAAATCCACTCTAGGCGGAAAGTGCCGTACTGGATTAGCCTGTGCGGACTGCACAGGCTAATCCGGGACGACACTACGCACATGCATTAAGTCCGGTTTTCCCACGACGCGGCTCATTTGTGTTCTTCACGACACCCTATAACTTTTTTTCTGACCCTCGATCTAAAGTGTCAGTCAGTGTCTTTGGAGAACAGAATACTATCTTCTGCATAGCGATGATTTAAATAAAATTGTGTAAAATAGCATAGTCAATAAAATACAAAGACCACAAAACTTGCCTATATAGTAAACTGAACCGTTTTCACAACCCAGTAAAAGAAAGGAGCCTGCCTTGTCAAAGCTGGTTATAGCCACCACGTCCTGGATCTAGAAAGACACACAAACATGCATATATGTGTGCAACTTACGTCACAAAATAGGATCTAGCAGACAATAATACAATTACACTTGGGAAAACAGCTTCATTGTTGAGGTACATTGTACCGTTATTCATGTGTACTTGACTGGGAAAAACAAATGAGGCGCGTCGTTGGAAAACCGGACTTAATGCACGTGCGTAAAGTGTCGTCCCGGATTAGCCTGTGCAGTCAGCACAGGCTAATCCAGGATGGCACTTTCCGCTTTTATGGTATTTTCTGTTTAAAGGAAGTCTCTTCTAAACATAAATCCACTGTAGGCAGAAAGTGCCATCCTGGATTAGCCTGTGAGGACTGCACAGGCTAATTCGGGACGACACTTAACGCACATACATTAAGCTAGGTTTTCCCACGACACGCCTCAAATAATGTTAAAATCAATCATTACATTTTTAACCAAAAAAGTAACATTCATTGCTCCAAGAAATGTCATCACTGGTAAAAATTCCATTTTGATTTGCAAGATTTCAATGAATTTAAAACTGGGCCAGTATTCACAGAGCTCCTAAGGAAAATCTTAAACTAAGGTTGTACTTAAGTGAAAATTTCAGATCAAATTTTGTATGTGAAATCCAATGGTTTACGTTAACAAAACGGTGAAATCTGAACTATCAAAGTAATATTTACTAGTTTGTAACATTTAAATGTAAAAAGATCTCTACATGAAGCAACCACAGACTTAAGGAATTTGTTTAATTTAAGGAATATACGTAAGTTTTCCCTAAGGAATTTTATAAATTTAAGGAATAAACATAAATTTTCCCTAAGGAATTTTATAAATTTAAGGAATATACGTAATTTTTTCCTAAGGAATTTTATAAATTTAAGGAATATATGTAATTTTTTCCTGAGGAATTTTATAAATGTAAGGAATATATGTAATTTTTTCCTAAGAAATTTTATAAATTTAAGGAATATACGTAATTTTTTCCTAAGGAATTTTATAAATTTAAGGAATATACGTAATTTTTTCCTAAGGAATTTTATAAATTTAAGGAATATACTTAAGTTTTCCCTAAGAAGCTTTGTGAATATGGGCCCTGACCTCAAACTGGTATTCGGACAATGTTCCTAAGAAAAATCCTAAGTGTAAATTTTATATAAAAATTTCCATGTGAAATCCAATTATTTCTGTTTATAAAAGGGTATAATACTGTAAAATCATTTTATTTCACGGTGGTCTAATTTTAGCATATTTCGCGGACCAAACAAAGCACGAATTTAAGACCAGCGTAAATTTTCTTTTGTGCATGATTATTAGAAAATATACTGTGAAAGATGAAAAATTTGCAAATTTAAGACCACGCAAATAAGCCATTTTTTAGGAATGTGCGAAATTCAAACACCACGAAATAAAATGACTTTACAGTATGAAACATCTCAGCAATATTTTCTAGTTTGAAAGATTTTAATGAAAGTGACCTATACATGAATCCGCCACAGACTTAAGAAATGTTATGAATGTAAGAAATGAGCCGCGTCGTGGGAAAACCGGACTTAATGCATGTGCGTAAAGTGTCGTCCCGAATTAGCCTGTGCAGTCCGCACAGGCTAATCCAGGACGGCACTTTCTGCCTACAGTGGATTTATGTTTAGAAGAGACTTCCTTGAAACAGAAAATAACATACAAGCGGAAAGTGCCATCCTGGATTAGCCTGTGCGGACTGCACAGGCTTATCCGGGACGACACTTTACGCACATGCATTAAGATCGGTTTTCTCACGACGCGCCACAAATGTACTAAGATTCGGGGAGGCGTTTCATCAACAGTTTACTACCAGTTGTACGCTACGTCTTACATAAATTATGACGTTTCACAGAAATCACGTTTCATCAAACCAATCGTAATGTCAGACTACATAAATTTCCTACATAAATTTACGAGAGGGTAGGAGCGGTCGTATATTTACGTAATGCGTTGTTTTTTTATGAATTTTGCTATGAAAAGCGACCAAAGAAGAAAATAAAGTTGGAAAATAAAGACTAAAATATTTAACCTAAGAGTAGCTATATCTATGCGTGTACCTTTCCCATTTTGGAATAAATACTTTGATGTAGGCCTACTGTGGACGCTCGCATTTTGGGTCACTTATCAAATTAACAGTGCATTATTTTTAATGTTTATAGTGGTCTTTAACACAATTTCGAACCAAATTGTATGAAAACACATAAATCTATAAAAACATACCTAAGTAGATAGATTTCAAGGCACACTGCGACTAGTACAGTACGTACAGTAGGCAAGTAGCTCTACGTACATGTTGTTCTTCGTTTTTAATAATAAACATATAAAGAAATACAGTAAAAATAACAACTGTGACTAGAATATTAAGTTCACATCCTTGGTTTTTAACCCTTTCCTCAACTTGTTTATTTCCAAAGCAGCGCGCGACAATGACGTCATTTCAAAAGATCAAACTGCGTCACAATATTTCGGTAAACATTCACCATAATGTATGGAGTCATATATTTATGTATAGTGCATTTACGATGTCATTGATGAAACGGAATTTATGTATAATCGAAAACAACTTCATAAATATTGATACGTAAATTACAATAGTAGAAAATTCGTAAATATTGATGAAACGCCTCCCAGATTTAGAACGCTTTTAAAATAACAGTTTCAAGAATATTCTCTATTCTTAGTTCTAAGACTAAGAATGGTTTTGTGAATATGAGCCCTGTAGTGACCAATGCATTGCGCACCTGCCAATTGTGTGTCATGGAGTGCCAGACTCCGACCTTGCCGAGCTTGCTCAGCGCCACCAGCTGGCTCCCAATGAAGAACAGCGAGTCTACCGGCACGTGCATGTTGAACACACCTGTAGGCAGAAGCATCAGCAAGTGTAAGATAACTGGGCCCAGTTGCTCAAAACTTTAACGGCCAATTAAGCTTACTGCCAGTTAACTTTAAATGTAAAAATACAATTTATATTAAAAGCGACTGGCTTATCAAACATTTCAAAATTATTTTAGAATAGCAATGTGTTTAGAATAAACTCTCAGTTTCAAATTTAACGTTTAATTTACATAAATAACTTTATCCAAAAGTTAACGGCTGTTAGCTTAACTGGCCGTTCAAGTTTTGAGCAACTGGGCCCTGGCTTAAATGCTTCAACATTAGATGATGAAGACATATACTTTAGAGTCATTAACTATCCTAGACATTATCCTGGTGCAAATGAAATTCAAATTCAAAGACATGAGAACTATATGTCTTTATCGGGCTGCATCAAGATAAAATGTAATTATTCACATTTAAGAACCAGAGTTGTCAGAATGTATTCAATAACAAGACTAAGAAAGGCAGAATCACACTCCATAACCTATCTAATGGTTCTAGGAGCATTCAAGAGATCTGCACAGGAGACACCAAGTACTGTTTCTACACAGGAAACAGACTCAAAAGTGTCCAAGACTCCATCGGAAATAAGCTCTCACCCTTTCAAAGGCCAACATAGGTTACGACCAGATCTGAAATTATCAACAACAATAGTACTGAAGTCAAGACCAACCTATCTCCCTGCAACCCCCATCCTCTGATATAGACCACAGTCGGACCATGCTCCCGGCAGCCGCGGCGATCATCTTGTTAGAGTTGTCTTGGTTGGCAGACATCACCTTGGCGTTGATCGCAATACGCTCTATCGGAGTCTCCAGGTACTCACTGGTCCACAGCAAATGCCATCCAGTGGAGTCCTTCATTCTAGGAGGGGCAATGAGAGATTTTACTGATTGTAGATGAGAATAGCTAACCTAACTAACGTAATGCCATCCAGTGGAGTCCTTCATAATAGGTTGGGCAATGAGAGATTTTACTGACTGTAGATGAGAATAGCTAACCTAACTGACGTAATGCCATCCAGTGGAGTCCTTCATTCTAGGTTGGGCAATGAGAGATTTTACTGACTGTAGATGAGAATAGCTAACCTAACTGACGTAATGCCATCCAGTGGGGTCCTTCATTCTAGGTTGGGCAATGAAAGATTTTACTGATTGTAGATGAGAATAGCTAACCTAACTGACGTAATGCCATCCAGTGGGGTCCTTCATTCTAGGTTGGGCAATGAGAGATTTTACTGACTGTAGATGAGAATAGCTAACCTAACTGACGTAATGCCATCCAGTGGAGTCCTTCATTCTAGGTTGGGCAATGAAAGATTTTACTGACTGTAGATGAGAATAGCTAACCTAACTGACGTAATGCCATCCAGTGGGGTCCTTCATTCTAGGTTGGGCAATGAGAGATTTTACTGACTGTAGATGAGAATAGCTAACCTAACTGACGTAATGCCATCCAGTGGAGTCCTTCATTCTAGGTTGGGCAATGAGAGATTTTACTGACTGTAGATGAGAATAGCTAACCTAACTGACGTAATGCCATCCAGTGGGGTCCTTCATTCTAGGTTGGGCAATGTAAAATGAGAATAGCTAACCTAACTGACGTAATGCCATCCAGTGGAGTCCTTCATTCTAGGTTGGGCAATGAGAGATTTTACTGACTGTAGATGAGAATAGCTAACCTAACTGACGTAATGCCATCCAGTGGGGTCCTTCATTCTAGGAGGGGCAATGAGAGATTTTACTGACTGTAGATGAGAATAGCTAACCTAACTGACGTAATGCCATCCAGTGGAGTCCTTCATTCTAGGTTGGGCAATGAAAGATTTTACTGATTGTAGATGAGAATAGCTAACCTAACTGACGTAATGCCATCCAGTGGGGTCCTTCATTCTAGGTTGGGCAATGAGAGATTTTACTGACTGTAGATGAGAATAGCTAACCTAACTGACGTAATGCCATCCAGTGGAGTCCTTCATTCTAGGTTGGGCAATGAAAGATTTTACTGACTGTAGATGAGAATAGCTAACCTAACTGACGTAATGCCATGCAGTGGAGTCCTTCATTCTAGGAGGGGCAATGAGAGATTTTACTGAATGTAGATGAGAATAGCTAACCTAACTGACGTAATGCCATCCAGTGGAGTCCTTCATTCTAGGTTGGGCAATGAAAGATTTTACTGACTGTAGATGAGAATAGCTAACCTAACTGACGTAATGCCATCCAGTGGAGTCCTTCATTATAGGTTGGGCAATGAGAGATTTTACTGACTGTAGATGAGAATAGCTAACCTAACTGACGTAATGCCATCCAGTGGAGTCCTTCATTCTAGGTTGGGCAATGAAAGATTTTACTGACTGTAGATGAGAATAGCTAACCTAACTGACGTAATGCCATCCAGTGGAGTCCTTCATTCTAGGTTGGGCAATGACAGATTTTACTGACTGTAGATGAGAATAGCTAACCTAACTGACGTAATGCCATCCAGTGGAGTCCTTCATTCTAGGTTGGGCAATGAGAGATTTTACAGATGTAGATGAGAATAGCTAACCTAACTGACGTAATGCCATCCAGTGGAGTCCTTCATTCTAGGAGGGGCAATGACAGATTTTACTGACTGTAGATGAGAATAGCTAACCTAACTAACGTAATGCCATCCAGTGGGGTCCTTCATTCTAGGTTGGGCAATGAAAGATTTTACTGACTGTAGATGAGAATAGCTAACCTAACTGACGTAATGCCATCCAGTGGAGTCCTTCATTCTAGGTTGGGCAATGAGAGATTTTACTGACTGTAGATGAGAATAGCTAACCTAACTGACGTAATGCCATCCAGTGGGGTCCTTCATTCTAGGTTGGGCAATGACAGATTTTACTGATGTAGATGAGAATAGCTAACCTAACTGACGTAATGCCATCCAGTGGAGTCCTTCATTCTAGGTTGGGCAATGAGAGATTACTGACTGTAGATGAGAATAGCTAACCTGACGTAATGCCATCCAGTGGAGTCCTTCATTATAGGTTGGGCAATGAGAGATTTTACTGATGTAGATGAGAATAGCTAACCTAACTGACGTAATGCCATCCAGTGGGGTCCTTCATTCTAGGTTGGGCAATGAAAGATTTTACTGATTGTAGATGAGAATAGCTAACCTAACTGACGTAATGCCATCCAGTGGAGTCCTTCATTCTAGGAGGGGCAATGACAGATTTTACTGACTGTAGATGAGAATAGCTAACCTAACTGACGTAATGCCATCCAGTGGGGTCCTTCATTCTAGGTTGGGCAATGAAAGATTTTACTGATTGTAGATGAGAATAGCTAACCTAACTGACGTAATGCCATCCAGTGGAGTCCTTCATTCTAGGTTGGGCAATGACAGATTTTACTGACTGTAGATGAGAATAGCTAACCTAACTGACGTAATGCCATGCAGTGGAGTCCTTCATTCTAGGTTGGGCAATGAAAGATTTTACTGATGTAGATGAGAATAGCTAACCTAACTGACGTAATGCCATCCAGTGGAGTCCTTCATTCTAGGTTGGGCAATGAGAGATTACTGACTGTAGATGAGAATAGCTAACCTGACGTAATGCCATCCAGTGGAGTCCTTCATTCTAGGAGGGGCAATGAAAGATTTTACTGATGTAGATGAGAATAGCTAACCTAACTGACGAAATGCCATCCAGTGGGGTCCTTCATTCTAGGTTGGGCAATGACAGATTTTACTGATTGTAGATGAGAATAGCTAACCTAACTGACGTAATGCCATTTGGTGGAGTCCTTCATTCTAGGTTGGGCAATGAGAGATTACTGACTGTAGATGAGAATAGCTAACCTAACTGACATAATGCCATCCAGTGGAGTCCTTCATTCTAGGAGGGGCAATGACAGATTTTACTGACTGTAGATGAGAATAGCTAACCTAACTAACGTAATGCCATGCAGTGGAGTCCTTCATTCTAGGTTGGGCAATGACAGATTTTACTGATTGTAGATGAGAATAGCTAACCTAACTGACGTAATGCCATCCAGTGGAGTCCTTCATTCTAGGTTGGGCAATGAGAGATTACTGACTGTAGATGAGAATAGCTAACCTGACGTAATGCCATCCAGTGGAGTCCTTCATTATAGGTTGGGCAATGAGAGATTTTACTGATGTAGATGAGAATAGCTAACCTAACTGACGTAATGCCATCCAGTGGGGTCCTTCATTCTAGGTTGGGCAATGAAAGATTTTACTGACTGTAGATGAGAATAGCTAACCTAACTGACGTAATGCCATCCAGTGGAGTCCTTCATTCTAGGTTGGGCAATGAGAGATTTTACTGACTGTAGATGAGAATAGCTAACCTAACTGACGTAATGCCATCCAGTGGAGTCCTTCATTCTAGGTTGGGCAATGAAAGATTTTACTGATTGTAGATGAGAATAGCTAACCTAACTGACGTAATGCCATCCAGTGGAGTCCTTCATTCTAGGTTGGGCAATGAGAGATTTTACTGACTGTAGATGAGAATAGCTAACCTAACTGACGTAATGCCATCCAGTGGAGTCCTTCATTATAGGTTGGGCAATGAGAGATTTTACTGACTGTAGATGAGAATAGCTAACCTAACTGACGTAATGCCATCCAGTGGAGTCCTTCATTCTAGGTTGGGCAATGAAAGATTTTACTGATTGTAGATGAGAATAGCTAACCTAACTGACGTAATGCCATCCAGTGGGGTCCTTCATTCTAGGTTGGGCAATGAGAGATTTTACTGACTGTAGATGAGAATAGCTAACCTAACTGACGTAATGCCATCCAGTGGAGTCCTTCATTCTAGGAGGGGCAATGACAGATTTTACTGACTGTAGATGAGAATAGCTAACCTAACTGACGTAATGCCATCCAGTGGGGTCCTTCATTCTAGGTTGGGCAATGAAAGATTTTACTGACTGTAGATGAGAATAGCTAACCTAACTGACGTAATGCCATCCAGTGGAGTCCTTCATTCTAGGAGGGGCAATGACAGATTTTACTGACTGTAGATGAGAATAGCTAACCTAACTGACGTAATGCCATCCAGTGGAGTCCTTCATTCTAGGTTGGGCAATGAGAGATTTTACTGATGTAGATGAGAATAGCTAACCTAACTGACGTAATGCCATCCAGTGGAGTCCTTCATTCTAGGTTGGGCAATGAGAGATTTTACTGATGTAGATGAGAATAGCTAACCTAACTGACGTAATGCCATCCAGTGGAGTCCTTCATTCTAGGTTGGGCAATGAAAGATTTTACTGACTGTAGATGAGAATAGCTAACCTAACTGACGTAATGCCATCCAGTGGAGTCCTTCATTCTAGGAGGGGCAATGAGAGATTTTACTGATTGTAGATGAGAATAGCTAACCTAACTGACGTAATGCCATCCAGTGGAGTCCTTCATTCTAGGTTGGGCAATGAGAGATTTTACTGATGTAGATGAGAATAGCTAACCTAACTGACGTAATGCCATCCAGTGGAGTCCTTCATTCTAGGAGGGGCAATGACAGATTTTACTGACTGTAGATGAGAATAGCTAACCTAACTGACGTAATGCCATCCAGTGGAGTCCTTCATTATAGGTTGGGCAATGAGAGATTTTACTGACTGTAGATGAGAATAGCTAACCTAACTGACGTAATGCCATCCAGTGGAGTCCTTCATTCTAGGAGGGGCAATGAAAGATTTTACTGACTGTAGATGAGAATAGCTAACCTAACTGACGTAATGCCATCCAGTGGAGTCCTTCATTTTAGGTTGGGCAATGAGAGATTTTACTGACTGTAGATGAGAATAGCTAACCTAACTGACGTAATGCCATCCAGTGGAGTCCTTCATTCTAGGTTGGGCAATGAAAGATTTTACTGATTGTAGATGAGAATAGCTAACCTAACTGACGTAATGCCATCCAGTGGGGTCCTTCATTCTAGGTTGGGCAATGAGAGATTTTACTGACTGTAGATGAGAATAGCTAACCTAACTGACGTAATGCCATCCAGTGGAGTCCTTCATTCTAGGAGGGGCAATGACAGATTTTACTGACTGTAGATGAGAATAGCTAACCTAACTGACGTAATGCCATCCAGTGGGGTCCTTCATTCTACGTTGGGCAATGAAAGATTTTACTGACTGTAGATGAGAATAGCTAACCTAACTGACGTAATGCCATCCAGTGGAGTCCTTCATTCTAGGAGGGGCAATGACAGATTTTACTGACTGTAGATGAGAATAGCTAACCTAACTGACGTAATGCCATCCAGTGGAGTCCTTCATTCTAGGTTGGGCAATGAGAGATTTTACTGATGTAGATGAGAATAGCTAACCTAACTGACGTAATGCCATCCAGTGGAGTCCTTCATTCTAGGTTGGGCAATGAGAGATTTTACTGATGTAGATGAGAATAGCTAACCTAACTGACGTAATGCCATCCAGTGGAGTCCTTCATTCTAGGTTGGGCAATGAAAGATTTTACTGACTGTAGATGAGAATAGCTAACCTAACTGACGTAATGCCATCCAGTGGAGTCCTTCATTCTAGGTTGGGCAATGAGAGATTTTACTGATGTAGATGAGAATAGCTAACCTAACTGACGTAATGCCATCCAGTGGGGTCCTTCATTCTAGGTTGGGCAATGACAGATTTTACTGACTGTAGATGAGAATAGCTAACCTAACTGACGTAATGCCATCCAGTGGAGTCCTTCATTCTAGGTTGGGCAATGAAAGATTTTACTGATTGTAGATGAGAATAGCTAACCTAACTGACGTAATGCCATCCAGTGGGGTCCTTCATTCTAGGTTGGGCAATGAGAGATTTTACTGACTGTAGATGAGAATAGCTAACCTAACTGACGTAATGCCATCCAGTGGAGTCCTTCATTCTAGGAGGGGCAATGACAGATTTTACTGACTGTAGATGAGAATAGCTAACCTAACTGACGTAATGCCATCCAGTGGGGTCCTTCATTCTAGGTTGGGCAATGAGAGATTTTACTGACTGTAGATGAGAATAGCTAACCTAACTGACGTAATGCCATCCAGTGGAGTCCTTCATTCTAGGAGGGGCAATGACAGATTGTACTGACTGTAGATGAGAATAGCTAACCTAACTGACGTAATGCCATCCAGTGGGGTCCTTCATTCTAGGTTGGGCAATGAAAGATTTTACTGACTGTAGATGAGAATAGCTAACCTAACTGACGTAATGCCATCCAGTGGAGTCCTTCATTCTAGGTTGGGCAATGAGAGATTTTACTGATGTAGATGAGAATAGCTAACCTAACTGACGTAATGCCATCCAGTGGAGTCCTTCATTCTAGGTTGGGCAATGAGAGATTTTACTGATGTAGATGAGAATAGCTAACCTAACTGACGTAATGCCATCCAGTGGAGTCCTTCATTCTAGGTTGGGCAATGAAAGATTTTACTGACTGTAGATGAGAATAGCTAACCTAACTGACGTAATGCCATCCAGTGGGGTCCTTCATTCTAGGTTGGGCAATGACAGATTTTACTGACTGTAGATGAGAATAGCTAACCTAACTGACGTAATGCCATCCAGTGGAGTCCTTCATTCTAGGTTGGGCAATGAAAGATTTTACTGACTGTAGATGAGAATAGCTAACCTAACTGACGTAATGCCATCCAGTGGGGTCCTTCATTCTAGGAGGGGCAATGAGAGATTTTACTGATGTAGATGAGAATAGCTAACCTAACTGACGTAATGCCATCCAGTGGAGTCCTTCATTCTAGGTTGGGCAATGACAGATTTTACTGACTGTAGATGAGAATAGCTAACCTAACTGACGTAATGCCATCCAGTGGAGTCCTTCATTCTAGGAGGGGCAATGACAGATTTTACTGACTGTAGATGAGAATAGCTAACCTAACTGACGTAATGCCATCCAGTGGAGTCCTTCATTCTAGGTTGGGCAATGAGAGATTACTGACTGTAGATGAGAATAGCTAACCTAACTGACGTAATGCCATCCAGTGGAGTCCTTCATTCTAGGTTGGGCAATGACAGATTTTACTGACTGTAGATGAGAATAGCTAACCTAACTGACGTAATGCCATCCAGTGGGGTCCTTCATTCTAGGTTGGGCAATGAAAGATTTTACTGATGTAGATGAGAATAGCTAACCTAACTGACGTAATGCCATCCAGTGGAGTCCTTCATTCTAGGTTGGGCAATGAGAGATTTTACTGACTGTAGATGAGAATAGCTAACCTAACTGACGTAATGCCATCCAGTGGAGTCCTTCATTCTAGGAGGGGCAATGAGAGATTTTACTGACTGTAGATGAGAATAGCTAACCTAACTGACGTAACGCCATCCAGTGGAGTCCTTCATTCTAGGAGGGGCAACGAGAGATTTTACTGACTGTAGATGAGAATAGCTAACCTAACTGACGTAATGCCATCCAGTGGAGTCCTTCATTACAGGTTGGGCAATGACAGATTTTACTGATTGTAGATGAGAATAGCTAACCTAACTGACGTAATGCCATCCAGTGGGGTCCTTCATTCTAGGAGGGGCAATGAAAGATTTTACTGACTGTAGATGAGAATAGCTAACCTAACTGACGTAATGCCATCCAGTGGAGTCCTTCATTCTAGGTTGGGCAATGAAAGATTTTACTGATTGTAGATGAGAATAGCTAACCTAACTGACGTAATGCCATCCAGTGGGGTCCTTCATTCTAGGAGGGGCAATGACAGATTTTACTGATGTAGATGAGAATAGCTAACCTAACTGACGTAATGCCATCCAGTGGAGTCCTTCATTCTAGGTTGGGCAATGACAGATTTTACTGATTGTAGATGAGAATAGCTAACCTAACTGACGTAATGTGATCCAGTGGGGTCCTTCATTCTAGGTTGGGCAATGAAAGATTTTACTGATTGTAGATGAGAATAGCTAACCTAACTGACGTAATGCCATCCAGTGGGGTCCTTCATTCTAGGTTGGGCAATGAGAGATTTTACTGACTGTAGATGAGAATAGCTAACCTAACTGACGTAATGCCATCCAGTGGAGTCCTTCATTCTAGGAGGGGCAATGAGAGATTTTACTGATTGTAGATGAGAATAGCTAACCTAACTGACGTAATGCCATCCAGTGGAGTCCTTCATTCTAGGTTGGGCAATGACAGATTTTACAGATTTTACTGACTGTAGATGAGAATAGCTAACCTAACTGACGTAACGCCATCCAGTGGAGTCCCTCATTCTAGGTTGGGCAATGAGAGATGTTACTGATTGTAGATGAGAATAGTAAATTGAAGTAACTAACTGATGTAAAGCCAGCCGGTGGAGTCCTTCATTCTAGGAGGGGCAATGAGAGATATTTACTCACTGTAGATGAAAATAGTAAACCTAAGTAACTAACTGACGTAATGCCATCCAGTGGAGTCCTTCATTCTAGGACGGTGTGGCAATGACAGATTTTACTGATTGTAGATGAGAATAGTTAACTTCACTATCTAACGCAACCTTAAACCTTACAAAAAATTCCGGACTCAAAAACAATGAAACATACTTATTTGTTACAATGTGCCAAATTAATAAATGCTGATCTATTTGTCATCATGAAGAGTGAAATCATTTTTCAAAAAGTTTAGCAAATAAAAGAAAATGTTTATTATTCAATTGAAAACAAGATGAATCTATATGTTACCTGTAGCAGCAAACAAAGTGTGGGTATGAGACTGCAATCCAGTTGTGATGGCCGCGTAGCATACTAACTCTCAATGGATCGGTTTTGTAGCCTGCAGAGATCCATAGTGCATCATTACAACCCTAACACAGTAGGAAATTATATGAGGTGTGTCGTGGGAAAACCAGGCTTAATGCATGTGCATAGTGTCATCCCGGATTAGCCTTTGCAGTCCGCACAGGCTAATCCAGGACGGCACTTTCCTCTTTAATGGTATTTTCTGTTTCAATGAAGTCTCTTCTAAACATAAATCCACAATAGGCGGAAAGTGCCGTCCTGGATTAGCCTGTGCTGACTGCCATGGCTAATCCGGGACGACACTTTACGCACATGCATTAAGCCCGGTTTTCCAAGAAAACGCCTCATAGATGTTTTGCGATAGACTGTTCAGATGAGAGACGAGATGTGTTATGTTATTACATATCAGCAAGAAACATTTATGGTTCCATAAAGACACGATCATGACATTGGGCCATAGCTAAGAGCAAACCTATAACCCTGGAAGTCATATGTAAAACATTAAGCATGTAAAATGCTTCCACACTGAGTCAGTGGGCAACATCAAAGACGTTACAAGGTAATGACCAACATAACTAAATACATGTACAAGGTAGAGAATACTTAGTGTCCAGTGTTTATGCTGCTTGAATTTCATGACTACAGTTGAATAAAAATGTGCAGCAAAATAGGCAAATTTCATGGAAACACTGAAACATCAGAAGAGAAACTGGAGTTTAATTAATTTAGTTTCTGTTGCATTTCCTAATCTTCTAGTAGTAACACTGAAAATTCAAAAGAGAAACAGGTGTTTCATTAATTCACCTGCGGTTTTTGTTGCATTTGCCAGTCTGCTATTAAGCGTCTCGTACGTCACAGGTCGGGAGATTAACTTCACATCAGAGGAGAGTGTGAGGCGGGAGAGACTGTGTGTGGAGGGCGTGCGAGTGATAGTGGAGCACGAGCCCTGTCTCTCGAAACTAGAGAAATCCACGCTGGCCTGTCGCATGTGCGTGTGATTGTCCTCATGCCGAGAACCACTCTGTGTCGTCTCCGCGGATGAATGCCTGGAAATGCCGATAAAATTAGCAATACTAATACCTCTGGGCCTGGCAAAAAATTCTATTATTAACACATTTTTGTTGCAATTAACATTACAATAGTATACAAGGCAAGGTTTCTTATAATTATAAAATTGCACATACAGTCAGCATGATTTACGTTTTTACATTATAAAATTATTAGTTGAAAACTCCATTTTAATATCCATAAGGAATATAGTATCAGTGGAAACTATTTTTACCATTGTTTAGGTTTATGGGTTTTGCAATATTGATATTGTTCCAAGCCTTTTTTTTTTTTTTAAAGTTTGCCGGTTCAGAGAAACAGAGAAGCCTTAATTAGATAGAGTGAATATAGAATATGGAAGAATTCAAATAAACAATGAATAAAGTTGATGAGTGAAAATGAAGAGTGAATATAGAATACGGAAGAATTCAAATAAACAATGAATGTAGCAGCACAATAAAAAGGAAGCAATTCTGTTTATTTATGAACAGTCAGTGATAAATGTGAAATATAATAGTGAACTGTTTTAATGTCATGCATATTTGCTTATGTAATATCACAGTCGCCACAAAATCTGTTAAACCTCTGATAAAAATGGTAAAACTATACAAGGTCAAGTAAAATAATCAGAATTCTGGTCGTCATGGCAGCGAAAAATTCTGGCCACGTACCTTGAGTGTCCAGTAAAATGGATTTAGAGCTAGTAGCAATTCAGAGAAAAACAGACCTCTTTTTGGCAAAAAGACTTTTGGACTTTCGCGGGAACTGATCACATAACCCTGAATAATTCAGTTTACAATATATGTGGCGCGTTGTGGGAAAACCAGACTTAATGCATGGGCGTAAAGTGTCGTCCCGGATTAGCCTATGCAGTCCGTACAGGCTAATCCGGGATGGCACTTTCCGCTTTCATGGTATTTTCTGTTTCAAGGAAGTCTCTTCTAACCATCAACTTTGGGCGGAAAGTGCTGTCCTGGATCAGCCTGGGCCAGGCTGATCTGGGACGACACTTTACGCACATGCATTAAGTCCGGTTTTCCCACGACACGCATCATATGCAATGCTAAATATTTATATAGCAAACAATTGCACAACACAGAAATTTCACTCAATTTTAATATTTCTCCCTTATGGGCTGTATTAAAATTACAAACACAGAAAAAAACTACATCTTTGTGCTATTCCAACAAAATCAACAAAAACATGTCCAGTGTGACACCTGCCATACCTCTGCTGTGCGGCCGCCCAGTGCGGGTTCTCCTGGCACACAGTGGACTGGGACCTGCTCCTCATTAAGTCCGGTAAGGGAGGACCTTCAATACATACATAGAAGTGTGGTAAGAAACAATTAGACAGGTGATATCTAAGATACTTTGAAGAGAACTACTAAGGTCAGAGATACTTTGAAGAGAACTACTGAGGTCGGAGATACTTTGAAGAGACATACTGAGGTCAGAGATACTTTGAAGAGAACTTCTGAGGTCAGAGATACTTTGAAGAGAACTACTGAGGTCTGAGATACTTTGAAGAGAAATACTGAGGTCGGAGATACTATGAAGAGAACTAATGAGGTCTGAGATACTTTTAAGAGAACTACTGAGGTCTGAGATACTTTGAACAAAAATACTGGGGATATCAAACAGTTTGCAAACAATTTAATTAACAAGAGGGCCAAATGGCCCTGGGTTGCTCACCTGAGTTTCATTAGTCAAACATTTTTCTAAGTGTTAGATTTTTATACGGATATGGATATACTGATAGGACTGAAGGAAATGCAGCCTTAATCATCATGGTTTGAAAAACTTCAGTGACAACAGACATTCAACATTTGGGAAGTACATATTCAAATTGAAGCTTTTTCTTCAATTTGACCTAGTGACCTAGTTTTTGACCCCACATGACCCAGATTCGAATTCGGGCAAGATACCAATGGGACAAATGTCCTGACCAAGTTCATGACGATTGGGCAAATAATATAGCTTCTAGAGGGTTAACAAGCTTTTTGTTCAATTTGACCTCGTGACCTAGTTTTTGACCACACATGACCCAGATTCAAACTCACCCGAGATACCATTAAGACAAATATTTTGACCAAGTTTCATGAAGATTGGGCAAAAAATGTTACTCCTAGTGTCAACAAGCTTTTTCTTCAATTTGACCTAGTGACCTAGTTTTTGACCCTACATGACCCAGATTGGAACTCGGCCGTGATATCATAAAGACAAATGTTCTGACCAAGTTTCATGAAGATTGGGCAAAAAATGTGACTTTTAGAGTGTTAACAAGCATATTTTTCTTCAATTTTACCTAGTTTTTGACCCCACATGACCCAGATTCAAACTCAGCCGAGATATCATTGGGACAAATGTTCTGACCAAGTTTCATGAAGACTGGGCAAAAAATGTTACTTCTAGAGTATTAACAAACTTTTTCTTCAATTTTACCTTGTGACCTAGTTTTTGACCCCACATGACCCAGATTCAAACTCGGTCGAGATATCATTAAGACAAATGTTCTGACCAAGTTTAATGAAGATTGGGCAAAAAATGTGACTTCTAGAGGGTTAACAAGCTTTTTCTTCAATTTGACCTAGTGACCTAGTTTTTCACCGCACATGACCCAGATTCAATCTCGGCAGAGATATCATTAAGGCCACAACAAATTGATCAGCTGTTCGTCAGATTTGCCGCATCTTAAAATCGTAAATTGAAAAAAAAAATAAAAAAAATTTTCCCGCCCGCACCTACAATTTTGCCCCGCACACGATTTTTTAAAATGAAATTTTCATCAAATACTCTCATTTTCTGTTAAAGACGTTTGCAACAATTTCCTTCAAATTTTTTCCGACAGATTTTCTTAAAACATGGCACAAACATGCATCAATGTATCCTAAAACTAAAACAGTCTTACAAAATAGGGGTCACCGGCCTTTTTCCGGAAATATTGAATTTTGAATACTGTACCTGTCGAAGCCTTGTTTCAGTTTGTGTTGCTTCGAATGTTGAATAATATAAAGCGTTTATATTCAAACAAAGATGGAGATTTTTAAATGCGTCTTTTTTTTATGATAAAACGCGCTTTATCTACAGTTATCATTTGACAAATGACTTGTAATGGACACTTAACGAGGTTAATTATGCATTAAATATGCCTGTGAAAACATCAATGATTTATCAAATATACAAATATCTTTTGTTCCAAACGACAGATTTTGTAAAAAGATCCCACATACATGCATCATTGTATACTGAAGCTAAAACAGTCTTAAAAAATAGGGGTCACCGGCCTTGTTCCGGAAATATTGGGTTTTTAATGCGGTACCCGTCGAAGTCCCTTTTTCAGTTTGGATTTTTATCAATGTTTTAAGTATATAGGATAGTGATTTTTTTCAAACAAGGTTATGGTTCTTTCAACTGATATGTTTGTACATGCTTTGTTTGGCAATAATACATGTGTATGTTTATAATAAAAACGCTTTACCTACATTTACTGCTTAAGTAATGAATTTGACTGGACATTTAAGTGTGTCAAATGCCAACTAATAATGTTTTCTGAAACTTCATTTTTATCAAATGCATATTTTGTTCCAAACAACAGATTTTCTTAAAATTTCGCACATACATGCATCAATGTATACTTACACCAAAACATTAATAAAAAGAATGGCTCACCGAACTTGTTCGGGAAATATTGGATTTCATATAGGGTACCTGTGTAGCCGTTTTCCTTTTTCGTTTTAACATACATAAACAATGTATCAACAGAATGGAGATATTTAATGGATCCTTTCTGAACTTAATTTTTTTTGGAAATATATTTCATAAGTGTGTTTTTGTTTATTATATATGCTTTATGAACTTATGCTATTAAACATGTTTATTTTGAATGGACATTAGAAAGGAAATTAGTATATTGTGACCTATATACAATAAACAAAAAATGAAGCAAAAGGAGAAATTAACCCAATTATTTTCTTTTTGTTGCGAACGTCTTTAAACGCCGATTTCGTGGTGTTCCCAAATCATAACAAGCAATTGGTACTCATATAGACGTGAAAAAGGCACTTTGCGGCGACTAGTTTATGTACAGAGCACATATGGCGGCACTATAAGTTTCAGCCAAAAATTCGAATTGGCAGGTGAGAAAATTCTAATAAATAGGGATACAGTGAAACTGAGCAGCATTTTGAGTGTTTTAGAAGTTGCAAGTATCAGATTTAAGGGCTGGAGTTTTTAATTGCATGCTTAGTGAATTTGAAAATATGACTTATGTAAAGCCAGTGTATGTGTTGAGCCACTTTGCACATAAAATTCGTAAATTGGCTGATCATGCATGTTTAAATTATAGTGGAACTGTGTGCATAATTCTTTTCCCTACATTTTTGTGAAGCCACAGACACAACAATCTTGAAATGATGTTTGGTTTGTTTTCAGGTGTTTTGACATTATCAGTGTGTGCAATACGGCTCGAACCAGACCCCGCCAGGCCGAGTCCGAAGCCCGAGAAACTGTATAGTGCCCCCTTAAGGTAACATGGCATTTTCTGAAAGTCAGCATATTCTCTTGATATGGTATTTTTTAGTTTGTTCTGCACCTCAGCACACTGGACTGGATAGTTTAGTCAATGTCCGGGCCATGATTTGATGATTATTGAGTCCCAAACAAGGGAGGTAACTCAGTAGCTGGTTTTGTTGACATTTTACAAAAAGCACTATAAGGTGTTGAAACAAGCTTCATTTAATGGATATATTTATGCCGGTATAAAAGCAAATGCATTTTCCTTTGTAACAGCTTAAAAAAACTACTTAACACACATTTGAATGGTATATTTATGTATTTTGTGCATTGAATTTGTGTCTTTTATGCTCTTGGAGTGGATAAAATGGACCGTGCGCTCCACACAGGCACACACTAGTGAACAAACAGTTACGGATGGTTCAAATCCATCAAATTTCAGCTGAAAAGATATTGCAAACTTATTTTGCATAGATTTGAAAGGTTTTCGGACAGAAATGACACGTGTTTGTTGAATGGATGTGATGGCTTCAGGCCAGCGCAGTTGCTGCCTATTTTATTCAAAGATGTAGTTTCTCAGCCATTTGTAAATAGCTATACGGGCAAACAAATGTAATATTCCTTGTGCAGATTAGAATAATAATTGCCAAATTGAGTGGAGAATTTCCTTAGTGGCACAGAAAATGCAGGTAAAACAAGTGATTTTGAACCAGTCGGCACATCGGTTGACATGGTCCGCATAAACGCATACGTTCATTGTCGCTTCCTGTCCGGTCCAAACATTATTCAAGTTGTATGCGTGTGACTTCGATGTGTTTCCAGCTTGCACGCATAAATGAATGTTTACTTGTTCTTCAACCTGAGGTTTTTTGTCGCTCTTTTGCAGCAGGTGAACTGCCTTAAGAAGATCAGCTGTCATCTGTTGTGGACATCCGCAACCACAATCTGTGCCCTGCAGCTCCGGACGCATCCGACAGGGCCTTGTGGTGCTAGCGGTCTGATTGGTATGCCCCATATTGTTCACCATTATATGACTACAGTTATGAATAATGCAAGTTTATACTTCTTGTGTGCTGGGTTCATTAGTAACATTCTTGGGCCTGTTTGGGTTGAAAAATATCATACTGTCAGTTAGAATACCACAAATTACTGTGTAACTAGCAGTTTTCTGAGCTTTGGTGAGGCTTTGTTCATTTATGGGCTTCTGTTATAATGTGGAAAGTGCTCTTGGTGTGCAAATTGAATAAGGTGTTTCTGCACTGTGCTTAAACCATCAAATCAAGACTGCGGTTGTTACAAAGTGTAATTTAGCAATGTTTCCATTCTCATAGTGCGGCTTCTTTGCACTTGTAAATTCTGGCCAAAAGCCGCAATGTCACATGGGTGCTAAAACATGAATAAAATGAAAAGAAGTCATTATATTCATCCAAATTTTATTATGGAAGCTAGGTGTTGGTTGCACTCAAGATAATGACTTCAGTTTGCCTCTATGGAATAGTGTGATTTTCCATTAAGGCGGCACTATACAGTTTCAGCCAAAAATTCTAATTGGCAGGGGGAGAAAATTCTAATAAATAGGGATACAGTGAAACTGAGCAGCATTTTGAGTGTTTTAGAAGTTGTAAGTATCAGATTTAAGGGCTGGAGTTTTTAATTGCATGCTTAGTGAATTCGAAAGTATGACCTATGTAAAGCCAGTGTATGTGTTGAGCCACCTTGAACATAAAATTCGTAAATGAGGATTCCTAGCTCTTTTGGCAGGATATTTAAAAGGGCGTACATACATTGGAATTTATTGGAAAATCTGAATGGTTGACCCCCAGTTTGCTCAGTTGCAATCAAGTACCTGGTAAGTTACGCAGACAGGCATGCAGTGTTTCAGGTGCTCGCATTCGCAGGAAAGTTGCAAACTGATGTTGAAAATCACCGAAATGGTCGTGAAAACTGGTGACATGCATGTTTAAATTATAGTGGAACTGTGTGCATAATTCTTGTCCCTACATTTTTGTGAAGCCACAGCCACAACAATCTTGAAATGATGTTTGGTTTGATTTCAGGTGTTGACATTATCAGTGTGTGCAAGATGGCTCGAACCCAGACCCCACCAGGCCGAGTCCGAAGCCCGAGAAACTGTATAGTGCCCCCTAATGTTTGACCCAAACCATTACTCTCCAATAGCCAGTCTGGTACAGCTGCCATGTGTATTTCGACTCGGCAATTTCTTATCATGTTTTATCAATCTTGTGAAAACACAATGAGCTGTTTGTCAGCATTCATTGCCGAATTAAAGATGATTGCTAGCAAGCTCTGGTAATATCAGCAGACACAACAGTTAGTAAAAGATTATCTGGTTGATAAAGGATGTGTGAAATTGGATGTCTGGAATATGTCAAATGGACTGATTATTGGGTATGTTTACATTTCGGACAGTTTTGACCAGCAGTTTGTCCTTGATTTCTTACTTCTTATATCCACACATATAAGTTGTTTTTGACATGTCCATTTTATAAATTCAACGTATCTGTTTGGTGTACATATTGTTCAGCTTTTATATATAAAGGTACATTTAACAGGGCAAACCAATTCATTTAGTTAGTCATTAATTTCAATTTAATGGGCGACTTGTGACCCGGTGATCGGGGGGGGGGGTAAATGTGAAAGTCGGCTGAATATCAGACTATTAAACTATCCTTTTCCTTTACCTTTATTTATGGATATATTTTGTAAACATCTTGTAGATATTTTAAGAGTGTATGTTTAAATATAAAATAATTATCTAAGTTTACTGCAATGAACAATTAACAAAAATGTTAATACAAAAATCAAAAAATATACTTATGCTTTTGTTAATGCCATAATGCAATTAATATACAGCACAGTTAGGTACAATTTTATAAAAATTAAAACAATAAGATATAACCATTCCCTGACATGGATACACGCAACGATGTTGCGAGTCGATTAAAAAATCAGCGCAAGAAAAATAAGAGCCAGTGCGAGCCCTGGTTTATGGTTTTAAAAAATGGTGGCATCCAGTTGTTTTGTCGTGTCATTTAAAGATACAGAACTTATATATAGTCATTCCTAAATTGTTTTGTCTTTATTGTATGACATTTCATATTCATGTTATTTAACTGTTGGTAGTGAATGACTTAGTGTATCAAATATCTATTTTGATAATGACAATTACCTTGTATAAGGTCTACTTTCTTATAGTTAAGATATGGCTATTTAGTATTTACAGCCGGGTGTTAATTTAATAGCAGAATCACTATTGAAGACTTGTTGCACAAAACCCTTTGCAGGACATGGTCGAAGAAGAAATAGAGAAATTAGTTGCTTACTTTGTTACATACATATTGATTTTGACAACAATTTATGGACCAGAGCAGATGAAGAGGAAATTATTGACAAGATATCAATTTATGATGTCGTTTGGCAGTCATTTTTTATAACTTTGGGCAAGATAGGATTTTTTTTTTATTTTGCGCTTTTCGCTCGCCTCCGATTTTATCCAAAATGGAAAAAAAATGAAAAAATATATATATATTTTTATTTCGCTCGCTCGCGCCAATTTTTTTGGGACAAAATCCGTAGTACAACTGATCAATTTGTTGTGGCCTAAGACAAATGTTCTGAAGTTTCATGAAGATTGGGCAAAAAATGAGACTTCTAGAGTGTTAGCAAGTTTTTTCTTCAATTTGACCTAGTGACCTAGTTTTTGATCCCAAATGACCCAGATTCGAACTCGGCCGAGATATCATTGGGACAAAAGTTCTGACCAAGTTTCATGAAGATTGGGCAAAAATTGTGACTTCTAGACTGTTAACAAGCTTTTTCTTCAATTTGATTCGAACTCTGCCGAGATATCATTAAGACAAATGTTCTGACCAAGTTTCGTGAAGATTGGGCAAAAAATGTGACTTCTAGAGTGTTAACGAGCTTTTTCTTCAATATGACCTAGTGACCTAGTTTTTGACCCACATGACCCAGATTTGAACTCGGCCGAGATATCATTGGGAAAAATGTTCTGACCAAGTTTCATGAAGATTGGGCAAACAATGTGACTTCGAGAGTGTTAACAAGCTTTTACTTCAATTTTACCTAGTGACCTAGTTTTTGACCCCACATGACCCAGATTCAAACTCAGTCGAGATATCATTGGGACAAATGTTCTGACCATGTTTCATGAAGATTGGGCCAAAAATGTGACTTCTTAAGGGTTAACAAGCTTTTTTTCAATTTGACTTAGTAACCTAGTTTTTCACCGCACATGAACCAGATTCGAACCCCGCCGAGATATCATTAAGACAAATGTTCTGACAAAGTTTCATGAAGATTGGGCAAAAAATGTGATTTCAAAGTGTGTTAACAAGTTTGTTCTTCAATTGGACCTAGTGACCTAGTTTTTGACCCCACATGACCCAGATTCGAACTCGGCCGAGATATCATTGGGACAAATCTTCTGATCAAGTTTCATGAAAATTGGGAAAAAATGTGACATCTAGACTGTTAACAAGCTTTTTCTTCAATTTGACCTAGTGGACTTGTTTTTTACCGCACATGACCCAGATTCGAACTCAGCCGAGATATCATTAAGACAAATGTTCTGACCAAGTTTCATGAAGATTGGGCAAAAACATGTGACTTCTAGAGTGTTAACAAGCTTTTTCTTCAATATGACCTAGTGACCTAGTTTCTGACCCCACATGACCCAGATTCAAACTCCGCCGAGATATCATTGGGACAATTGTTCTGACCAAGTTTCATGAAGATTGGCCAATAAATGTGACCTCTAGAGTGTTAACGAGGTAAATGCAGATTACACATTGCCTGGGTTTTGTCTAATGACCGCATAAAGTACTTCCACACACCTGATGGTGGCATTGTTTAATAATAAAGACTCTTGTATAATATACGGTGTTGATATAATGGAGAATAATTTACAAGTGACGTATAGTAAAACTGACCAGATCATGCTAATTTTGTTACAAAAATTGATTGGCTGATAATGGATTCATTTTGATTGGTTTACTTAGAGAGTAATTGTAATTTACTATGAACAAGTTAACCGTATAGATGTTACTTAAAGATAAACAACAATGTACGCCTTGTGCAAACTGCGAAACCGTTATCACAACATGGCCCAGTTTTGTTATTTGTGGATACAATGCGTCATATTTGCGCCTCCCACAAACCGTTTACTCGCGGCCTTGTACAGACGTGGCCCCTCTGCCAATTATCAATTGTCGTTAATTGGACATGTTTAGCATGTGTTGTAAAAATGTTACACTGCCCCGCCCACATGATAGGCAGGGAATACAACTGGAATTCATGTTAACTTTGCAATCAAACTGGGAAAAAAAACATGATTTTTTAAAGAAATTTTGTTCTATAAATAAATGTGAAAATCGAATATTCGTATTCGTTTTTTTATATTCAAATATTATCCAATATTTGAATATTCGAGCATTCGGTCCCATCCCTACTTTATACAGTTTTAATATAGCCATATTAGGAAAACTGCCCCACCCCTTGGTGGCCATGTTTTTCAATGGAGGGCAACCATTTTCATACTCGGCTGAGATATCATTAGAACAAATGTTCAGTGCAAGTTTCATGAAGATTGGGCAAAAAATGTGACTTCTAGTGTCAACAAGCTTTGTCTTCAATTGGACCTAGTGACCTAGTTTTTGACCCCACATGACCCAGATTCGAACTCGGCCGAGATATCATTGGGACAAATGTTCTGACCATGTTTCATGAAGATTTGCCAATAAATGTGGCCTCTAGAGTGTTAACCAGGTAAATGTTGACGACGCATGACGGACGATGGACAAAAGGCGATCTAAAAACAAGAGATGTTTGTAAAACATGTATGCCCCCCGAATTGCAGCCAAGTCGTTAATATGTGCAACTGTTAAGAGATTTTTTTAATATTGTATGTGCACATTAACACATGGGGAGGAAATTAAAGTTGATGCTTTAGAAAGTTAATATAAAACTGAAAGAAAGATAGAGTATAATTATGGATTTATTTTTACAGTCTATTATATAAGGATACCTGTTTTCTGTTTGATTTAAACATCAGCTAGGCCAAAACATCTCTAGATATCCTGCCGAAACAAAATGGTATATGGAGAAAACAGTTTCATGTTACAAACCCCTTGACCTTGACCTTTGACCTGTTGACCTCAAAATTGATAGGCGTCTTCCTTTCCTCCCAAGTAACCAGCATACCAACTTAAATGATCGTAGGTCAAAGCATTTTCTAGATATCGTGCAGAAACGAATTTCATGTAAAAAGCCCCTGTGACCTTGACCTTTAACCTGTTGACCTCAAAATCAAGAGGCTTCTTTCACTTCTCTCAAGTAACAAGCATACCAACTTAAATGATCGTAGGTCAAAGCGTTCTCTAGATATCGTGCCGAAACGAAAATGTCTACGGACCGACCATCCGACCGACCGACGGACAAGTGCAAAGCAATATACCCCCACTTCTTCGAAGGGGGGCATAATAATGGTGAAGCATCAATTGGTCAGTTAATGTACAATTGTCTTTATGACAACAGAATATCATTAAAATAATTACTATTATATCATTGATGCAAATAATGTATCTTATCCATAATTCAATATTTACCATTTCTGCGTCTTTGCGTAATGTTTAATTTGGCCAGATTTAAAATTTAAAAAAAATTGTTAAATATGCTAGTGAATCCAACAACAATGTCTAAAACATCTGTTGTATTAATCAATGAGCATCTGGCAAACCTAGCATTGAACATAGAATGTCAGACACTTACAATGTGGAACTCAGCACTAAACATAGCAACATCAAACAAGTTACCATCTTTTTTTACATATTTTTTTTTTACAGCATTTGGAATTTGGTACCCAACAGACGGAAATTTTCGTGTTGTGAAATCTTGAAAATTGGGAAAAAATGCTGAAGGAAATTTTATCCATTAATTATTTAAAGTAGTGGTATACTGGGTCAACTCAGTATTTTAATTACTTTTATCCATGAACATGCACATGTCATGCTTTGCAACCATAATTCTCATTTCCTATGTATCCAAGATTTTGACAGTACAGATTAGGAACTTTTTTCATTCTAATTGGGAAAATATACTTTTACCAGCTTTGGAAACAAGTCGTTTTACAGGGCCCACCGAAGAAAAGAGAAACAAACACTGGACATACATGGAGGTCCCAGGTACCCATGGAACAGAACATCTCCACACGAGGCTGCTTCCAGCTCCTCACAGAGGCTCAGCTTCTGAACTGCAACAGATAAAGGTATCACACAGAATTGCTAAGATCAATACACCTAAAGGCACTAACAAGGTCATACATGGTAAACTAAATATTTGAGGGGTGTCGTGGGAAAACATGGCTTAATGCATGTGCGTAAAGTGTCGTCCAGAATGAGCCTGTTCAATCCAGGACATTTTCCGCTTTTATGGTATTTTCTGTCTCAAGAAAGTCTCTACTAAACATTAATCCACTGTAGACAGAAAGTGTCGTCTCGAATCAGCCTGTGCTGACTGCACAGGCTGATCTGGGACGACACTTTACGCACATGCATTAAGCCTAACATTCCCATGACACGCCTCATTTAAAGTTTAATGCTGAGATGACAATTACATAAGAAATTTATGCATTAGTAGCTAAAAACTTATACATGAATCATAAACTAAATGGTATTTGACCAGTTTGAAGTTCAAACTAGTCAAAGTTCCTCATGTTTTGTGTAGAATATCGTGCAGTTCGCCAAATTTTAACGGTCAATAGCTGGATTTAATCTGCAACGCCACGATAATCGGTAGTAAATAAAGCAAGTGTTTATAAACAGTTTTACTTGGAGGATCAGAGTTTTTGCAATAAACAGTATCTAGCAAACCAAATGTTCCTGACGTAGGTACATGTAATATACCAAAGTAAACACATGCTAAGACAGACAATAAGATAACAAATTAATTGTAGTCAGAATTTTGGCCACTTTCACATTTTATGTGGCTTTAACAAATCATAAAATGAATGCGTACAGACCGAGTAAATTCTTCATAATTTACTTCACCAGAGAGCATATCTTGAAGTTTTCTAGGAACTCACCTTAACAATTTATCTTTCTGACTTTGGAAGCGTTTTTTATTTAATTGTATAACTAAGAAAGTTTGATTCATAAAAAGCTATCTATTGGAGCACAGCCTGACAAAAGTAAAGATTTGAAGGTCAGCCTCCACAGTTAACATCATTTACATGATGGGCTCACTTTGAAGGTCAGCCTCCACAGTTAACATCATTTACATGATGGGCTCACGCATCTATTGAAGGTCAGCCTCCACAGTTAACATCATTTACATGATGGGCTCACTTTGAAGGTCAGCCTCCACAGTTAACATCATTTACATGATGGGCTCACTTTGAAGGTCAGCCTCCACAGTTAACATCATTTACATGATGGGCACACTTTGCAGGTCAGCCTCCACAGTTAACATCATTTACATGATGGGCTCACTTTGAAGGTCAGCCTCCACAGTTAACATCATTTACATGATGGGCTCACTTTGAAGGTCAGCCTCCACAGTTAACATCATTTACATGATGGGCTTACTTTGAAGGTCAGCCTCCACAGTTAACATCATTTACATGATGGGCTCACTTTGAAGGTCAGCCTCCACAGTTAACATCATTTACATGATGGGCTCACTTTGAAGGTCAGCCTCCACAGTTAACATCATTTACATGATGGGCTCACTTTGAAGGTCAGCCTCCACAGTTAACATCATTTACATGATGGGCTCACGCATCTATTGAAGGTCAGCCTCCACAGTTAACATCATTTACATGATGGGCTCACTTTGAAGGTCAGCCTCCACAGTTAACATCATTTACATGATGGGCTCACTTTGAAGGTCAGCCTCCACAGTTAATCATTTACATGATGGGCTCACTTTGAAGGTCAGCCTCCACAGTTAACATCATTTACATGATGGGCTCACGCATCTATATAGGAGGTGTGTCGTGGGAAAACCAGATTTAATGCACATGCGTCAAATGCGACGACACTTTCCGCTTTTATGGTATTTTTTCTGTTTCAAGGAAGTCTCTTCTAAACATAAATCCATTGTAGGCAGAAAGTGCCCTCCTGGATTAGCCTGTGCGAACAGCACAGGCTGATCCAGGACGACACTTTACGCACATGCATTCAGCCCGGATTTCCCACGACACGCCTCATAGCTATTATAGCTATTCTAGACTGTGAGAAGAACCATGATCATTTTCTGAGCCTGATTCAAAGGTGCAAATATAACAACAAGAATAGTATCACTATTCTGTGCCTGCGACTATAGGGAACACTCTGCTACTTGATAAAGTAGCCACTTACCAAAAACTTGAGACATTTAGCTAAAGAAAATTCTGTTTGGCTGCAACTTTATTAAATACACACAATGAGTAGGGTTGCTGAGTATTATGGATAATTTCGCTAACAGAAATCTGTATGTAGATGCGCCATGCAGGGCGTTTGTGCAATTACAGTAAACTCCTCTTGTAATGATATTGAGCGAACCGTCAGATTCATATTGTTATATCAGAATATCGTTACATCCGTAAATTGGCAACCAAAGGCATGAACATATAAATACAGAAGAGAGACGCACCACCCACAATTTTATATACTTAAAGGGAAAAATATCCAGAAACGCAAGCAATATACGACAGTTAGATAAACATTTAGGATAATTATGGAAAATACTTCCTAATTTTAATGTCTTTTGTACATGTATACAACGTTCGAATAAAGCAAAGAAGCAACCAATGGTCTTTCTATAGATATCAAATGTTATTGCCAAATTGATTTTATGAACCAGTTTAAGGGACAGTCATACCCAACGCCAATTTTAATTAATTACCACAAAATCAAGCCGACTGTATTACTGCTTACCTGGATAAATATTTTTCACACCTCATACAGACTCTGATATCATAACAAAAGGGGAATATTTGCGAGTGGGCCATGAAAACTACATTGTTACACCAGAAACTTCGTTATATGCGATATCATTACAACCAAGGTTATATATAGGGATCCGGCCGGGACTTTGGACTCAGCATCGTTACATGCGACATATTGCTATAAGCGATATCGTTACAAGTGGAGTTTACTGTACTGCACCTATCAATCTATCAATATTCTCCCCTGGGTGGGGGGGGGGAGCGGCGTTCGAACCCTGGGGAATTTGACTAATTGTATTTTGGGGGATCTAATTCCCCACCCTAGAGACAAACATTTTTGTCTAAATCCCCTCAATGGGGGGTGCTTAATTGGTGTATCAAATGGCCCGGGGGCCAATATTACCGGGATCTAAATTCCGAACAGTCTATTTCCCAGGACCCGGCATCATTCGGCGTGTCAAATTCCCGCCCTGTCGGGAAGTGTTTTCAGTCTAAAGTCCCTTATATGCCCGCAGCTCCCCCCCTGGGGGAAAATATTGATAGGTGCATAAACTGGCATTCAAACAGGGTTTGTTTATACTATCTACACTTACTCATTGGCGATTATAAAATTCAGTACATAATGGTGAGTTGGTAAGTTTTTTTTTTTCTGAGGAACACTGCATTGGCTATAGACGCTTTATTGACTAATATATAGTGAATGGCAGAGTCAGCCGTGTTGTAACTTAACCCTGTATATATAGTGAATGGCAGAGTCAGCCTTGTTGTAACTTAACCCTGTATATGTAGTGAATGGCAGAGTCAGCCATGTTGTAACTTAACCCTGTATATATAGTGAATGGCAGAGTCAGCCGTGTTGTAACTTAACCCTGTATATATAGTGAATGGCAGAGTCAGCCGTGTTGTAACTTAACCCTGTATATATAGTGAATGGCAGAGTCAGCCGTGTTGTAACTTAACCCTGTATATATAGTGAATGGCAGAGTCAGCCTTGTTGTAACTTAACCCTGTATATATAGTGAATGGCAGAGTCAGCCATGTTGTAACTTAACCCTGTATATATAGTGAATGGCAGAGTCAGCCGTGTTGTAACTTAACCCTGTATATATAGTGAATGGCAGAGTCAGCCGTGTTGTAACTTAACCCTGTATATATAGTGAATGGCAGAGTCAGCCGTGTTGTAACTTAACCCTGTATATATAGTGAATGGCAGAGTCAGCCGTGTTGTAACTTAACCCTGTATATATAGTGAATGGCAGAGTCAGCCGTGTTGTAACTTAACCCTGTATATATAGTGAATGGCAGAGTCAGCCGTGTTGTAACTTAACCCTTTATATATAGTGAATGGCGGAGTCAGCCGTGTTGTAACTTAACCCTGTATATATAGTGAATGGCAGAGTCAGCCGTGTTGTAACTTAACCCTGTATATATAGTGAATGGCAGAGTCAGCCTTGTTGTAACTTAACCCTGTATATATAGTGAATGGCCGAGTCAGCCGTGTTGTAACTTAACCCTGTATATATAGTGAATGGCCGAGTCAGCCGTGTTGTAATTTAACCCTCTATATATAGTGAATGGCAGAGTCAGCCATGTTGTAGTATGGTATATACTATGTTAACCTTCTATCTAGAAGGGGACTAAGGAGAACCAAGCACAGAGCATGGTATATACTAGGTTAACATTCTATCTAGAAGGGGACTAAGGAGAACCAAGCACAGAGTATGGTATATACTAGGTTAACCTTCTATCTAGAAGGGGACTAAGGAGAACCAAGCACAGAGTATGGTATATTCTAGGTTAACCTTCTATCTAGAAGGGGACTAAGGAGAACCAAGCACAGAGTATGGTATATACTATGTTAACCTTCTAGCGAGAAGGGGACTAAGGAGAACCAAGCACAGAGTATGGTAAATAAAGTCAATTCATTGAAACCTGGCTAACATTCAGGTTAGTGTGCATATAAATACATGTACATTGTACACAGTGTGGCCTTGTATAGCCCCATACTGATTGATATTGATGATATTTTCATAACAGCTGCGTTAGACATTTTAACGAGTTTTCACTCATTAAATGCATGTTTTCCCCAACATTCGGGTAAAATTGGATTGAAATCAAATTCTTAAACTAAATGGTGAGAGATACGTCAAAATATATTATTAGGTTATGGTGTTTGTAACTGTAGGCAGACGAAGAAACATTTGGAACAAAACTTACCAACTATGTAAAAAACCGTCCTATCAACGTCACAGCCCAATATTTGACAATGAGAAGCACTTACAAATACACAAACTGACGGATTGATATTGTGTTATCCTATTAAGCATAATGTTGTACAATTGTTTGCAATTGTCATGGAGTCAGCCGTGTTGTAACTTAACCCTGTATATATAGTGAATGGCAGAGTCAGCCGTGTTGTAACTTAACCCTGTATATATAGTGAATGGCAGAGTCAGCCGTGTTGTAACTTAACCCTGTATATATAGTGAATGGCAGAGTCAGCCGTGTTGTAACTTAACCCTGTTGTGCATTCTAAATTTGGCTTACCTAAAGGCTTAATGCCATAAAATTCTGCTTCATGCTTCAGACTCTCAATGTTTACATATCTGAAATATACACAACGCACATATTAGGGAAACATTCTAGTTTTATTACTTATGACAGACAATATCGAAACAAGAGCTGCTGTAAAACAGTTATGCCCAATCTCTGTAGAGAGCAATCTTGAAATAAAATATCAATGAAGATTGGATGAATTTCACTGAATAAATCGGCATATATAAACACTTGATGAAAAAGAACTGACCTTAAAAAAAACTTGAATTGTATACTTAATTTCATTTCTGAAATGCTCAGGACTTAGTAGCGCAATACTGCCAAAACTTCCAAAATATTATGAGCAAAACTTCCAAAATCACAGGCCCGGAAGTTCAAACTTCCAGTTTTCAAAAGTTAATGTATGGCTTATGCAAAACAAACACATTTCGCAATAAGTGGAGTTCGAGTGATCAAGTCAAAGGCCAGTGGTTGTGGGGTAGACCCGTGTACTGCGCGAAATTTTGCTCGGTATAACTCTGTGTCACTGTGCACTAGCTATCAGTTGTACCCGCACATGGAGTCACGACGCATTATCTCGTGACGGCATAAACAACCACTCTGCATTTGCCGAGTAATTACTCGCATCAAATATTCTGACTCCGCAAAAGCGCAAATAAAATATTTGTTTTGCTGAGATGTACTGTAAGAATGCGCAAGTGCAAATGCTTTGCTGAGTTAAGATATATCGGTAAACGAACAAGAGCTGTCTCAGAACAATGCCCTCGACCATTCAACCGCTTCGTCAAGAGTTATTGGCCTTTATAACTACTAAAAGGGGCATAATTCTGCTAAAATGCTGGTCACGATTATGTGCTTTGGCCAGTTACCTTATATAATGACCTTGAAGACGTGTGAAGTTTTAATTGGATATTTGTAGCAGATAAAGAGCTACGGAGTTGTTGCATGCAAACTTTAACCTGAATGTTTAAGTACAATAAGGGGCATAATTCTGCTAACGCAGGTCAGAGTTATGGGCCTTTGGTCAGTGACCTTATATAATGACCCTGAAGACGTGTGAAGTTTCAATTGAATATCTGTAGTAGTTACAGAGATATGGACTTGTTGCACGCAAACCTTAACCAGATCATTACGCCAACGCCAATGAATTGGTGAGTAGTATAGCTCAAACTATTCGGTAAATAGTAAAGCTAAAAAAGAAATACAGTCATTATATAGAAAACAAACTTACTTCAGGTCAACTTCTTTCGTCCGTAGAAAATTCAAGATGATCGAAAATAATGCAGGATCCCTATCAATAAATATCTGTAAGAAAGGAAAATTTTCAACAAAGGATGATTCTTTGCAATGTACTTTAAGAATAATTGTAAATGTCAGAAAACACAGAATCCTAATTGTAGATACACAAATATTATTCCATATCAGTACCATTGTGATTAAGATCTGTAGGAACTGTGTACATCCTGTATCATGTTCACTTTTCAACAACTTCAAGAATAAGCAACTTAATAGATACCTGGGTTCCATAATTATGACTCAGAGTATTTGAATGTTCACACAAAAAAATAACTTCATTAATAGTAGTATGTAAGTAGTAGTAGTAGTAAGCCAGCATTATAGAGCATGTATTACTCGACTACAACCACAGAAATTATCAGAGTATCAAAGATGCTGCATTCAATTTCTACAATAAAATAATACTAGTTTTAAAACCAACAATTATTGAAAAGATTAATTTGAAGGAAACTACATACAGCTCCTTTGTCATCTTTCAGGCTGGATATTCTTCCACTTAGTAAACTGGAAGCAACAAACAACAAAATACATATGAGGCGTGTCGAGGGAAACCCGGGCTTAATGCATCTGCGTAAAGTGTCGTCCTGGATCAGCCTGTGCAGTCCCCACAGGCTAATCAATGACGGCACTTTCTGCTTTTATAGTATTTTCTGTTTCAAGGAAGTCTCTTCTAAACATAAATCCACTGTAGGCGAATGTGCCTTCCCGGTTTAGCCAGTGCGGACTGAACAGGTTGACCCAGGACGACACTTTAATTGTGAAGAGGCCATAGCCTTTCTGTTTTGTGAAATGTAAGCATGATTTTTCTATAAATTGTGAACAAGTAAGCATGAAAATGGTAACAATTGTGAAACTTAAATATAATACCCCATGCAATGTTTTTCATTCTTATGTTACGAATTGTTTCCTAAAAATCAAATACCATAATAATTGGGTAAATACTGTCATTAAACGATATTCCATATATTCTATACATAATGATTAGATATATTTTTCTGCACAAAAAAAGTGTCATTTTAACACTTGAAAGCACAAATATGTGATTAAAATGTGTACTGAAACTCAAAATATAATTGTGAAGAGACCTATACACGATTGTGAACAAGAGCTGTCTCAGGACAGCGTGCTCCACTATTCAACCGCTTTTTCAGAGTTATGGGCCTTTATCACAAAAAAAAATAGGCATAATTCTGCTAAAATGCTGGTCACAGTTATGTGCCTTGGCCAGTGGTCTTACATAATGATCCCAAAGACATGTGTGAAGTTTCAATTTAACATCTGTAGTAGTAACAGAGGTATGTACTTGTTGCACGCAAACCTTTACCTGAGCATTACAGCGACGGCAACGCCGACGAACTGGTGAGTAGTATAGCTCGAACTATGCGGTGAATAGTTGAGCTAAAAACCTTACACAATTGTGAAGTAGCGAATATATGGCCTCTAGCAAATAGTGGAAAAAAGCCCTGACACATGATGAACTGAACTTTTCACATTGTGCCTACTTCACAACAATACATGTAACTGTTTACTCTACTGAAGTATCTAATTCTTGTACCTTACTTTCTAACAACAAAATAAACACTTGAAAACAAAATCAACTTATTTCTCCATATAATTGTGTAGTAAGATAGTCAAGCTGATACGCTTTTAAAAACCGGGTAATGTTGGTAATATTTTTCATTTTCATGTCGGTGTTCAAGAAGACAAAAAATACTAAAAAATTATGTCTGAAAACAAAACCTTACAAGCCATATGCAGGGCTCAACAAAGAATTGTTTGTTGCTGTTTTATCAGATAACTAGTGACAGTTTCTGTTACATTTAACCCTCACCCATAATGCACCTATCAATATTTTCCCCTATGGGTCGAGCGGCGAGCATTTACGGGACTTCAGACCTAAAGCGACTCAAGACTGGCGGGAATTTGACACGCCAAATAATTCCGGGTCCCGGGAAATAGACTTTGGTCGGATTTTGGATCCTGATAATATTGGGAAATTTAGATGCCAGCTTTTGCATAAAACTTAAATATGGCATCTCCCACTGTGGGGATTTAGACAAAAATGCTTGGCTCTAGGGTGGGGAATTAGACCCCGTAAAATGACAGGAGTCAAATTCCTCCGGTACTGACCGCCGCTTCACCACTGCGGGAAAATACTGAAAGGTACATAAGTTGAACAGTACTGAAAGGTACATAAGTTGAACAGTAAAATTACTATACATAATATAATGTATAAAACCACTATAAGTCTAGAAACTAATAGTTTTATACTATTTTTTTTTAAGAATTGAAGAATGCTATATTTTCCCCAAGTTTAGGGAAGTTTGGTGCTATTTTTTCCAATTCCAATTGGCACAGAAACTCTAGATTTCTCCTCTAAGAAATCACTGTATGTGATTTGTAAATTATCATTTATCATGTTCACATTGAGAAAAATATCAAGTTCTACAAACTTCATGTTTACAATAACACTTTTTATCTTACATGTATATCAGCAACAGATTGATCTTATCGAATACAATGAAAAAAATAATACTTGTTCTTGAGTATTGAGACATATTTGGAACATATGTTAAACTGAAACATTTGATACAATGTGAAATTTGTAATATAGTGAACTCACCTTGTGAAAAATGACTCTGGGGTCCATGTTAGTGTTTGTTTTGATGTAGAAAACCTGAATTAAACAAAAATGCTAAAAATAAGCACTTGTATTCTTTCTGAAATCACTGGTAATTTCCCACAGTTGTATGGCATGTGCCATTGTACCACCCTTAGTTACCTTAATGGACAAATCCAGTCAATAAAATATCAAATGTGACAAAAATGTTCACACCACAGGTTATAGTAAGTTAAATTAAGAAACAAACTATGTGTTTTATTAATCTAGCTCATACATTAAAAGGCCATGTACACATGATATCATCTTTAATAAAAAACAATGTTATAATTATCATGGCATCATGCTGTACTAAATATTTTATTAACTATTTTTAGTCTTTTATATTACAATACACACCATTTTTGCATACCTAAACACTTGATTCTTACAATGGGGCGGTGGAGCAAATCATTTTATCATGTAGGTACCTATTCTCGAACCTCACCTCTTTTTGAACCTTTTGTTTATGCGCTATTTACATGTAAGCAAAGTGTGTGATGACGTCATCAGATTATGTGTACCGGTGCAATTGTAAACATTCTGTACAATCGTCACAAAATTATCGGAAATACACATCAAAAACATGCATTTACTATTATAAATTTGTTAAGTTAAACAATTTTATTAAAAACTTTATGACTTTTTATGCACTTCAACAAAATGTAAATATTTCTTATGTACTGATAATCGTAGTTGATGAGAGCATTTTTGCTCATATAACTATATGACTGGAATAGCAAACTGTTACTTGTTGTGGAGAAATATATGTAAGTCGGCTTTTATACATATCTATGCTTTATATGCACTTTGTTACGTTTAAATCTAACATTCCAAACGTTGTTGGGGTATGAGAATTAAAGATCATAAAACTAAGGCAACAGATCATATTTTGGCATTGGATTTTTATACCTTTCTTTCAAATAGGTTATGAAATACGATCGAGAATGCCAGTAGATCTGTATTTATTTTTTTATGCACGTTATGTTGATGCATAATACAATTAAAAGTTTTTAAATGTGTCATCAGTGTTTGTCAATGGAAAAAGTATGCTTCAGTAGGCAATATTTAGAAGTTTTAAAGAATATACAAGAGTGCCATGATGGCCCAAAGCGCTCAACTGAGAACTGGTACAGATGAAGACCATACTGTTGTGACAGGTTTGAAAATTAAGGTATCTGAACAATACACAGTGGGGGTAGGATCAATTTTTATTTAAAACATCGGTAAGTGCAATGGGCTAACTAAAGTATGAGCTGGGTAGTGGATATGCGTTTTTTTGCTACTGGTTCTCAAAACATTTTTCTCGATATTCTCACCTGACCCTTTTTTCATTAAGTTATTGACAATTCTGGAACATGCACAAACAGTAGATGTTTATGTCTTTTTCGCAAACAGTTTTGGAAAACTAGTTGCAATGCGATAATTGCGATGGCTGTGGTATAAGGTAAAGTTTTGCTTTTTCTTTGATAATTTTCTTTCCAATGATGATAAATAATGTTAAAGCAGGCTCTGAAGACATTAAAGTTGCATGTACAAATAACTGCATGCAAGTCTTGCAACTGCTGGAAATCAAATTTTATCAATAAAGTTTTATGGTCATGTGCAAACTGTGTAAGTTTGGTCAACATTGAATCAAAAATCATGTGTGCAAGCCAATCATTGATAACTTGTTGATGTTTTTTTTCCAAACACAAGGGGCAATAACTCTGGTGTTTCTGGCCCGATCATGCTTATATTCTACTTCACCTGTAGTCTTACGTTCATAGACAAACTGTACATGATTGGTGAATATTGGATGAAAAATGAAATCTCTATCCTGAATAATGTCCATTTTTGCTTATTTTTTTTCACAAACAAAGGGCAATAACTCTGGTGTTTCTGGTCCAATCTTGCTTATATTCGACTTCACCTTTAATCTTATAGTCATAGACAAACTGTGCAAGACTGGTAAAGATTGGCTGAAAAATGAAGTCTCTATCCTGTATAATGTACATTTTTGCATATATTTTTCACAAACAAAGGGCAATAACTCTGGTGTTTCTGGTCCGATCTTGCTTATATTTGACTTCAACTGTAATCTCATGGTAATAGACAAACTGTGCAAGATTGGTAAAGATTGGATTAAAAATGTCTCTCTCTATCCTGAATAATGTCCATTTTTGTATATTTTTTTAATAAACAAAGGGCAATAACTCTGGTGTTTGAAACACGATCTGTCCCATTTTTGACGTCTGCTGATATCTGATGGTCATACACAAACTGTTTGTGTAAAAGTTTGGTTAAGATTGGATGGAAAATAAAGTCTATATATTGGAAAAGGGCACTTGCACATTTTTTTGCATGAAAAAGGGGCAATTACTCTGGTGTTACTGGTGTGATCTGACCCAATAACAAATCCCATCCGAGATTTTATTGTCTTACACAAACTGTGCAAGTTAGGTCAAGATTGAATAAAAAATATAGTCTTTATCGCGACAACGGTCCAAATTGTTGACGGCACCTTGACGACGGACGACGCCGGAGAGGTCCCCTATACCAATAGCTCACCGAGCACTTCGTGCTCAGGTGAGCTAAAAATAGGAATTGCATGGCGTAGCCAGTTTAGTATGTTTATGCACCTATCAATATTTTTTTCCGGGGGGGGGGGGGGGGCGGCGGGCTGACTCAGCGGAATTTGACAAATTCTATTTTTTGGGGTCTAATTCCCCACCCAAGAGCCAAGCATGTTTGTCTAAATCCCCACAGTGGGAGATGCTTAATGGTGTATCAAATGGCCCCCCGGGCCAATATTACCATGATCTAAAATCCGACCATAGTCTATTTCCCGGGACCCGGAATTATACATAATATTATTGTGTGTTTATATCACAGAACATCATTGCAATAATAAATTAATAATAATATATTAATTGAACTTTATATGTTTCAGGTAAATATCACGAACAGAATGTGGGATGTCTCACCGTGAAAGATTATTCATGTAATTGTAGCATTCCTTCTTGAATTAGCATAATGTGACACACAACACATACCGTAGTTATGTTTATTAAAAAAAATATAAATATTATGTAATGTGTGTTGAAGTTAAGTAATACTATTAATTGTCCAAATTCAAGTGAATATATTTAAAATAATAATGTTAATGAATTGTTGATATCGCATCTCTGTGCGCATACAAAATTCTAAATCGAAAAATCCTCGGAAAAAACATTCATTGGCGTGAAACATTCTGGATGCCGCAGGCAGTGGAAAAGCGACCTATCGGTGTGACATGAATAATTTCATGATCTACTACAATTACAGACTTTGATGTAAGTTTGTTTGCTGCTTTTTGGATTTTTTGCTGTAATCAACAGTATTTCAGTCATAAAACAGCGGTCAGCTAACTTACTAACTTTTCCTGGGCAAGATCTAAGTGGTTTACCAGTACCAAGTATACATACTTTAATGCCAGTACAGTGCGTCCACTGGTCAAAATAAAGGAATATATAGGAGAGTGGACGCCCTGCCAGTAACTACTGCCCTACTTGAATCAGAGGTAGGGAGAGAATGGCCGTATAAATTATTTTATGACCAATCCCACATAAGTTATGTGGCCGGGCTCAAACTCATTAACACCCAGATTGACAGTCCAGCTCTCTACCAACTGAGCTAGCTGGGTCTGGTTTGTATTAAGGTTGCAATTTTCGAAGGAAAAAAAGCATATAAAAATTATACATACATTAATATATCTTTCAGAAACCCCACTCACCAAATCAAATAAAAATTTTAACTAATTTTCTGGGTCTATGAAAATGTACTCAATGTTGTAGGCTATTTTTTACACATTTAGTACTAATTAATCATTTAATGTGTAAACTATAGGGGTGCAACAATACGGCAAAACCTGTATTGCAATATATTGCGATACTTTAAACCGTATTGCAATACGTATTGAATACATAACGACAAAATATGAATAGACAATACAATAACACCTATAATTCACATGTTTTAACTCAATTTTACTTTTTTGTATCGTACATACAGTAAAACAGGTAACTACATCAACACCAAGCGTCAAAAAAGATTATTTGTCCAGTTGCTGAACTTCAAACATATTTTAAATAAGTGAATAGTATGATATAATCACCAACATTCTTAATTTCTTATTTTAATCACACGATACGAAGGGAACTGCAGCAATTGAACTAAAGTGTATGATCTGGTACTGTAAACATTGAACGTTGTAACATTGTATTTAAATGATACTCTTTCAGAAAAATAAGCATGTTTAAACTTTAATAATTATATTCATTATATTTTGTTTGTAATTAATTCCTTCAGTTTTTTATCAATAAAACATGTGCATTAAATTACCATGCATTAATTTTTTTCCCAATTTGAACAAACAATAAAATCCATTACAAACACAGGTAACACCTGTTAAAACTAAGAATATTGAAAGTGTGAAGTCATCAATTAGCTGAGCTTCCAAATCTGCAAGCCGTTTGCAGCTACGGTGTGTCGGTTTGACTTCACAAGTCTTTGATGTGACAGCCGAACTCTGCCATTGTCTAGCAGTTTGTAGTAGGCGTGTAACACACTGACTGGTGTCCAAAAGCATCAATCAATTCTACTGTACCTGAACAACACAAGCACTGTCAATAGAGCATTAAAGACTTAAGTGTTTTTGGGGAAATGTCAAGGGTGTCAAAAAACCTGAATGTTGTTTTGCTGCAGTGGATAAATTGGAGATTTAAATCGTGTGATGAAATAAACATGTATTGGTAGTAACTGTGTTACCAGGGAAAACTTATTGAACATTAACATGAATATTTACTTTCAAGTTGGATTAACTTTCGTGTATAAGGTATCGTAATTACTAATTATTTTGTTAAGTGGTGTTTTGTACATAAAGTTTCTATAAATATTGCGGTACAGCAAAACCGTATTGCGATACGATATTTCAATAGCATGTATCGCGATACACCGAAATACCGGTATATCGTTGCACCCCTAGTAAACTATATACCAATTAAATGTTTTAAAAATAGGTGGGTGGGGTTTTTCAAAGTGGCATGTTAAAAGAGTTTGAATGGTTTACTTCTAACCGTAGGTCTGGTGTGGTGTTTCTTTTTCATTTTTGCCTATTTTGACGCACTACTAGTGTGACCATTAATACTGTTATCCAACCAGGTCTAAATTCTGTGTGTGAACATTAAAATCTTAAATTATCATATAAAGCAATACGTCTTCATATAAAGTTAATAATTTGTTTTATTTGAGTTTTAATAGCAGTTTATGTGAAACTGCATCTGCAGCTGATCGATTTTTACTTTACAGCGAGAACAAGGACCCCCCCTGACCTCAAAATCTCGCGTTATCTTGCCATTCTAGTTATGCGTGATTTGACAATGTCAAAATCATGAATAGCTGTGGGTGCGAGAATAGATCAGTTTTTTTAGGCCGCCATGACAGTTTAAATAGCAGGGTGGCTACATAATATGGTGTACATTTTCTAAAATAGACAGAATTAATGTATAAAAATGTGCATCAGAGATTGAAATATTGATCTATAATGTTGTTTTCAAGATATTTTAATATCCGAAAAACATCATGTCCGACATGTTGTTCACACTTAACAGAAAATTAAAAAAAGAAATAGTATAATTATGTACATACCGTTTGCCACCAACATTGAGTTGGATAATTTCTCCGGGCATCTGCCTAGTTTAGAAGACACAACTATATTTAGTAAACGTCCAAGCTTTGCTTTAAATAGTTGTGGAAAATATGTTTATTTTTAGGTCTAGTCAATTATTCTATATTTATCCCGGAAGTTGATAATGACATTCAGTGAACAATAACCCAAAAGGTTACACATAACTATTAACTTTGCGTCAGCTACGACGACACAATGAACAGAAAAATAATTTTTAATCACTTTTACATTTCTTATCATTTGCAATCTTAAGTATGCGAGAATCGTCAAAAGTAAAAATTAATTACTGTTTAACATTTACAATAAAAATGTACATTTGTCACGTGACCATTGTCGATGACGTCACTTAGCAACTGGCTAATGAAGTTATCAGAGCGGGTGTGAGAGCGCACAATTTAAATTTATATTTATTCGATTATGCCGCGATAAATATGGGAAATACGTGTTGTGGTAAGGCATCAGTCCAAGCCTCTTCGTCAGGAAAACGGATGTCGATGAAGAAAAATAAAGTGCACGCATTAGATTCGTCACTAATTAATCGGGACCATTCAGGTATTCCAAAAACTTGATTTTTTTCTTTGTAAAATAAGTCATAAGAAGGATATCAAATTTTAATATAATCTTAGCATTTGATGTTTTTATTATTAGATCCATATATAATTTTAAAAAACAACAATGTGTTAAAATAAAAATATGATTAATGTATTGTTTTTTTGTTGTTGTTGATTTTATGAATTTAATTTCTTGTTGAGTTGTTGTTGGTATTTTTATTTCTGTTAATTTATTGGGATATAAAATCTTAACATTAACACATAATTATTAAATAGACTTATATTTTGTTTAAACATTTTTATTGAAAGAATTTGATTTCATTATATGATTTTTAATATTTTTAAGCACATCATGTTTGTTATTTTCATCATTTTTTAAATTAATATTTATTATTATGGCAACATTTTTTTATGTTTTGTTTTACAGGAACTTTTTTTTTAATAGAGTCAGGGGGAGTAATTAAAATAAAAATTAAATCACTTTTTTAAAGCAATCAACAACAAAAAAATACGTTATAATTTAAAAGAGGAGCATTTTTTATTTTCAAACTGAAGACATTTTTAACAGTCAAGGCGAAAAACAAGCTCTTTAAAGACATGCTAGTTTAAAAGTTAATTCATTATATTGAAACTCTTTAAATTACTATTTGAACAGATACAATTATTACTTCATACTTTTCCAAACATTTACATTTTACTAGTACATGGGCTATGAATAAAATACCAAGTCGGCAGGGAAATTATAAATAAAATTCACAATGGTTACTTTTATTTTTATTTGTTTTTGTTGACATGTTGTCTGACAGCCTTCAACATTATGTCAGACAACCAGATTGAAAGTGAAACGCACACAATGAAATGAGTAGAACTTGAAACAATGCTGTCAGACAAAATGTCTGGCAAGCGCTTTGGATCTGTCAGACATTTTCAAATTGTGTAAGAAATGTCTGACAGTCTGACACATTTTGCCATGTCTGCTTACTGGTAGAAAATCTAGATCTAGACCCACCAGAGCATTGCTTTGTTTGTTGATGATGAAGTTGATATATATATATATATATATTGGGGATAAGATATGAAGTATGTTTGACATAAGAAATTTAGAGGAAGCAAGAAAGGGAATAAGACATTGTAGAACATAGTAATTCAGTAGTAGATTAAAAATAAAACCCTAACTGGCTCCTATACTATTAAATGTCAGTGTTTGTCAGTTGATAGCAGACAGCGAAACTTAAGAGGGTCTCATCAGACACGTTGTTTGACAGCCTTCAACATTATGTCAGACAACCAGATTGAAAGTCAGATGCACACTGTGAAATAGTTGATCTTAAAACAATTCTGTCAGACAAAATATCTGGCAAGCGCTTTGGATCTGTCAGTCTGACAGTCTGACACATTTTGCGCTGCCTGTGATAGTATCTTGGGTATGATATGGTTGATCAGTGTAAATTCTAAATACAATTTAAATAGAATATATAAGTTTAAAAGGTAGCAAGGTTGAGATGACATTATGGTGTAAATAATTTGATAGGTCTAGAATGGGATCAATCATAGAAACTTATGAACAATTTTCATCCCTATAGTTAAATTTATAGCTCATTCTGACTTTATATCTTAACTAAATGTTCTATACAATATTAATTAAAAATTTTTACAACGCTGTGTGTTCAACAATTACAACAAGTATGAATTTTTTTTTAAATCACGTGCGCACAAGTTTATAGACTATCCAATCACTTTTAAGGTGAAAGGTTAAATCGATCAGAAGTCTCAATTTTGAAAAGGAACAGTATAAACTGCATCCAAAAATTAAACATTTTAGAGGCAAGATTAAAATTAGACAATGTTACATCTGATAAAACTAATGACTAAGCAGTTTGCACATGGGGTAAAGTGTTGAGAGTGTAAGAAGAAAGTAAGATTGAGATGGCAAGGGCAGACCAGATAGGTATTAAATATTAAATATTGGACTAACGTAAGGCAGCTTATTCTGTCATAAAAGAACTTCAGCTCATTAAAGTCCACAATTAACCGGTAGGAAATAGTCTTTACTCTTATGCACCTATCAATATTTACCCCCAGGGGGGGGGGAGCGGCGGGCAGACCTAGGGGAATTTGACAAATTTTATTTTGGGGGTCCAATTCCCCACTCTAAAGCCAATCATATTTGTCTAAATCCCCTCAGTGGCAGATGCTATATATCTATCAAATGGCCCGGGGCGTATATTACCGGGATCTAAATTCCGACCAAAGTGTATTTTCCCGGGACCCAGAATCATTCGGCTTGTCAAATTCCTGCCTGTCTGGAAGCGCTTGCAATCTAAAGTCCCCTATATGCCCGCCGCTCCCCCCCCTGGAGGAAAACATTGATAGGTGCATAACCGGTAGGAAATAGTCTTTACTCTTATGATTACCACCATCGCTATCATTATCATAGTCAGTATCAGTATAAATACAATGTTTATTTTCATCAGCATAATTGTGAACTGTTAACTTAAATCAAGTTAGATTTTGAAGTACAAGATGAAGGTGCAGAGTGGTTAATGTATGAAAACCATTCATACTTAATTAATTTATTGCTGATTAAGAGGACTCTGTAAAATGTCAATTTTCATCAGTACTAGTGACATTTGGTATAATTTTTAATTTCGTTTTCTCAAAAATGGAAAAAAATATGGTAGATCTAGTATTATTTGGGTGTTGAGTGTTTTTTGTTTGAATTGGGGAAGATTGGTTTATTTAATTAAAATTAATGAAATTACAGAAGCAGTACTATATTTTGTAGATAAAAAGATGATCAAAATTTGACAGACTGTGTAAGTTTTGTTGATAGTTGTTATTAACCAGTTTTGATTGAGAGCTGTTATTAACCAGTTTTGATTGAGAGCTGTTATTAACCAGTTTTGATTGAGAGCTGTTATTAACCAGTTTTGATTGAGAGCTGTTATTAACCAGTTTTGATTGAGAGCTGTTATTAACCAGTTTTGATTGAGAGCTGTTATTAAGCAGTTTTGATTGAGAGCTGTTATTAACCAGTTTTTATAGAGAGCTATTATTAACCAGTTTTGATTGAGAGCTGTTATTAACCAGTTTAATCATTTCTTGATTCTTATTAGATCTACCTTTGCCAAGGTGGTTCAGGTAAAAATGCCGGCTTGGTTTGTTTGCTTGTTTATTGGTTAGCAACTGTACCATAAGAATTATGAACAGATTTGCATGAAATTTTATTGAAAGGTTGGAAATAGGCCAGTGAACAAATGATTACATTTTTAAGTGGTTATCTGGGTAACTGTCTGGATCCATGAATTTTTATGCTCCTCGAAAGGTGAGAGCATATAGTTGCTGCTTTGTCCGTCCATCCAAATTCTAATTTCACTGCAATTCAGTTTGTCCTGGTGTGAAACAAATGTTCCCGATGATTTTATCTATCATGCTCCATGTCCGTCCTTCCGTCTGTCTGGTACTCCATTTCTGCGCAAGATCTCAGGAACTGATGACCCAAATTTGATGACCTTTATATGCAGTCTTCCTATAGGGTGGACATGCGCATACTGTCAGGTCGTTCCAGTACAATGATTTTTCAGGGAGTTATTGCCCTTTAATCAGAAATAGGACATTTTCTAAGGACATTTTCGTTTCTGCTCAAGATATCAGGAACTAATAACCCGACTTCAATGAAACTTTATATGCAGCTTCCTTACCAGGGGCACATGCACATATTTTCAGGTTGTTATGGTGTGATGATTTTTCATGGAATTACTGCCCTTTTTATATAAAAATAATACATTTTTATGAAATATGTTTGTTTCCGCGTTAGACCTCAGGAACTAACAACTGGAACTCAAATGAAACTTCATATGCAGCATTCCTACCAAGGGGACATGGGCATATTGTCAGGTTGTTCCGGTCTGATGATCTTTCAGGGAGTAAATGCCCTTTGATTATAAATTGGCTTATTTTGCTTGTCCACACTATAACTTGGCCATGGATGGAGGGATCTTAGAATGTTTGCTGCAATGAGCCGATGTGTACGGCTCATGAATCAGTCCCTAGATCAAGGTCAAGGTCACATCTAGAGGTCAAAGGGCAAAATTGACACTTTGCTTGTCTGTGCTTTAGCTTGCGATGAATTTTAAAAACTATTTGGCACAAATGTTAACCTCAATGAGACAACATAAGATGCATGTAAACCAGATCCATATGTCAATATGTCCATATGTCAAAGGTCAAGGTCACACTTAGAGGCCAAAGGTCAAAATCAGTTATTTGCTTGTCCTGATTATAACATGGTCAGATTGAGCTATTTTCCAACTAAATGGTACACATGTTTGCCTAAATGAGACAGCATGTTACCAGCATGAATAAGATCTGTAGGTCTGAGGTCAATGTCATACTTAAAGGTCAAAAGTGGAAATTGGCCTTTTGCTTGTCCGGACTATTAACTTCTTGAATGGATTTTAAAACTTTACACGAATGTTAGCCTCAAGATGTCAAGGCCACATTTAGTGGGAAAAGCGGCATCAGGGAGCATCCATCGGTCCTACTGATATGCTTGTTTTAAGGCATTATCATTAGGCCATACCAATTTGATTTTATGTTTAGTGTCCTCGGGCTGGTAGGTTTTTGGATGCCTGAATGAAAAAAAATAATTTGACCATGTACAAAATCGAGTTGGAAAGCATATAAAAAATTAGGAGAAAAAAATGACTTTTCTGTGTTTTTACCAATATTTGTAGAAATAGTGTGCAGCTAGTGAGTTCACACAGTTAAAATACTATGTTAAAGTAGGTTCCCAATATGAAGATGATATATACTAGTTTTGCAGGTAAACATTTGCTTCAGCTTGTACCACTGCCATGAATAAGTTATAATTATTTTTTTTATCGATTCATTGTTTTTTTTCTTGCCTGGTTGATAGGTTTTGAAAAATCATGGGGATGCTAAACATAGAATCAAATTTATATGGCCTTACCAGGTGGCAAATTGCCACATTATGCACAGCTGCTGTGGCAGACAGGAGGTCTGCACTCTTCGAGTGCTTTCTAGTTATATATATGAGGCGTGTCGTGAGAAAACCGGGCTAAATGCATGTGCGTAAAGTGTTGTCCCGGATCAGCCTGTGCAGTCCGCACAGGCTAATCCAGGATGGCACTTACCGCTTTTATGGTATTTTTTGTTTCAAGGAAGCCTCTCTAAACATAAATCCACTATAGGCAAAAAGTGTTGTCCCAGATTAGTCTGTGCGGACTGCACAGGCTAATCCGGGACAACACTTTACGCACATGTATTAAGCCCGGTTTTCTCAAGACACGCCTCATATATAAATCATAATGTTGTATGATAATGTTGAAGTGTTAATAACCACTTATTATTATTTATTTTTGTTGCATGTAAAGTTCAATGTTATTAACAAGTTATTTGTTATTATTATTGTTACCTGCTCAGTTGCGTTAACAATTTGATGGACAAAAATAGGTTTGCATGATTATTATGCTCCCCCTTTGCGTATTCATGGGTCATGACTTGCAATATAGTTAAGATTTTGATATGTTATTATTAATGCCGTTGTATTTGTAAATGTCAACATAACATGTTGTACAATTCCAGACAAGCAAAAATCCCATTTTATTTGTCCGCAGTATATATCTATATAAATAAGAACAATGGAAAAATGATACAGTGATCAATTTACATATTTAATCTACACAAACACCATAGTTTTAATTAGCAGTTTTATGAGAAATCATCTATAAATATTAATAGAGATAATCAAATTGAAATTGGTTATGTTAGTATAGACAATCAAATCCGGTCATTTAAAATCGATGTATAATAAGAATCCTTGCAGGTGTATTTAAAAGAAAATTTTCGTTTACTCGCGAATTTCACGAAACTAATACCGGTAACTCCAATTCACGAAACTAATACCGGTAACTCCAATTCACGAAACTAATACCGGTAACTCCAATTCACGAAACTAATACCGGTAACTCCAATTCAATATAACTGTATATGACTCATCAGGAGACATGCTTGTACTGTCAGGTCGTTCCTGTCTGATGATTTTTCGGGCAGTAATCGATTGCCCTTTGATTAGAAATTGGTGTTTTTGCTTGGCTTGGCTTAGACTTGGCCATGGATGGAGAGATTTTTAAATCACTTTACACGAAATTTAATGTTTGCCGCAATGAGATCTTGTGTAGTGCTCATAAATCAGGTCAAAGGTCAAGGTTACACCTAGAGGTCAAAGTTCAAAATTAACACTTTCCTTGTCTGTGCTTTAACTTGCCATGGATTGTATAATACTACTAAGGCGTAAAAAAATTGTTTCAGGTTACCCGACCGACCCTAAAAAAATGCCCCGACCCTAGAACATTTTATTGAGTTTGTCCGATATTTTTTTGTTTTATTTACCTTTTTCCAATAATAATTTTTTTTTTAGATAAATAAGTGTTTAAATTGTTTTGATACATCCACTTCAAAAGAATGTTAAAGGATATTACCGATATATTTTGAATATTCACTTAGTTTTAGAATCTTAAAGTTGACCATTTACCAAAAAAAAAAAAAAAAAAAAAAAAATTCCTACCTACCGACCCTAACTTTTTGGGGCATGTAACCTGAAACAAACATAGATTTTTTTACTCCTAATGGCACAAAATAATGCTAACCTGAATGAGATGGCATGAAGCGCACAGGACTGGTCCGTAGGTCAAGTCATACTTAGGTTAAAGGTCGAAATTGGATTGTTGCTTGTCTGGACTTGTAACTTGGCCATGGATGGATGGATTTTAAAATTACTTTGCATGTAGCGTGTCGCAGTGTGAATCAGGTCCATAGGATAAAGGTAAAGGCCACAATTAAAGGTGAAAGCGGGGAGCATCTTTCGTTTTATGTTTATAGATGCATCTTGACTAAATATTATTTCTGACTATTATTGCCAACTTATTTATTGACACTACACATAGCTCTAATATTCTATATAACTTAGTTCTTATTTTTGAAATACTACTGCACTTTTGCATTTACAATGACCTGTTTACTAGAAACCTTTAAGTTATGAAAGTTTGCAAACTGACAGTTTGCAACATAAATAAGCCAAAACTGTGCTGCAAGGTGTCATTCTTGTGGAGTGAGTACTCTAACAATTGACACGCGCAAAATTTCCGTTGTTAAATTGCCAATAAACAACTCGAAAAAATAGTTCCGAAACTGTAAAATGTAGTTCGCATTGTAATTGCAGAATATTTTGTCAGGTCATGTTAGACTCGAAATAATTTTTGCTTTATCATTATCTGTAAAAAAAAAGATCTTTCATTGTGATGCGCGTATATGAAACCACTCAAGCTAATGCGGTCGCTGTGGCGTAGTGGGTATGGTGTCTGCCTAGCAGTTGGGAGGTCCGGGGTTCGATCCCCACTCTGGGAGCATTCTCAGGAAACGGACTAGAGAGTGTCTCTGTAAGCCTTGGGCATTTGATGCAATGGAGCTAAAATAAATAGGTTTAAACTAATATACCCGTAGATAAAAGTCATTAAAAGTCAGGGCCTGTTTTCACAAAGAATTAGCTGAGGATCATGACCAGTTTCAGTTGATCTTGATCATCTTGCTCAGCTAAGCAGACTTGCATAAATATTTGATTAAGAAATATTTTTGTGAAGATAATGTAACATGAATTGCTGATTTTGAGGAAAATCTTTATAAGACTGCAAATTTATGCAGAGAGGAGTTCATAATTAAGTACAAAATAAACTTTGTTATATCAAAATTGCGGGGAGTTTTAACTGACGTAATACATACCCAAAGTTCTTACATATTCTAATATAGACTATTAAAGTATTGGGTCCAAAATGATTAATTAATCATACTGTAAAACAGCAATCCAGTATAAATATAATATATATTGGAATCCAAACCAAGGATCGTTTACTCAATTAAAGGCACAGGGTCTGCTTGTAATTAACACAGTTGCGAAAATAGTAAAATTATATTTGTATTCAGAATTGAAGTATATTTATAAACACAAAATATTCCATGTCATTCCTTACTGTAAAATATTTTTATATTCCTGGCATCTTGATGCAGGAAGCATAATTATAGTGATTGTCCTGTTTGTCCGTCCGTGATTCCGTCCGTACGAGGTAACTAGATTTTACCTTTTCGTCTAGCACCAACACCGCTTACTACAACGTTTGGATACTTACACATTTGTTGCTTTTGACCATTCCCAATCCATCCATATCACCCAAGCTCACTATGACCTTGACCTTATTTGGAATTCAAAAATGGTCTGTTTCTCCATCTAGCACCAACAATGCTTACTACAGCACTTGGATACTTACACAGTTGTTGCTAATGACCATTCCCAACCCACCCAACCTCACTTTGACCTTGACCTGGACTCATTTCCAATGGGCTACATCTTGGTTCATCTAGCACCAACACCGCTTACTACAACACTCGGATATTTATCTAGTTGTTGCCTATGACCATTCCAGTCCTAGTCCACCTATATCAACCAACCTCACTTTGACCTTGACGTTGACCTGACTTGGAATTAGAATAATTCAAATGGGTTGTCCATCACCAACTGGGGGCATGTGTGTTTATCAAACACACCATCTTGTTTATACTTGGTTTTCATTGTCTGAAAATGTATCGTCTGCTGAATGTAAAAACTCTTGTAACTGACATTTCATAAATTTTACAGGAGAAGCAAAAAACAGTTTTATTACATTGATAACATATATTTCAGTATACCAAATTTCTGCGTGGGGTTATAGTGACGAGTGAAAATCACAGCAAACTAAATATTTAAATATCTTTAAATAATTTAAAAAATAGACAGTTACCTGAATTAAAACACTAGAATAGTTAATGTAAAATTCACGTAAGTGCTCTTAGTGTGTTTGGTGACTTAAGATTTCGATTCTTATGTCATGTAAGTGCTCTTACTGTAAAACAGGTTATTAGTTGTTTTTTTATGCAAAAAATCACGTAAGTGCTCTTATTGTGTTTTGTGACTTAAGATTTCAATTCTTATATCAATATAAGTGCTCTTAATTTTTGGCAGCATTCTTAATCGGCATAATTAAGTTGAAGTTTAATCAAACATTCGTGTACACATTGTACAGCTTTAACAGTTAAAACAACATCATTGATGAAAAAAGCAATAGATTTAAAAATATTTACAAATTTTTGCACGTACGTCATTTCTTGCATTCAATTTTGTTTTTGCTTAAGTTGGTTTATTCCCTTCAGAAAATGCAGTTATGTTAATTCAGGCTCTCTAACTTTCAATGTCAAAATTCAAGTATGAGCACATACAGTTTATCACATGTATTTGTTTCAAATATTGTTATGTAAGTGCTCTTATGTCAGTTATATCAATAATTAAAATACTTGTTTTCACTTATATTATTTGAGGAAAATTCTCCAAAACATCATTTTATCCCAAAAAGTAGTCTTAATATTTTAATAGTTGATGTATTTCACCAAAATAAACTCAAAAATGAAAAAAAGTCAAATTGTACAAAACTGCCCCGCCCCCTGGCGGCCATGTTTTTCAGTAGAGCTGAACAATTTTCGAACTCCACCAAGATATCATAAGAACAAAGGTTCCGAGCAAGTTTTATGTTGATTGGGCAAAAATTTTGACTTCTAGAGTGTTCACAAGCTTTTTCTATAGCCATATAATGAAAACTGCCCCGCCCCTGGCGGCCATGTTTTTCAGCGGATCGGAACTCGGCCAAGATATCATTAGAACAAATGTTCTAAGCAAGTTTCATGTTGATTGTGCAAAAAATGTGACTTCTAGAGTGTTCACAAGCTTTTTCTTCAATTTGACCTAGTGACCTAGTTTTTGACCCCACATGACCCAGTTTCGAACTCGGCCGAGATATCATTGGGACAAATGTTCTGAGCAAGTTTCATGAAGATTGGGCAACAAATGTAGCCTCTAGAGTGTTCACAAGGTAAATGTTGACGACAAACGATTTACGACGCACGACAGACAAAAGGCGATCACAAACGCTCACCATGAGCATGTTGTGCTCAGGTGAGCTAAAAATAATAACTATCTTGACCTAATGGGTTAACTTTTCATGAAAATCTCAATGTTTTAAACTTTTCACGATAACTAACAGAATTTTGCCCCCCAAAAATCAGTTTATACAATGCAGTAGTGGGCAGTAATTTTACTATGTCTATGTAACTATAATGATGTTTCCTGAAAGTTGTTGACATGCCTTTAATTGGTATGATATAAATTATGTGTATACTCATACAAAATAGTTTAGTCAATAATAAAAAGTTTAAATGGTGCATGGCAAAATTTTAATAAATGAAAGAATTTTATGATTACAGATTCGATACGAACAATTGAGGACATGAATTGCGTGCGATCTGGGTATTCAGCATACAAAATAATGTACACTCGACAAAAGTTATAACGCACCAAAAAGAAATAAATGGAAATTGTTGTATTTTAATTATTCATAAGAATTTCAGCTTGAAATGTCACCAATGATTGGAAAAAATATGAAAGAATTTTGTGTTTACCATGGCGCAGCTGAAATTCTTATATATCAAGAAAACAACAATTTGCATTTGGTGCGTTAACTTTTGTTGAGTGCATACTTTGGAATTATTAGGTTTAAATGTATGTTACAACCCAGCCATTTCAAACTTAAAAGAAGTACTGACTACACTTTATTGTATGAAAATATTTACTTAAAAACGTCCCATGGTAAGCCTCTTGTGGTCATCTTCAGATTTTGCCGGAAATGAAGACATACCAACAACCCCCATCTCCGAGCCACCTTGCAGTGATCTGTCCACTGTGGAAAGCAGTCTACCAAACACTGCATGTTCAACAGGTGTGTGGGAGGCTGAATTTGACAGTCAATCTGAGCAGCCAGAGATTCCTGAAACCAGAGATGACAATATAGCTCAGGTTTCCATGACAAACGATGCTTGCAGTGTCCCAATGTCAGACAGCCACAGTTCTTCTGCAACTACAGTCAAGACAGATTCTGTGCATGCTGGTCAAGCAAGAATTTACAAAGTCTTTGCAGAATTACAGAAAACACAAGACACATTAATACCTAAACCTGAAACCAAGTTTGATGCATACACTATTGTCAGTGATAAATGCAAGACACAAAAAGTGCCATCTGAAGAACTAAGTGAAAATCTTGATAGCTGTTCAGAGTCAGAAGTGGACAATAAAGAAACAGATGGTAGTGAAAACAAGAATTATGAGAAGTTGATTGATTCAGAAGATAACCCACCTGCTTGCAAGGAGTCTTCTAATCACATTGAAAAAACAGATGAAAGTATTGACCAATACCAAAACGACTTTGAAGACACTGCAGATACTAACAAATTCACCAACTACACTAGACAGGAACTGAGAGAAGACTTTACCAACACTGACAATGAAATAACAGTTTCTGATATTGAATTTGAAGATGAAGAGCTCCCGTCTGTCAAGTCAGAAGACCTGTCTACACCAGAGAAAACTGAAACGAAGTCTGATACACAAAACAATATTACTGAATACAGCTATTTATCTGTTGATGACACATATCTGACAAAGTACAGTGAGACAGAACATGAGACTGGACTGGAGAAACCAAGTGAAACAGAATTTACAATTTCTGAGCAGATAAGCACTGAAGTTTTGAGAAACAGCATATCTGACACCATCAAACAACTGGAAGATCAAGGTGAAGATTTCAGTAACTGTGTTCCACACACTGTTGACACACTCTTCAGTTTACTGGATAATCAACTTGAAGGTAGCCGCAACACTTCTCCAAACACTGAGAATGCACCTATCAATCTACAGGAAGAGCAAGATTTCAAAAACAGCATTTCAGACAGTGAGGATACACCTGTGAAATTAGAGGAAGATCAGTCTGAAGTTACTTACAGCTCTTCAGAAGATTATGTCAATTCAGAACCTGAGCAAATACCTGCTTGGAAAATTTTCATTATCAAAACAAGTGTTCAGCTGATGAGGTGGCACAACCATAAGAAACTTGAACAGTTCATGAGAGATGGAATAAAGCCACCATTGAAAATCATAGAAAGGCTGCGTGTTGAAGATGCAGATATTGAGAGAAAGATCTTCAATCACCTAAACAAGAAATATAAGTTCGGGACATTGGAGAACCTTCAAAAAAAGCGGCATACGACATACAGCAAAATGAAAGCAAAGAAGCACAGAGAAAAGTGTGTATCAAAAGAGATTGAGCAGCACAAGGTGAGGATGACCCATGCCCCAGCCTCAGAGGAGTACCCAAGACCAGCATCTCCAGCACTGAAGGTTCAAAGGCCTAGTTCAACTATTGCAGGCAATGCTGTTGCTGATCAAAGCGAGGCAAGAGGATTCCATGCACCAATCCCTGCACAGGACAACAACGTTGTGGACTCTAAAACTGGAAGACGCTTTACCAAGTGCATTGACCAAACGCAGGTTAAGAAAATGATGGTATTTAACATTTTTATTAGTTTTATATCCAGCCTTTAGAATGTGTTCGTGTTTTGTCAAAGTCCATAACATTATCATGTTTGAAATAATCAATCAAGCCTTAAATTTGTTGTAAGTTAAATACATTTACTCTATCTACATCCAAAAGTAAGTAATGCACAATAAATAGAATGTTTTCACCAAACTCAAAACAACTTATAATTTTTACCCAACAGGTCAACATTGCAGGTCAACACCTGCCAACACCACCACCCCCCAAGATGACCATGTTTGATAAACTCGAGATAAGGCATGACGTCAAGGACATGGCCGTGGCTTGGCAGAGAAATCTTCAAAACTCTAGAAATGAGGGACATTGTCATCAAAGCACTGGAGCAACTCCATGCAACTATCCACAGTATATACCTAGACAGACGGCTTCTTACCAAATAATCAGTTTTGACAACAGAAAGGCGAAGAACAATGAAAAAGATCTGGGTATTGCCCAACAGAAAAAGGTTTTTGACACAACAAATAGTGAACAACAATGCCGTTCGAACAATGAAGCAACACAGTGTCAAGGTCCTCCGTATATTCATAGACAAACAGCTGGAAGACAAGTGTTTGCCAAATACACCATGAAAGAGCAGACTAAATGCCCAGATGCCCAGTACATTCATGGACAAGCAGCTGCAGACCAAGTAGCACCACTAGGTGCTGTCATGTCAGGTCAAACAGATGAAACTGGGTCGGCAACCAATTCGTCTCTAGATAAGCAGCAATATGAGAGACGAAAAATTCAACCCCGGACTAGTAATGGACTGTTCCCAGCTATAAACGTCACATCAACCCAACATGACGCTGTGACTTTCTTCAGAAGACCGGCTTCCCCTGTCGTGAACAGCACAGCTCGACCAGGAGAGTGGACCGAGAGTCGGCCAGTTCTGTTGCCGGTCCCTAAAACTGTACTTTCAAAGCCGTTGTACGACACTAGGAACACTGTTTCAAGATTACAAAACATTAACAGTGGTTCTGACTTGCCAGCAGTTGGAACACATAACAATTCACAAAACAGACCAACCAATGACACTTTGCCAGTCAAGCGACAGCCATTTTCATTTTCGACCGAGTCATCAGTGTTGACGAATTTTGGACAGTCAAAGCCTAGTGCTCGCGCAGCTACCGCATCGCCTACGTTAGAAAGGACAGTCAATGAGACGCAAGGACCACCGAGGAAGGCGCGTTCCACAATCCTTCCAAATATCTATGACTCTAATAATATGAATTCAAATGAATTTGACGATATGAATGATCCACAGCCGATAGAAAGACAGATAACCTATTTGCATATACAAAACCAAAAATAATCACAACTTAATATTATACTTTGTATTTTTTGTCATTCAAATAAAATGAACAGTTCTGTTTTCTTTTACTCTATAATCTAGTATTACCAAGTATGTTTGAAGACTAACGTCTATAAATAATAACAAATCACTGGATTATATTTGACATTAAAGAAAGTTAAAACCCCATGCAAAAATCATTTTGACAAACCACTTTATTCCAATTTATTTTTAGATCCTCTGTGCACAAAGTGGTCGTGGTGAGCGTTTGTGACCGCCTTATGACCTTTGTGCGTTGTCCGTCAACATTTTCATTCAATTACAAACAACAGCTCCGAAACCGCCGATTTTCACCAAACTTCACAGGAATGATCATTTGCTGACCCTCTTTCAACATTTTTCAAATCCAGTCCAGTCTGCTGCATATATAGGTCACTAGAGCTAAAAATAGATTTACGAAGTGAAAACTTAAAAAATCTCTAAAACCGCAAGTCTGAGCTTTCATATTTGATGCTCGTTTTGTTGGGGTTTTTCGCCGTTTTTAACAGTATTTCAGTCATATCACTGCGGTCAGTTAACCTACTCAGACTTTTCCTGGGCAAGCTTAGCCGATCTAAGCGGTTTACCAGTACTAAGTGCACATACCTATGCCAGTAACTGACAACTGCCCTACTTGAATCAGAGGTAGAATGAGAAAGGCCGCAGAAATAATATCATGACCAATCCCCACACATTCTATGTGGCCGGGCTGGGGTTCGAACTCACGATCCCCGGATTGACAGTCTAGCGCTCTACCGACTGAGCTAGCCGAGCCTGGCATTCATATTTGATGTGGGACATCCTCTTATATAGTTGTCTTCTACAGTTCGTTCAAAATATTCCCCTGGGACCTGTCTTATTAAACATCGTAGGGCATATTTACATTACGATACAATTTTCGAAGAAGCATAAATGCTATGCACCAACATCTGTGATAACTTTATTTCAGTAATTCTATTCATTTCCTTGGTATCTTTCACAGGTCCTTATTTCAAGAGCATACTGATCATAAATGTATATTGTTTAAACTACAAAATTCAGTCGTAACTTTAAACTTTGTCCTAAAATCGTTGATAAGACATGGTCCTGGGGTCACAGTGCTGGTTTATATATCTTAAATAGCAAAATGACTTTACAAATCTTCTCTGAAACCACAAGGCCCAGAGGTTTCATATTTGGCACGAAACATTGTAAAGTGATCCTCTACAAAGATTGTTCAAATTATGTCCCTGGGGTAAAAAGAAGCCATGCCCCAGGGTCACATGGTTTCAATTGATTTTTCTGGCAAGTGGACTTTAAGAAGAGCTGTTGAAGGACAGCCACTCAACTTTTTTTGTGTTTGTCAGAGTAACTGGCTTTTTTTCCCCTAAAACAAACTGTATGGATAGTAGGGGCCAATTAAACAAAGTTAATTTCGTTCTTGAGTTACTTAGTGGAAGGCATTTTTATAATTTTCAAAGTGACCTTGACCCCACCCACCCCATATGCAATCGCATGCGATGTCTAGCTATACGGTATCTATAAATTAAGTTATTATTATTTATTTATTATTAATATTTCAATTTGTTCTCGAGTAATTGAGCAGAAACTGTTCTATTTTTAGTAACAGTGAATTTGACAAAGCCCACCCCACCCCAAATGCAATCCCAAGTATTACTGTAGGCTTTGTATGTATGAAGATTCATTCTCGAGTTAGAGAGTGGAAATCCAAAGTTGACGCCCTCACTACACCCAAGGGAATGTAAAATTCTAAGTGTAAAATGTCCCATAATTCTGACAAAGATAAACTAGTGTTATAAAAAATTGGCCTATGGGTTCATTTTAATATAGGGAATAAGTGTTTTAAGTTTGAATGAAATCCCTCAAGCCATTCCAGAGAAACTAAAATAGGCGTACAAAAATTTGTTTCTTTCAGGTTACCCGACCTACCCTAAAACAATGCCCCGACCCTAGAACATTTTATGGGGGTTGTCAGATATTTGTTTTATTAATGTATTTCAATAATTTAATGTTTTTTGGTTAAATAAGTAGTTACTTTTTGATAAGATCCACTTTAAAACAATGTTTAAGGATATTACCGATATGTTTTCAATATTAATTCAGTTTTAGAATCTTCAGGTTGACCATTTACTAAATAAAAAAATAAATCCTTACTTACCTTCCCTAATTTTGTTGGTCATGTAACCTGAAACAAACATTTTTTTTTTTACGCCTTACCAAAAAACTAACCTATCCAATAGCTTACATGTTAAATGTCTAAGCGAAAAAAGGCCCATAATTTTGACAAATTTCGAACTAGAATTACCAAACTTGGCCTCACTACACCCAAGGGAATGTAAGATTCTAAGTGTAAAATGTCCCATAATTCTGACAAAGATAAACTAGTGTTATCAAAAATTGGCCTATGGGTTCATTTTAATATGGGGAATAAATGTTTTAAGTTTGAATGAAATCCCTCAAGCCATTCCTGAGAAACTAGCTTACCAAAAAACTTCAACCTATCCAATTAGCTTATATGTAAAATGTCTAAGTGTAAAAAGGGCCATAATTTTGACAAATTTCAAACTAGAATTACCAAACTTGGCCTATAGGTTCATTTTAATATAGGGAATAAATGTTTCAAGTTTGAATGAAATCCCCCAAGCCATTCCTGAGAAACTATCTTACCATAAAACTTTAACCTAGATCGGACGCCAGCACTGGGGCGAGTAGAATAGCTTGCCTTTTCTTCGAAAAGTCGAGTTGCATCTGAACTAAAGAGCTCCAGTATTGTAACACGAAAAGCATTAAAAAAAAAAGAAAAAAAACCTTGCCTCCAATTTAACATTTTGAAGTTGGTTTGGAACATCCATTTTTTTTATAAACTTTGGATTATATACAGTAAAACCCTGCTAATACGAACACTTGAGGGTCTTAATAAAAGTGGTCTTAATAGCGGGGTGGTCGTATTATCGAGGTATGGCAGATCACCGAGTCAGTACATTAAAACGTTTGTGTAATTAAAAGTTTTAATGAAAATAATGAATAATGGATAGAAAACGAAAATTCCAATTAGTTTTCAAAAAATGTATTATTTAATACAGATTATGTAGCGTATAGTTATGGAATTGAACTTCACATTAAGTTGGAAATTAATTAACTAACCCCATTTAAGGTTCAGCATTCATCAGTGTTACCTACTAGCTGCCAGATAGTGTCAATTAACGTAATATGAGACACAGTCAATGTGCTAATCCCTTATCAAAACAGTTGTAACATTGTTTTTCACACGTTCCATTTATACCGCAAAGCATTATGTTATCTTCATAGCATATGTTGTTAATGGATGATGTTAAGTGTCAATGACCAAATGACACTGGTCGCATTAACGGTGTTATTTTGAGCATTATTTGGTACTTTCAGTCTGGGATTAGTGGTTGTAATACAGAATAGCTGGGTGCCCGTATAATCGGGGTTTGCGACCATTTAAATATATAGAAAAACAATCTGGTCTTTTAAAAAGTGTGCGCTTTAGCGGGGTGGTCGTAAAACCAAGGTGGTCGCAAAGCGGGGTTTTAGTGTATATAGTATATATATATACTATTCTTTTAGTTTGGAATCGTGACAGAAATTTTGAAAATTGTCAATTCATCAATCTATGAACAGGTCCCTTTAATTTAACAAATCTCTGAAACCACAAGGCCCAGATCTTCATACTCAGGTGAACGCTTTAGGGCCTTTTAGTCGTCTTGTTAATAGTTTGACAGATTCACTGCCAATTTTAACAAATCAAGCAAAAATTCATATCTTTCCGATGTTCTCAAAAACTTGAAACAGCAAAGCTGAAGTGTTTAACTAGATGTAATGAGTGAGAAATACACTGTTAAGTATGCAATTTTGGATCCATTTTTAATGAAAATTGGATTTAAGAAAGAAACAGTAAAATAGCTGCATGTTAATTCAAATAAAAAAACTGGAGCCTTGTATTGAGCAAGCTAGATAACACATTTTAATTGTCAGAAATTATTTTGATCAGTATTTCGGCAAGACCGTTAAGAACATAAATGGTTATTGGTGTATAGCCCCATGTCTACTGTAGCTGCAGCCCCAATCTAATTACAGCCGCGGGTCTATTTTCTTAACAGCCGCAGACCAGTTAGAAATCTTCTTCAAGTAATGATTTTCAAAAGTAATTTTTTATGCTCCCCAAAAAATTGGAGACGCGGCCGTGGCCCTTGCTCCAACATGCCTGCATGTATATGCATAAATCTGTTAAAACCGCAAGAGATGCCATGTTTCTTTAAAAGTAAGATTATACTCGATTACATGTGTGGTCTTAAAAATTACTCTCGCATTGAAATATCCATTATTTCATGTCATATAAACACAGACGCTTGTTTACAGTCCTATGTGATAAAAAAAGAAAACACAAGATTAGATGCATAAGCATATTTAGTTATTTATTTGTTACATATATCAGATAATTGTTCTATGATACACATTTTTCACAATATTTCTAGTCAATCCTGACGATATCCAATGATCTCAAAATATAGACAGAAGTTTCTGTATTAAATACGTCATTTCAATGTACATATTTACAATATCATGCTAACCATACAGGCACACAATTTCAATATATATACACTGTTTAGAAGAAAATTTGGTGCAAGTACCAAAACATTAAAATAACTTGACTGGCGTTTTCAAAACAAAATTATGTGATATGCTTTACAATGTAGACATAAAACACCAGAAAATATCTTCTTATTTTTGTAATAATGGTTATTAACGCATAATGCCTTAGCACAAATGTAGCCCGCAACTTATGCAGAAATTATGTTTTTTTTCCAATGTGTTATAACATGTGTCAAGTTATGACACAGGAGAGGTGATTTACATAAATGATGAAAATACATAACATGCAACTTCTCTTTTTATTTTACTGAACAAAACTAGCAATGCCCATAATTTCGTGTTTTACACGGCAATTTAAACATTCAGCATCCTATTGACAGTTCACTCAAACTGAAAGAAACAGCTATTGTATGAGAAATGGCAAATCACATATAAATGTACCACCTAATACCAGGTAATTTGGATTTCAGAACAAACGAAAACTAGATGTGTCACAGAAATGGATGCCCCCACTACGCATGTTTGGACAAAGACAAAGGGCCTGTCACCAACACTAAATTTTGCCTTCACAAATTCATTTTCATATATGAGGCGCGTCGTGGGAAAACCGGACTTAATGCATGAGCGTAAAGTGTCGTCCCGGATTAGCCTGTGTAGTCTGCACAGGCTAATCTGGGACGACACTTTCCGTTTACAGTGTATTTATGTTTAGAAGAGACTTCCTTGAAACAGAAAATACCATAAAAGCGGAAAGTGCCGTCCTGGATTGCACAGGCTAATCCATGACGACACTTTACGCACATGCATTAAGACCGGTTTTCTCACGACGCGCCACAAATGTTCTATAGTGCAAAGGGCCATAATTCTGGCAGATTTGGTCGCGGCCAAAATTCCTTACTTTACGATCACCTACACATTAAGGTTCTTCAACTGAGAAAGTTTGAAGGAAATCGCCAAGTAGTTAAAGAGGAGTTGTTGAGTACACAAAGTTTCAGGAAGTATATATTTTATAGTGGAAAAAAAAGACAAAGGGCCATAATTCTGACAGATTTGGTTGCAGCTAAAATTCCTTCCTTTACACCTACACATTAAGGTTCTTCAGCTGTGAAAGTTTGAGCGAAATTTGCCAAGTAGTAAAAGAGGAGTCGAGACGATAAAATATCATGAAGTACATATTGTGGGAAAAAATGTAAAAGGACCATAATTCTGTTGGAATTGGCCACAGCCAAAATTACTTCCTTTACAATCACCTACACATTAAGGTTGTTCAGCTGTGAAAGTTTGAGCGAAATCCGCCCAGCAGTTAAAGAGGAGTTAAGTCCACAAAATTTCGGGACATACATACGGACGGACGGACAAGTGCAATAATTAATGCCTCCCACTTTGTGGGGGCATAAATATGCATTTTCATTTACACTGACCTATCAAATAAATTATCAATAAATACAATACATTCATGAATGTTAAATGTTAAGTTTCAATACTAGTGTCATGCCAGCTACAAGTATTTTATTCATTCCTTATAAAAATAGAGCAAAAATAATGTAAAAAAAAATACATTTAATGAACTCGCATACATGTAAATAAAAATATGCATTTTACAGTTTTAAAATATCTGACGAATTAAGAACAAAATTAACAGCAGCTTATTCCTCACTGAACCTGTTATTTCAATTAACAACCACATGATCTGTTGCTTCGCAAATAAACTTGTTCTGTAGCTCCCCACATAAACTTGTTCTGCTGCTCAGCTCAGCACATAAACTTATTCTGTTTCCCCCACATAAACATTCTGTTTCCCATCACACAAACTTATTATGTTTCCCCCACATTAACATTCTGTTTCCCATCACACAAACTTATTGTTTCCCCCACATTAACATTCTGTTTCCCATCACACAAACTTATTATGTTTCCCCCACATAAACATTCTGTTTCCCACCACACAAACTTATTATGTTTCCCCCACATAAACATTCTGTTTCCCATCACACAAACTTATTCTGTATCCCCCACATAAACTTGTTCTGCTGCTTAGCACATAAACTTATTATGTTGCCCACCATACAAACTTATATATGTTGCCCCCCCTAAACATATTCTGTTGCCCACCACATAAACTTATTCTGTTATGTGTGTTTAATAATCGCCAGTAATAAGCAGTCATTTTCTTCTAATCTTAAGTAATGGAAATGGTAACCATTTTATAAGGGTTCAGTCTTTGTCAGGCTTCAAATAATAATTTAAATAATAATAATAATAATAATTTATCACCAGACACCAGAATCAGACCAATTCCTTGTAATTATAAGCAAAAGTAAAAACTTCCAAATAACTTTCTTTATTGTAAGCATCTTTAAAATATCTCTGAATTTGATAAAAACAGGCTTCTTAATTTATGAATAAAATGAACAGGTTGAAGAATAATTACTGAAAAATTAGAAAACCAATTGTTTGTTTCGACCTCAACAAGTTTACGAATACAAATATGGTTTGTGCAATAAAAAAATAGTTTTGACAATTTTACACAATTTATTTGTCGAGCCAAAATAACACTCTGAACAAATGCTGCTACAAATGATGAAATATGCTGGACTGTGTGAATGACGACTGGGTGTCCAGTTTCTGTCGCTTTGGCGGCTGCTTTTCCAGCTGGGCCTGTAACGACTTCTGGCTGGGTGCGTGAGCCTTCCTCTGCTTCGTTTTGACTGTAACCTGTGAATTCAAAGTGAATTGGCAAGTTGAAGTGGTGTAATTGATATGGTGTCTACCGCGTGGTTGGGAAATTGAGAATCCCTACTTGGCGAGCGTACAAATGAGGCTTGTCGTGGGAAAATCGTGCTGAATGCATCTGTGTATCAGGGACTACACTTCGGCCTACAGTGGATTTATGTTTAAAAGGGACTGCACCGGGTAAGCCGGGACGACACTTTACGCACATGCATTAAGACTGGTTTTCCCACGACGCGCCTCAATTGATCTAAATAAAGGTTAAAACTAATGATAATACAGGGCCCATATCCACAAAGCTCCTAATGAAAATCTTAACTGAAGTCATATTTAAGTAAAAAATAGCAAAAAAAATTCCATTAGAAAAATCAATATTTTATGTCTAAAATATGGCAAAATAAGAAGCATCTGTTGATTCTTTACAAGATTAAAACCATTTTAGACCAAATAAACTTTAAATGAACCACCCTAATACTAAAGGAAATTCTTGATTTTAAGAAATTTACTTAAGTTATCACTAAGGAGCTTGGTGGATATGGGCCCAGGAGACCGTGGGCGTTTCCACAAATGCCAATGATATGAGAATTCTAGAGAGAAATCTACTAGAGTTTTATACAATCAAGGGCCAATTAAGATAACAGCCGTTAACTTTTGGGTAAAGTTATTTAAGAAAATCAAACGTTAAAATTTTAAACTCTTGAGTATATTCTAAATAAATTGGTATGCTTACACAAGTATCGAATGTTTAATAAGCAAGTTGTTTGTAATATATATGTGATTAACAATTAAAGTTAACAGGCTGTTAACTTAATTGACCATTCAAGTTTTGAGCAACTGGGCCCAGATGTTTAACTGTTAATGCAGCGGTGTGGAAATCCTATGCCCGACTTGGCAAACGCGGGTAGTTTTACTGTTGGACAAGTGATTTTTTCCTATCTACTTGTCCATGGACAAGTACAATTTCAGGGTGTAAAATGATGTTTAAGATGGAAGCTAACCATCGTTTTATTATACCCTTAAACATTTGAATGACAAATTTTGTTTTATTTATAACAAGTGACTGTTGTTTGCGGACAAGTAGATTTTGCAAAGAACTTGTCCATGGACAAGTTAACAATTTTAATATTTCCACACCCCTGGTTAACGTAGTTGATAAACAAGAGTGCGTGGTAAAGCCTGTAAAATGCTTGCGAAGATTGGTGAATGAAAATTGTGTCAGCCAATGAGATTTTTGGCCCTAATGCGGTATCTGCGCGAAAATGAGTTATTGGCAGTTTTGAATACACTGATATGTGTAGAAACTGGAAAAGGCTTCCTTTTTTCTCAGTCATGCGTTTTGAGCAAGAATGAGCAGTTTAATAACACCACCATAAAGCTAAATGTTCACATTTCACACAGATTTTAATGTTTGTCATGAATACAATACAGAACCTAGCATGGTGAGGACAAGTAATTTATATATATTTACTGGACTGCCTTTCCCAAATAACAAACTTTGAATGTACAAATGTTTCGGACAAAAATAAAAATAATAAAGAGCTGGTTGCTATGGCAACCAAACAAGCAATCATAGCAAAATTATAATTTTTCTACAAATAACCTAATAAATAACATTTGTCGTTGACAATATTCAAGATTAAAACAATTATTTGAAATATCTTAATCATAATCCTGACTTCGTCATAAAAATCATGTGCCTAAATTTTGACGTCAATTTTCTCGAAATGAGGCAGGCCGCAACTGGGATAAAAATCTCATGGGCTGCCACAATTAATCCTTTTAACAAGAGGAGCAAAAAATATTAGTGGCAGAAACTGGAAAGGTCTATTGCTTATCCATGTAACTTCATCTTACGAAGCATTCTAAACATATTAAATTATCAATACACATAGATCTATATAATGTATTAATGACCACAAATGTAAAGTACAAAATTGTTCATAACCAGAAATATCACCAGTGACAAATATACCCCCATAATATGGCCTTGTCACAAAACTATGGCATCCATTTGAAAGAAATGGACCCAAAAGAGAACGCTTTTTTATGATGTTACACATATGTACGAAATATTATTTCAATATGTCAAGCCTTTCTTGAGTTATCATCCGAAAACATATTTTTAGGGAAGTCGAAAAAGGGCCATAACTCTGTCAACATTTAGTGGTTTGTAACCCAAGTCGAACTCGACCTGTATTTTATGATGTTACACAAGTGTACCAAAAATTATTTGAATATGTCAAGCCTTTCTCGAGTTATCATCCGGAAACCATGAAAACCAACAGACCAACAAGCTCACTCCTACATAGTACTCCCTCCCCTAAACTTTGTTTGTGGGAGTATAATGATAAATACTCATTACAACAGTTACACAACTAAGCATAATAAACAAACCTGGTCTCTTTCCTTATCAGGGGAGATGACACTGAATGTAAATTTTCCTGAAGTTTTTGCCCCTGCCGATGGATTCACTACTGGTTTAGTCATCTCTGCAATCTTGGCCAGTGCTTCTTTGCTTCGTGCTAGGAAGGACCCTCTCTTTTGCTGCTAGAGACATAATAATGTAAATAGTAGCAAATATTTTCCAACCATAACAGGGCAGTGTGCTCGACTATTCATACGTCTTTGTCACAGTTCTGGGCCTTGGTCAGTGGCCTTACATAACTAGAGTTATCACTAAAGGTGATTAATACCCCTACACACCGCTTTGGCACAGAAGTAGAGCTTTGGCACAGACGTAGAGCCTTGACACGGAACAATGCACTGACTGACAAAATTACCTGCATAAAAAGGAAAAATGAGCTTCAAATGCAAAATGAAGAGTACAAACGATTCACACATATTTGACCTTGACTTGTGACCTTGACCTTTGACTGATAAGCATGAGACATGTGCACGACACATTGACTAGTCATGTGGAGTAACAATTTGAAGTAATATTAAAATCCTTCCAGGCATTTAGAAGTTACGGAGAGGAAGAAAATGCAAATATTAAAACTTTGACCTTAAATTGTGACCTTGACCTTTGACCTACAAACAGGGGACAAGTACGCGACACATCATCTGGTCATGAGGAATAATAAGTTGAAGTCATATTAAAATCCTACAAGGCATCATGAAGTTATGGATAGGAAATGAAATACACGTATTTGACTTTTGACCTTGAATTGTAACCTTGACCTTTGATGGACATGCATGGGTCATGTGCGTGACACATCGTCTGGTCATGGGAAATAACAATCTGAAGTTATATTAAAATCTTTCCATGCATTACGAAGTTATGGAGCGCAAACAAAAACAAGTTTTTGACCTTTGACCTTGAATTGTGACCGTGACCTTTGACAGACACGCATGGGCAATGTACGCGACACATCGTCTGGTTACGGAGAATAATAATCTGAAGCTATTTTAAAATCCTTCCAGGAATTACAAAGTTATGGAGTGGAAACGAAACATGATTCCTATATAGCCCACACTTTTTCCAAAAGTGGGGTATTATGACTCGAAGACACGTGTAAAGTTTCAGTTTAGTATCTGTAGCAGTTACAGGGATATGTATGTAGTTACAGAGATATGAACTTGCACACAAACCTTAACCTGATTTTTCGGAGTACAAAAAGGGACATAATTCTGCTGAAATGCTGGTCACAGTTATGGGCCTTTGCCAGTGACCTTATATAATGACCCTGAAGACATGTGTGAAGTTCAATTTGAATATCTGTAGTAGATATAGAGATATGTACTTACTGCACACAAACCTGAGCCAGAGCACTACGCTGACGACGAACGGGTGCATAAAATAGCTTTTGACTAGTCAATAATAAAAATGCAGAGAATTCTTATGCATGGATTACACATACCGATAATTTCATGAAAGAAGCAGGAAACCCAGGTGTTTCCGGTCCAGAGGACGGCACTTTATTATCTATCTTCTCTCCACCCTTGGAATCTGCAACATAACGTGCCCTTTCGACAGTAGCTAGTACATCATTTTAATCCAAATTGTTCCAAAATATGTGGGGTGATATCCAAAATATGTGGGGTGATATCCAAAATATGTGGGGTGATATCCAAAATATGTGGGGTGATATCCAAAATATGTGGGGTGATATCCAAAATATGTGGGGTGATATCCAAAATATGTGGGGTGATATCCAAAATATGTGGGGTGATATCCAAAATATGTGGGGTGATATCCAAAATATGTGGGGTGATATCCAAAATATGTGGGGTGATATCCAAAATATGTGGGGTGATATCCAAAATATGTGGGGTGATATCCAAAATATGTGGGGTGATATCCAAAATAAGGAATATAGATGCAAACAAACTATGAACAAGTCATGTAAAACTGAAAGGCTACATGTGGCTTACTTGTGAACGTAAAATGGCTGATAATGCCAAACGGACACTGTGAAACAAACCATATTCCGTATTATAAGAAACACAAGGTCGCAGTGGTGTAATGGATATGGTGTCCGCCTTGCGATCTGGAGGTTCTGAGTTCGATCCCTACTCATGGAGATTTCAAATGATCTTTCTCAAAAGACAACAAGTATTGGTTCTACCCAGGAAACGGAATCAATCATGTCTAAATACATGTAAGTCTGGCTTTCAAACCTGATCATCTGCCACCGCATCAATGCCCCTCACCTTGCTTTTTCAGGAACACCTTGCCCAGTTTCACGAACTGACTGTTGTCCCCACCTTCAGCCAACCTTTCTTGTTCCTAACATTAAAGACTATAAAGCATGTAAACTGATGTACATGTATACATTTCATAAACTGATTAGCTTCTTTCTTGCTGGGACTAATATGTTTATAGCAGAATACCATAATTTCAAGATAATAATATTAAGGCTAATATTTTATCCATAAGACAATAATCTTACAAAGTATTTCACATCTTGAGATAAATAAACTTGTTATGTCTTCATCCCATCTTCAAGTAATAACAACAAGCAGTATCCTTTAGACACTGTGAAATGCTCAACATTACATCCATCGTTCAGACAATGCATAACAATCAACCTATTACAAGTATTTCTTTCTTAATGATACATTGGATCATTAAACATGTTCTAGCTTAAACAATGAACAAATGTTTGCTTATTAAAGAAAGCCCTTCCAATGCCATATGAGATTATGGCAACTGTCCCTTATTTGCTGAGTATTTTTAGTCAAGAGGCTGTTTACAATGAATTTAATGGTCAAATCAGGTGCTGAAAGCAGATTAAAAATTGTTTTTGATTGATATACAAACTACATGGTAACATTTCTGGTTTGCATGTTTACAAAACTGACATTTAAGGCCACAGGTAAAAATCACAAGCAAATTTAATTATTTACATCAACCTTACAACACTTTTTGTGCATACCACTTCGTCAATCAAGCATGTATGTTCCAAGGCAGAAACTTTAAAACAGTCCACTGCATTAGGCACACAAACCTGTTGTTCTTTCAGGAACTTCTCCCGTTCAAATCTCTCTTTGCGCCACATGAAGTCGTCCGTTTCCTCGTGCTCAGGTTCGTTGTCACTTCCGTCATTAAACATGTCTTGTTGTGATTCATCATCTACAAAACAACACATTGCAGTTCAATAGACAGTTCTGTTTTGTTTGTTTGGATTTTTTTTAACAGTATTTCAGTCATATCACGGCGGTCAGATAACCTACTCACACTTCTCCTGAGCAAGCTTAGTCGATCTAAGCGGTTGACCAGTACTAAGTGCACATACCTATGCCAGTAACTGACAACTGCCCTACTTGAATCAGAGGTAGGGGGAGAATGGCCACAGAAATAATTTCATGACCAATCCCCACACAAGTTATGTGGCCGGGCTGGGGCTCGAACTCACGATCCCCGGATTGACAGCCCAGCACTCTACCAACTGAGCTAGCCGTGCCCGTTCTTGGGACTACTGCATTCGAGAACAGTTTTTCAATCATATTTACACGTACGTAGAGGGTTTGAATTGTATTTTATTTAACATACACTTTGAACACCCCTGTTAACATTGTAAATAACATTATACTCCATTTGTTATTTACTCTGTTAAAACTACTTACTATAGATAAATTATATATTTTATTACATTGGCAGTTGACACTTACCAATGCAAATCATGTTATCAAAGAAAATAAAGTGGATTTTGTTAATACTAACAAGTCCCTGAGGCTTTTGCAAAAGACTTAGTTAAAAATTAACTCCACATCTTCAGGATCACAACGTTGCCTGTGCATCTGCTACCCACTGCATTCTATGATCTCAATATTTTGTCTCCACTGCATCTGCTACCCACTGCATTCTATGATCTCAAAATTCTGTCTCAACAACAAAGCTTGTCCATCTAAAGTACATGATTTTCAAGTTGCTGGTTTGTGTTTTGAAGAAAAAAACACAAACATAATTTTTTTTAACACATCTTCATTGAAATACGACCATAGCACACCTGACAATGACACAGCCTGAAGCCCCACCCACCAGACCACTTACCCACATTATTCCACAGGTCCCCAGTACCAACCATCCCCCAAATCACTTATCCATGTTATTCCACCTGAACCTCCTCTGTCTGCCCCCTCCCTCTAAGTACAGGTCCCCAGTACCAACCATCCCCCCAGACCACTTACCCACATTACTCCACAGGTCCCCAGCAACAACCATCCCCCCAGACCACTTACCCATGCTATTCGACCTGAACCTCATCTGTCTGCCCCTCACTGTGAATAAAGGTCCCCAGTACCAACCATCCCCCCCAAACACTTACCCATGTTATTCCACCTGAACATCCTCTGTCTGCCCCCTCCCTCAGAGTACAGGTCCCAGTACCAATCATCCCCCCAGACCACTTACCCACATTACTCCACAGGTCTCCAGTAACAACCATTCCCCCAGACCACTTACCCACATTACTCCACAGGTCCCCAGTACCAACCATCCCCCCAGACCACTTACCCACATTACTCCACAGGACCCCAGTACCAATCATCCCGGCAGACCACTTACCCACATTACTCCACAGGTCTCCAGTAACAACCATCCCACCAGACCACTTACCCACATTACTCTACAGGTCCCCAGTACCAACCATCCCCCCCAGACCACTTACCCACGTTATTCCACCTGAACCTCCTCTGTCTGCCCCCTCCCTCTAAGTACAGGTAACCAGTACCAACTATCCCCCCCCCCAGACCACTTACCCACCTTATTCCACCTGAACCTCCTCTGTCTGCCCCCTCCCTGTGAATACAGGTCCCAAGTACCAACCATCCCCCCTCCAGACCACTATCCCACGTTATTCCACCTGAACCTCCTCTGTCTGCCCCCTCCGTCTAAGTACAGGTCCCCAGTAATAACCATACCCCCCCCCCAGATCACTTACCCATATTATTTCACTTGAACCTCATCTGTCTACCCCTCCCTCAAAGTACAGGTCCCCAGTACCAACCATCCCCCCCCCCCCGATCACTTACCCATATTATTCCACCTGAACCTCCTCTGTCTGCCCCCTCCCTGTGAATACAGGTCCCAAGTACCAACCATCCCCCCCCCAGACCACTATCCCACGTTATTCCACCTGAACCTCCTCTGTCTGCCCCCTCCCTTTAACTACAGGTCCCCAGTACCAACCATACCCCCAGATCACTTACCCATATTATTTCACCTGAACCTCCTCTGTCTACCACTCCCTCAAAGTACAGGTCCCCAGTACCCCCCCCCCCCCCCCCCATCACTTACCCATATTATGCCACCTGAACCTCCTCTGTCTGCCCCCTCCCTGTGAATACAGATCCCCAGTACCAACCATCCCCCCAGACCATAATCCCACGTTATTCCACCTGAACCTCCTCTGTCTGCCCCTCCCTCTAAGTACAGGTCCCCAGTACCCCCCCCCCCCCCAAGATCACTTACCCATATTCTTTCACCTGAACCTCCTCTGTCTGCCCCTCCCTCAGAGTGCAGGTCCCAAGTACCAACCATCCCCCCCCCCAGATCACTTACCCATATTATTCCATCTGAACCTCCTCTGTCTGCCCCCCCCCCCCCCTCTGTGAATACAGATCCCCAGTACCAACCATCCCCCCAGACCATTATCCCATGTTATTCCACCTGAACCTCCTGTCTGCCCCCTCCCTCTAAGTACAGGTCCCCAGTACCAACCATCCCGCAGATCACTTACCCACATTATTCCACCTGAACCTCCTCTGTCTGCCCCCTCCCTAAGGTCCCCAGTACCAACCATCCCCCCCAGATCAGTTACCCGCATTATTCCACCTAAACCTCCTGTCTTCCCCTGCCTCGGAGTACAGGTCCCCACTACCAACCATCCCCCCCCCCCAGATCAGTTACCCACATTATTCCACCTGAACCTCATCTGTCTGCTCCCTCCCTAAAATCCCCAGTACCAACCATCCCCATCCCCCAGATCACTTACCCACATTATTCCACCTAAACCTCCTGTCTTCCCCATCCCTCGCAGTACAGGTCCCCAGTACCAACCATCCCCCACATCACTTACCCACCTGAACCTCCTCTGTCTGCCCCCTCCCTAAGGTCCCCAGTACCAACCATCCCCCCCAGATCACTTACCCACCTAAACCTCCTGTCTTCCCCCTCCATCGGAGTACAGGTCCCCAGTACCAACTATCCCCCAGATCACTTACCCACATTATTCCACCTAAACCTCCTGTCTTCCCCCTCCCTAAGGTCCCCAGTAACAACCATCCCCTTCCCCAGATCACTTACCCACATTATTCCACCTAAACCTCCTGTCTTCCCCCTCCCTCGGAGTACAGGTCCCCAGTACCAACCATCCCCCCCAGATCACTTACCCATGTTATTCCACCTGAACCTCCTCTGTCTGCCCCCTCCCTCAGAGTACAGGTCCCCATCTGGCAGGTACATCTCCTGGTACCGCAACAGTTCCCTCTTGTCTTCATCTATCATCTGTTTCCTGGGTATAGACATATCAAATACATAGCTTAATTTGGTTTAAATATAGGGTTATCAGATTTCTGACACATAAGACTATGGTAACATGTTTGACCCAAACAAACTTTTTTGTCAGACACGATCAGAAGACAGTTAATATTGATACTACACTACTTTACAACCACCCTGATTAAATGGCCACCCATTAACAAACACACTTTTTAAAAGAACCAATGTTTTCTGTATATTCCAATGGTCGCATACCTTGATTATAAGCACCCTGGCTATTTCATATTACAACCTGTTCACCTAGACTGAAAATAATGCCCAAAATGACCATATTATTCAGACCTCGGTGTCATTTGGTTGGGTTTACTACATTTTCCAGTCTACTCATATTGCTATCCTATTGACCTTGTCCCTCAGTTTGTCGCTGTTGACAACCAACCCGCCTATTACTAGTGATACTATTCCAGGCTACTCACATCGCTATCCTGTTAACCTCGTCCCTCAGTTTGTCGCTGTCAACTCCCTCGAGGTCCCTGTCCCCCTCCTCCACCTCCATGATGTCATCCTCCTCCGCGAGATCATCGTTCTCATCACTGTCAAACTCACTCCCTGTCAACATACACAGAGCAAACTAGCATGCAAGTAGGAAAAGATATAGGATCCAAAAAGGTACATGGTGATGATCAAAATGGGCAAGGGGGAATGCTTTATAAACCAATAACTATGGACATTCATGGTAAGAATTAAGATAACTGTAATTATTTTATGCCTTCCAGTAATTTATAGGGATATTTAAGTGAAATAAAATTGGTAATTCACTGTTTAAAACAGTGAAAATTACCACTCTTGAAATTTTCACTGTTTTCACACTTGTTCCCGATTTAACACAGTAAATGAAACGGATCGTCAACAAGGCCGAACTAAAAATTGTGAAATGACGTCATTATTTTGATGTCATAACGTTATAACTCCCGCAATATTCTCAAATAAAACGCATTTACATATGTAACAAAACAACGTAAAAAAAAGCATAAAATAAAAAGATTCTGTGTTTGATAAGCACACATGCCCCCGGTTGGCGCTGGTTAGCCCCTTTTTTAGTCAAAATTAGGTCAAGGTCAAAGTGAGGTTGGGTGATATGGGTGGATTGGGAAACGGTCATAAATAACAACTGTGTAAATATCCAAGTGTTGTAGTAAGCGGTGTTGGTGCTAGACGAAAAGGTAAAATTTAGTTAACCAAGAAATGGCACTTTTGATTTATTATAAGTCCAAATTAGGTCACGGTCAAAGTGAGGTTGGGTGATATGGGTGGATAGGGAATGGTCATAAGCAACAACTGTGTAAGTATCCGTGTTGTAGTAAGCAGTGTTGGTGCTAGACGAAACGGTAAGATCTACTTAACCTTGTCACGGATGAAAGGACGGAAGGACGGACAGGACGATCACTATATGCCTCCCGCATCAAGATGCCAGGGGCATAAAAAGATAATTTGTTGGTTTCGGTAGATTATCGATTTTTGATTCACTCGTGATCATAGAATATATATTTTTTTTACTTGTGGCTGCGCCTCTGGTGAAAATATAAATGTCTATGATGACTCGTGAATTAACATCGATACTCTACTGAAACTAACATATATCCTCTATATATTTTATACACAATGAGAAGGTAGACAGTTTGACTGAAACTTCGAAAAAAGCCAGTGCATGAAAATGATGTTCAGTTGTACTAAAAAATTTATTTCTTACAAACCAATGCATTGGCATTTACATGTATATATCTGTCCAGGCATAATCAATACTATTTCTTTATAAAGATGTAAATATGCAGTAAAAGAAGTCTTTACCTGATAGTTCTGCCTCTTGGTCAATGAATTCTCTCCTGATTTTTCTAAAAAATAAACAATAAACTTGCAGTGATGTCCACTGTGTGATCTGGAGATCATGAATTAAATTCCTACTTGGGAGGTGGTCCAATGATTTTTCTGACACCAAGAGCTGGATCCAGGAAATGGACTCAAACGTGTCTGAATTTGCCACTAGTATTTTAACATAATATTAAACAAGAGATGTTTGTAAAACATGTATGCCCCCCGACTTGCAGCCAAGTCGTCAATATGTGCAATTGTTAAGAGATTTTTTTAATATTGTTTGTGCACATTAACACATGGAGAGGAAATTAAAGTTGATGCTTTAGAAAGTAATTATAAAGCTGAAAGAAAGATAGAGTATAATTATGGATTTATTTTTACAGTGTATTATATAAGGATACCTGTTTTCTGTTTGATTTAAACACCAAATAGGCCAAAACATTTCTAGATATCCTGCGGAAACAAAATGGTCTACGGAGAAAACAGTTTTCATGTTACAAGCCCCTGTGACCTTGACCTTTGACCTGTTGACCTCAAAATTGATAGGCGCCTTCCTTTCCTCCCAAGTAACCAGCATACCAACTTGGATAATCAGAGGTCAAAGCGTATTCTACATATCATGGGGAAACAAAATGGTCTACAGAGGAAACAGTTTTCATGTTACAAGCCTCTGTCATCTTGACCTTTGACCTGTTGACCTCAAAACTGATAGGCGTCTTCCTTTCCTCCCAAGTAACCAGCATACCAACTTAAATGATCGTAGGTCAAAGCGTTCTCTAGATATCGCGCTGAAACAAATTTGATGTTACAAGTCCCTGTGACCTTGACCTTTGACCTCGAAATCAATAGGCGTCTTCCTTTCCTCCCAAGGAACCAGCATACCAACTTAAATGATCGTAGGTCAAAGCGATATCTAGATATCGTGCGGAAACGAAATGGTCTATGGACAGACCGACTGACCGTCCAACCGACCGACCGCATACAGGTGCTAAGCAATATACCCCTACTTCTGCGAAGGGGGGCATAATTATAAAAAATTTATAACTAACATATTTTACAACCTGTAAAAGCTCAAGCCATACTCCAAAACATTACACTGCTATTTAAATATTGAAACAATGGAAGGAAGACATGCACAAACAAGAAAAGTGGAAATTCCACGAAAACCAAATTTTTCAAACAAAATGTATAAAAGTCAGCACAATAATTAAAGAAAGAGGTCTCAATATAAGGTATATATGTATGAAGTTTCATTACAATAGCTCAATCCGTTCTCGAGTTAGAGAGTGGAAATGAAAAGTTGACGCCGCCACACCGCCCGCCCGCCCAACGACATACCCCAATTTTATAACCAAAATAATTTGGTTAATTATTTAGGTGGTTGATTTAAAGTGAGAGTACATTGCAAAAACCAATTTGTGCCATTATAAACCATAATCTATTGAAAAAAAAAAAATCTTCACATACCCATGCTTGTTTTTCTCTGTGAAGCCTTTAAATCTCTGCTTTGCCCTTTCTGTCTCTTCATCTTCACTCTCCAGATGATCTGTATCCCCTTCTTCCTCCTCATTCTTTTCATGATCATCATCACTTCCTTCATCCTAAAAAAATAGGTCGGATATCATCCAAAGACTTCTATGTCTTTGATTGCAAATTTATTCTTAAACAGGACACCGTGTTTGATAAACACAGACGTCCCCGATTGGGACAGCCCATTGGAATAACTCTAAGTCTAAATAAGGTCAAGGTCAAAGTGAGGTTGGGTGACATGGGTGGATTACAAATGGTCATAAGCAACAACTGAGTAAGTATCCAAGTGTTATAGTAGGCGGTGTTGGTGATAGACAAAACGGTAAAATGTAGTTAACCAAGAAATGAATGATTCAAAGTCCAAATTAGGTCAATGTCAAAATGAGGTTAGGCGTTATGGGTCATAACTCAGAAGCAACTGTGTAAGTATCCAAGCGTTGTAGTAAGCTATGTTGGTGCTAGAAAAAATGGTAAAATCTAGTTAACCTTGTAAAGACAGAAAGACGGAATCGTGGATGAACTAGGACAACCACTATATACCTCGACATCAAGATGCCGGGGGCAAAGAAAACAACAACATTCAAATGCATTAATGATTATTGAATAATTATTATAATAGAGGCATGTCGTGGGAAAACCGGGCTTAATGCATGTGCATACAGTGTCGTCCCGGATTAGCCTGTGCAGACTGCACCTTTCGCCTGCATTGGATTAATGTTTTGAAAATAATTCCTTGAAACAGACAATACCACTAAAGCTGAAAGTGCCGTTCCGGACTGCACAGGCTAATCCAGGAGGACACTTAACGCACATTTATTAAGCCCGGTTTTGCCACGACACGCCACAATTATACTAATGCACTGCTCCCGTATTAAATGATACAGACTTTTTTTTTTATCTCTTTAGCAAGACATACAAAATCTACAAATCCAACAAAAACAAGACAATACGTAATATTATAAACTAAATTAGGTTTGGGCCACCAGTTTTCACCACTGCAGACTAACTATTTGGTTCTTTATCATATAAGCTCTATTGTAGGGATACAAATAAACACTCGCCCAGTTGCCAATGGTGGGTGGTTTTGCAGCTGGGTGACTGGGTCCAACCAGTTATGAGCCCAGCTGGCTAACTGCATATTTTTGTGGATTGTCTCATATAACACACCTGTTACGTAAACTGATGTAAACCAATTATTTCCTATATAATTCCGTTTCATTGTTGTATGTATTTATTCCCATTGTAACATGTTATCCATCACAGAGGTATGTCATCATATTCTTTGTTTTGTTTTGTTTAAGAAAAAAGAATGACAATTTTTGAATCAATACACAAAACATCTGACAGTGTACTTGTGTTGACACCTATGGCATATCCTAAAGAAAGTCCTGACGAGTTTAAGTGGCTAATAATTAGAAGACTGGGCTGGTAGGTTTTTGGGGTACTGAGCCCAGTTGGCTTGTTACCTCTAATTGTAGGTTTATATCCCTGCATTGACTAAGTTTATCATATAAGCTAGAGTGACTACCATTTTTTTCAAAAGAGTGTGTTTATTATGCTTTATTGGCTGACTAACCATTTACTAATAATGCTGATCATATTAGCCGGAGTTACTCTAACTGAATGCAGACAGTTTCCACCACTGATGTCCGAGTACCTGTTGTTTCTCTTCAGTGTCTGAGTACATGCCCACTGCAGGGATGGAAATTAACTTATTTTGTCTGGTTGCCCGAGTGGGTCCCTAGCTTTCTAGATTTAGAAACCCATCCAAATTTTTTGGGGCCCATCAAATTAAAATTTTGAAAACGGATGTTTAACATTACAGTGATATTCAGTATATGGAAATGTCTTGTTGAAAACTATATTGGAAATTTAATTCTTTAATAAATCAATACATGAATTATAGTATACATCCATCAGAACAGAACTTGAGAACTCAAAATAATCATTAAGACTAAGTATTAAAACATGTCAGTCACATAAAAAATAGTCAATTTAATATGGTTAATCTATTAGCTAGCTTGTAAGACCAGTCTCTCTTGTTTCTGTCTTAAACTTGTAGATATTTACGTTTAGCGTCGTTTGAGTGCCTTTCAACTTATTTCCACATATAAAAAAAAACCAAAAAAAACAGTAAAGAATTGAACTAACTTATTATTAAAATATAGATGCCACTGTTTAATTCTTATAATTTGCAAAAACAACGTTAAACAGGCATAAAAACTCTGCTTCAAAAACATTGGGGGCAGCCAGGTTTTAATGCACAAGACGAAACGAGCGTAGAGATTGGCTGAGATATGTATCAATAGCTTTTATTGGACGAACAATTAATACGCAGAGGGATGGCAGTATAAGAAAATCAGCGATTAATTGTTATCAAAAGTGGAGTTAAGCTTTCTAAAAAGCTAGTCGCCAAAGTGGACTACCAGCTTTTTGGAATCACTTGCCCACTGCAAAATTCGGTTGCCTGGGGCGAGTGGGTGCCCGTTAATTTCCATCCCTGCCACTGAGTCGTGCCTACCAGTAGTACATGCCCACTGAGTACTGCCTACCTGTAGTACATGCCCACTGAGTCCCGCCTACCTGTAGTACATGCCCACTGAGTCCTGTCTACCTGTAGTACATGCCCACTGAGTCCTGTCTACCTGTAGTACATGCCCACTGAGTCCTGTCTACCTGTAGTACATGCACACTGAGTCCTGCCTACCTGTAGTACATGCCCACTGAGTCATGCCTACCTGTAGTACATGACCACTGAGTACTGCCTACCTGTAGTACATGCCCACTGAGTCCTGTCTACCTGTAGTACATGCCCACTGAGTACTGCCTACCTGTAGTACATGCCCACTGAGTACTGTCTACCTGTAGTACATGCCCACTGAGTACTGCCTACCTGTAGTACATGCCCACTGAGTCCTGTCTACCTGTAGTACATGCCCACTGAGTCCTGTCTACCTGTAGTACATGCACACTGAGTCCTGCCTACCTGTAGTACATGCCCACTGAGTCCTGTCTACCTGTAGTACATGCCCACTGAGTCCTGCCTACCTGTAGTACATGCCCACTGAGTCCCGCCTACCTGTAGTACATGCCCACTGAGTCCTGTCTACCTGTAGTACATGCCCACTGAGTCCTGTCTACCTGTAGTACATGCCCACTGAGTTCTGTCTACCTGTAGTACCTGCCCACTGAGTCCTGTCTACCTGTAGTACATGCCCACTGAGTCCTGTCTACCTGTAGTACATGCCCACTGAGTCCTGTCTACCTGTAGTACATGACCACTGAGTACTGCCTACCTGTAGTACATGCACACTGAGTCCTGTCTACCTGTAGTACATGCCCACTGAGTCCTGTCTACCTGTAGTACATGCCCACTGAGTCCTGCCTACCTGTAGTACATGCCGACTGAGTTACGCATACCTGTAGTACATGCCCACTGAGTCCTGCCTACCTGTAGTACATGCCCACTGAGTCCTGCCTACCTGTAGTACATGCCCACTGAGTCCTGCCTACCTGTAGTACATGCCCACTGAGTCCTGCCTACCTGTAGTACATGCCCACTGAGTTCTCCCTACCTGTAGTACATGCCCACTGAGTCCTGCCTACCTGTAGCACATGCCGACTGAGTTACGCCTACCTGTAGTACATGCCCACTGAGTTCTGCCTACCTGCAGTACATGACCACTGAGCCCTGCCTACCTCTTGTTTCTCCTCAGTGTCTGAGTACATGCCCACTGAGTTCTGCCTACCTGTTGTTTCTCATCAGTGTCTGAGTACATGCCCACTGAGTCTTCCTCACTCTCTGTATCCACTGCCTTCCTCTTCTTGGACTGCGTCACACTCTGGGAGGCGGCACCTGCAGAACTGCGACACAACAAATAAGGTGAATAATCAGACTACAGCAATCTCTTTTCAGAAGATTTTGAAAAAGTACCCATCTTATGGGGAATTTAGATGTCATAGAAAACAAGCGTGATAATAATGTGGGGAAGTAATGAAAAATCCATATCTATTATTTGAGTGGCATTTCGGTTGAATTCAGTATAGCAATTGTTCTAATCTGCAAACATGCAAATCCTGTCAAGATAAACAAATTTCATTTGATCAATAAAGTTTGAACATTTCATCTGTGGCACACACATATATGTCAGTTAAATTGACTTCATGCTAGTGAAGCAAATTAACACTAGAATTGTCACATGAGTGACGGATATATGTTTTTCTGCAATTTAAGTCAAAAAGGGGGGCCATAACTGTGTCGAAATTTAGTGGTTTGTAACCAAAGTCAAACTTGACCAGCCTTTTTATGATGCTACACGTGTACCAATAATTATATAAATATATCAAGCCATTGTTGAGTTATCGCAGGAAACTATGTTTTTAGGGAATTTATGTCAAATAAAGGGCCATAACTCTGTCAAAATTTTGTGGTTTGTAATCAAAGTCGAACTTGACCCGTATTGTATGATGCTACACATGTATCCCAAGAATTATTTTAATATGCCAAGCCATTTTTGAGTTATCGTCCGGAAATCATGTTTTTAGGGAATTTCAAGTCAAAAAGGGGCCATAACTCTGTCAAAATTTAGTGGTTTGTAACCAACATCGAACTTGACCTGTATTCTATGATGTTACACATGTGTACCAAAATTTATTTGAATATGTCAAGCCTTTCTTGAGTTATCATCCGGAAACCATGTTTTTATGGAATTTTAAGTCGAAAAGGGGACATAACTCTGTCACAATTTAGTGGTATGTAACCAACATCTAACTTTACCTGTATTCTATGATGTTACACATGTGTACCAAAAATTATTTGAATATGTCAAGCCTTTATTGAGTTATGATCCAGAAACCAAAAACCAACAGACCGACGGACCAACAAGCTCACTCCTATAACACGGTGTTAAGACGAATCGGTCACCTCTCCGTTAAAACCAACCAAAAACGCACCCTCTCCGTTACGGTACATGTCCCTCTCCATTAAAAATCAACACGGAAACTACCTGTAGGTCACTTTCACGTTAATATAATAGCTTTTTATTGCTAAAATTCAAGCTTTATTTGTTTCACGGAACATCCGGGACAATGAAGTGCTTATATATCATGGATTTTACTCCATAAAACAGTAAGTTTTCTATCAAAAGCGAAAACAGTTGTAAAATTTGACTGACATTTGCTACTTTCTGTGATGTTTTCTGTCGTAATTTCATTTGTTTAATTAAAAGCCATTGCTTTATGGACCAAACTTAGTTAAAAAATGATTCCACTATGGATGTATGTTGTTACTGATAGCACAATTAGTAGAAAAAATTAGTAGTAGTAGTTAAATCGATATAAATGAAATGTACATCAAGTACCGCTATGTGCATGCACACTATTTATAACTGTACTGTAGCATGAGAAAGATTTCATTGAAGTTAGAGCTTTTGTAGGCGTGAGTTCAAATCCTACAGGAACCCCGTGTATCAAAACACAAATTGTTGGCATTGAATTTATTTTTTCTTAACGATTCCACAGCATATTATTGCTATAAAAAATTATAGAAAAAGAGCCTTCGGGTGCTGGACACTCGACTTCCTCGTATTTAATAGTACTCTGGCCTATTGTCTATAGAAGAGGTTAATAACTGTGATGAAGTTTGTTGAATTTTAAGTCTATACCTCTTATGGATATTGAAAAATTTGACCTAAAATTCTAAGTTAAAAAATGGGCAAAAACTCCACCAAAATCCTTGATATACTTACCTCATCTTCTCTACAGAATGGGTTCATAACTGTGATCAAATATTTTGAGTTTCAAGTCAATGCCTCTTATAGATATTGTGAAATTTGACCTAAAGCAAAAATTCTAAGTTGAAAAAGGGGCAATAACTCAAACAAATCCTTGATAGAGTTACCTCCTCTTGTTTACAGAATAAGTTCATCATTGTGATTAAGTACTTAGAGTTTCAAGTTAATATCTCATATAGGTATTGAGAAATTTTACCTAAAGCGGACATTTTAAGTTGAAAAGGGTAATAACTCCAACAAAATCAGTAAAGAGTTACCTCATCTTGTTGCTGAATGGGGGCAGCACCATAAACAAGTACCTTGTGTTTCAATTTCATGTCTTTGATAGTTATTGGGAAATTTTAGATTTACTAAAATTGTCAAAATATGCCAAGTTTTAAGGCCAATCAAGGGCAGATAACTCTAGAAATACAAATCACAGAGTTACCTGTCTTGTTGTAATGGATTATCCTTTGATAGTAAATAAGAATTGAAAGTTTCAAATGGATACCTTTGATATTTTTGTGAGAAATGGACTCTGACAAAAAACTTAACCAAAAATTGTCGAGTTAAAAATGGTAATGTGCCTTGTTAATACGTTTCTATATTTACGGGCATTACCGTCAATACGCCACTTTAATTTGCAAAATGGTACTTTGGTATCATTATTTTTTCAGTTGATCTTTGACAGTTGTTGCACTGCTTCTTCTTAATATTGTAAGATTATAATAATTGTCACTTGTAAATAACAGCACTGTTATTAAACTAATAAAGAAAATTTATAGCCAAGAAATAAAAAAAAGACAAAACAAAGAAAAATGATTTTAAAGTAAAAAAAAATATGAAAAGAAAAAATAAAGTTTTAGACAGGACTCGAACCACAGTCTAATATCAATCAAGGGCCACTTGGGTAGATCGGATGACAATTATTTGACTTTGACTTGACAGAAACGAAAGTGATCTACAGACCGACAGACTGACCGACAGACTGACATAAAGCAATCCATCGTTTAGTTTAAACCTATGTATTTTAGCTCGATTGCATCGAAAGCCTAGGCCTACTGAGACACTGTCGAGTCCGTTTCCTGGATAGAACCAGTACTTGGTGTCTTTGGGGGATATCTTTATTACGTTCCCAGAGTGGGGATCGAACCCGGGACATCCCGGTCACTACGGGAACACCATATCCAGTACGTGAGCGCGACCTCAAGTATACCAATACATCGACAAAGGGACACTTACATTATCAAAACAGTGGAACATTGTAGGACTGTGTATTTTAAATCAAAGAATACATGCATTTGATACAATTAACAAACGCGCATTTATTGCACACACAATATACAAATCATATTATTAAAATACATAATTTTTTACTTTGTCAAACTTTAATTGATTAGTTTTTTTAAAAGCTGACATATTCTCAATGATAATGATTATACTTTAAATTATATTTTCTTTTAATAATAATTTTCATTTTCTGATGTTTTTGAAGGAAAATGTCACTGTAATAATTTTCATTGCTGTATTCTTACTGAAAATCGCGTGTATCGTTTTAATTGATCACCAAAGTGGTCGAGTTCTGCACTTCTTGAGTTGAAACGGATTTAAAAAAAGAAACATCTCTCTATCAACAGCCGTATAGATAAGAACTCATGTATTAATGAACTATAACGGAAAGGTTGCATGTACCATACACGGAGAGGACACAGGTACCACAAAAAATGAAGTAACGGAGAGGATACAGGTGCCGGGGTGATAATAATTTAATTAGTTTTGTACATATTTACGACAGTATAATTTTTTTGTGATTTTTACTAGTGAAATATCAGTTGAGAATGCATCCAACAGGAATTGACAGAAATCGATACACATATATATACACAAACTTCAAATGTAAATATGAAATTGTTTTCTTTCGTTTAAGTTCCAAATTGCATTTGTACAAAAAACAAACATGCTGTTTCAAAGCTTAATGATGCTAATGTTCTGTGCACCGTAAATTTCCAAGCAACTTACCTCATAACTTCCATTTTTCTGTGTTGATCGATGCCTCCTTACATCCAAACATCCTGATTTAACGGAGAGTGACAGGTACCGTTACGGAGAGGGTGCATTTTTAGTTAGTTTTAACGGAGAAGTGACCGATTCGTTTCAACACCGTGTATATACCCCCCCCCTAAACTTCGTTTGTGGGGGTATAATAAAGCATTTAGTTTCTTTAGTATCTCTGGCTTAAGTTGTGTATTCTTGATGTTGGCAGCAGTCATAGAACGATCATACTTTCAGCAAAAGATGTAGATGTACTGAATTTACAGATAAAGATCCAGAGCGAAATTGCAGCCCCCTCCCTCTCCCCCCCAGCCCCCTCCCCACTGGGAACGATCAACAGAGGAATGTTGCATATGTTTGAACTTCATGACGAAAATACTACACTTATCGAAGTTCTCAAGCTATCAAGGTGTCCATGCTAAGAAGTGAAAAATATTCATAAAGAAGTTTCACCGCCAATTAATTTTTGTACGTCGGCAACATTAATACTTACAATGATCAAATATTTACTCTGCTTACAAAAACATAAAACCAAGTACATGTAACTATGGAACAAAACTGCTTATCTGACAGTATTATTCTATTGAAGCATATGTTTTACCATGCATACCAGCAAGGCAATAAATGTAATAATCTAAGAACAGATCAATGTCATTAGTAAGGTAAGTTACATTTTTTTATATGACTTTTGTTAACAACAATGCCGATTCCCCTTAATCTGTTCGCGGCAATCACCAGGTACGAAAGGTCTGCACCTGCCCCACAGTCGCTACCTAGAGGTGTGAACCACTTCCTCGTGTTATGGAGGGTAATTATCAATAGTAGTTACTAATACAGGTTAGTCCTATTTTTCCAAGCTATATACCATGTAATACGGTTATTTAGAACTTACACATCCATAAACACTCCGGAGCACAGTCCCATGAGTTCATCCATGTTTCCCTGGGTGCTTGGGAGAGCAGGCTCCTCAAACAGGCTCTTACGGGACGACTTCTCATTGGCCCCAGCTTGGCTGTCTGATACAGGAGAGAAAACATATGTATGTGATAAACAAATGCCATATTACATTTAAAACGATTAAAAGGCAGTCACTAATTGACCGTACGACAAGATTTGTTTGGACAATGTGTTTAGCAAAGCTAGGACGGAGATGTCTTGTATAAATATTAGTATACTGTCAACACTATTCATCGGAGTTTCTCATAAGTAAACAGTTTTTAGTTATAAATCCAAAAACAGTAATTGAACAATTAATTTATAAACAAAGAATGCCTCAAAGTACCACACTGTCCACACAGTAAAACTAGATACTAAGTATTGTTTGCAGAATGGAAGTATTATGAGAACAAGATTTTGTGTTTGATAAACACACATGCGCCCGGTTGGTGCTGGGTAGCCCATTTCTTAGTCCAAATTAGGTCAAGGTCAAAGTGAGGTTGGGTGATATGGGTGGATTGGGAATGGTCATATGAAAAAAACTGTGCAAGTATCCGAGTGTTGTAGTAAACGGTGTTGGTTCTAGACGAAACGGTAAAATCTAGTTAACCAAGAAATGGCACTTTTTAATTATTATAAGTCCAAATTAGTTCAAGGTAAAGGTGAGGTTGGGTGATATGGGTGGATTGGGAATGGTCATAAGCAACAACTATGTAAGTATCCAAGTGTTGCAGCAAGTGGTGTTGGTGCTATACAAAATGGTAAAATCTAGTTAACCAAGAAACAGCCGATTTGAATTATTCTAAGTGCAAATTAGGTCAAGGTAAAAATCAGGTTGGGTGATATGGGTGGATTGGGAACAGTCGTAAGTAAAAACTGTGTTAATATCCAAGTGTTGTAGTAAGCGATGTTCGTGCTAGAGAAAACGGTAAAATCTAGTTAACCAAGAAATGGCACTTATGAATGATTAAAAGTCCAAATTAGGTCTAGGTCCAAGTGAGGTTGGGTGATATGGGTGGATAGTGAATGGTCATAAGCAACAACGGTGTAAGTATCCAAGTGTTGCAGTAAGTGGTGTTGGTGCTAGACGAAACGTTAAAATCTACTTAACCTTGTCACGGACGGAAGGACGGACAGGACGATCACTATATGCCTCCCGCATCAAGATGCCGGGGGCATAAAAAGACATTCATTTTTAAAAAATGATTTGCTATCTGGAAACAAAACTACTAGAACACCATAGGACAAAGCACAAGTCAAAATGTATCTGACTTTTTGAAAAGTTTTACCTACCCATGAATCTGTCGGAGCACAACCCCACTAAATCATCCATAGCTCCCTGAGTAGTACCTACCCACGAATCTGCCGGAGCACAACCCCACTAGCTCATCCATAGCTCCCTGAGTTGTACCTACCCATGAATCTGCCGGAGCACAACCCCACTAGCTCATCCATAGCTCCCTGACCTACCCATGAATCTGCCAGAGCACAACCCCACTAGCTCATCCATAGCTCCCTGAGTAGTACCTACCCATGAATCTGCCAGAGCACAACCCCACTAGCTCACCCATTTCTCCCTGAGTTGTACCTACCCATGAATCTGCCAGAGCACAACCCCACTAGCTCATCCATTGCTCCCTGAGTTGTACCTACCCATGAATCTGCCAGAGCACAACCCCACAAGCTCATCCATTGCTCCCTGAGTTGTACCTACCCATGAATCTGCCAGAGCACAACCCCACTAGCTCATCCATAGCCCCCTGAGTTGTACCTACCCATGAATCTGCCGGACACAACCCCACTAGCACATCCATTGCTCCCTGAGTTGTACCCACCCATGAATCTGCCAGAGCACAGTCCCACTAGCTCATCCATAGCTCCCTGAGTTGTACCTACCCATGAATCTGCCGGAGCACAACCCCGCTAGCACATCCATAGCTCCCGGAGATGTACCTACCCATGAATCTGCCAGAGCACAACGCCACTAGCTCATCCATAGCTCCCTGAGTTGTACCTACCCATGAATCTGCCAGAGCACAGCCCCACTTGCTCATCCATAGCTCCCTGAGTTGATCCTACCCATGAATCTGCCAGAGCACAACCCCACTAGCACATCCATAGCTCCCTGTGTTGTACCTACACATGAATCTGCCAGAGCACAGCCCCACTTGCTCATCCATTGCTCCCTGAGTTGTACCTACACATGAATCTGCCAGAGCACAGCCCAACTTGCTTATCCATAGCTCCATGATTTGTACCTACACATGAATCTGCCAGAGCACAGCCCCACTTGCTCATCCATAGCTCCCTGAGTTGTACCTACCCATGAATCTGCCAGAGCACAACCCCATTAGCTCATCCATAGCTCCTGATTTGAACCTACCCATGAATCTGCCAGAGCACAACCCCACTAGCACATCCATAGCTCCCTGAGTTGTACCTACCATGAATCTGCCACAGCACAGCCCCACTAGCTCATCCATAGCTTCCTGAGTAGTACCTACACATGAATCTGACAGAGCACAGCCCCACTTGCTGATCCATAGCTCCCTGAGTTGTACCTACCCATGAAACTGCCAGAGCACAACCCCACTAGTTCATCCATTGCTCCCTGAGTTGTACCTACACATGAATCTGCCAGAGCACAGCCCCACTTGCTCATCCATAGCTCCCTGAGTTGTACCTACCCATGAATCTGCCAGAGCACAACCCCATTAGCTCATCCATAGCTCCCTGAGTTGTACCTACCCATGAATCTGCCGGAGCACAACCCCGCTAGCACATCCATAGCTCCCTGAGTTGTACCTACCCATGAATCTGCCGGAGCACAACCCCACTAGCTCATCCATTGCTCCCTGAGTTGAACCTACCCATATATCTGCCAGAGCACAACCCCACTAGCACATCCATAGCTCCCTGAGTTGTACCTACCATGAATCTGCCACAGCACAGCCCCACTAGCTCATCCATAGCTTCCTGAGTAGTATATACACATGAATCTGCCAGAGCACAGCCCCACTTGCTGATCCATAGCTCCCTGAGTTGTACCTACCCATGAAACTGCCAGAGCACAACCCCACTAGCACATCCATAGCTCCCTGAGTTGTACCTACCATGAATCTGCCACAGCACAGCCCCACTAGCTCATCCATAGCTTCCTGAGTAGTATATACACATGAATCTGCCAGAGCACAGCCCCACTTGCTGATCCATAGCTCCCTGAGTTGTACCTACCCATGAAACTGCCAGAGCACAACCCCACTAGTTCATCCATTGCTCCATGAGTTGTACCTACCCATGAATCTGCCAGAGCACAACCCCACTAGCACATCCATAGCTCCCTGAGTTGTACCTACCCATGAATCTGCCAGAGCACAACACCACTAGCTCATCCATAGCTCCCTGAGTTGTACCTACCCATGAATCTGCCAGAACACAACCCCACTAGCACATCCATAGCCCCCTGAGTTGTACCTACCCATGAATCTGCCAGAGCACAACCCCACTAGCACATCCATAGCCCCCTGAGTTGTACCTACCCATGAATCTGCCAGAGCACAACCCCACTAGCACATACATAGCCCCCTGAGTTGTACCTACCCATGAATCTGCCGGAGCACAGCCCCACTAGCTCATCCATACAAAGCTCCCTGAGTTGTACCTACCCATGAATCTGCCGGAGCACAACCCCACTAGCTCATCCATAGCCCCCTGAGTTGTACCTACCCATGAATCTGCCAGAGCACAGCCCCACTAGCACATCCATAGCCCCCTGAGTTGTACCTACCCATGAATCTGCCAGAGCACAACCCCACTAGCACATCCATCGCCCCCTGAGTTGTACCTACCCATGAATATGCCGGAGCACAGCCCCACTAGCTCATCCATAGCTCCCTGAGTTGTACCTACCCATGAATCTGCCGGAGCACAACCCCACTAGCTCATCCATAGCCCCCTGAGTTGTACCTACCGATGAATCTGCCGGAGCACATTCCCCACTAGCTCATCCATAGCTCCCTGAGTTGTACCTACCCATGAATCTGCCGGAGCACAACGCCACTAGCTCATCCATTGCTCCCTGAGTTGTACCTACCCATGAATCTGCCAGAGCACAACCCCACTAGCACATCCATAGCTCCCTGAGTTGTACCTACCCATGAATCTGCCGGAGCACAACCCCACTAGCTCATCCATTGCTCCCTGAGTTGTACCTACCCATGAATCTGCCAGAGCACAACCCCACTAGCACATCCATAGCCCCCTGAGTTGTACCTACCCATGAATCTGCCAGAGCACAACCCCACTAGCACATCCATAGCCCCCTGAGTTGTACCTACCCATGAATCTGCCAGAGCACAACCCCACTAGCTCATCCATAGCTCCCTGAGTTGTACCTACCCATGAATCTGCCGGAGCACAACCCCACTAGCTCATCCATAGCTCCCTGAGTTGTACCTACCCATGAATCTGCCAGAGCACAACCCCACTAGCTCATCCATAGCCCCTGAGTTGTACCTACCCATGAATCTGCCAGAGCACAACCCCACTAGCATATCCATAGCCCCCTGAGTTGTACCTACCCATGAATCTGCCAGAGCACAACCCCACTAGCTCATCCATAGCTCCCTGAGTTGTACCTACACATGAATCTGCCAGAGCACAACCCCACTAGCTCATCCATAGCTCCCTGAGTTGTACCTACCCATGAATCTGCCAGAGCACAACCCCACTTGCTCATCCATAGCTCCCTGAGTTGTACCTACCCATGAATCTGCCGGAGCACAACCCCACTAGCACATCCATAGCTCCCTGAGTTGTACCTACCCATGAATCTGCCAGAACACAACCCAACTAGCACATCCATAGAACCCTGACTTGTACCTACCCATGAATCTGCCAGAGCACAACCCCACTAGCACATCCATAGCTCCCTGAGTTGTACCTACCCATGAATCTGCCAGAGCACAGCCCCACTTGCTCATCCATAGCTCCCTGAGTTGTACCTACACATGAATCTGCCAGAGCACAGCCCCACTTGCTCATCCATAGCTCCCTGAGTTGTACCTACCCATGAATCTGCCAGAATACAACCCCACTAGCTCATCCATTGCTCCCTGAGTTGTACCTACCCATGAATCTGCCAGAGCACAACCCCACTAGCACATCCATAGCCCCCTGAGTTGTACCTACCCATGAATCTGCCAGAGCACAACCCCACTAGCTCATCCATAGCTCCCTGAGTTGTACCTACCCATGAATCTGCCAGAACACAACCCCACTAGCACATCCATAGAACCCTGAGTTGTACCTACCCATGAATCTGCCAGAGAACAACCCCACTAGCTCATCCATAGATTTCCGAGTTGTACCTACCGATGAATCTGCCAGAGCACAACCCCACTAGCACATCCATAGCCCCCTGAGTTGTGCCTACCCATGAATCTGCCAGAGCACAACCCCACTAGCACATCCATAGCCCCCTGAGTTGTACCTACCCATGAATCTGCCAGAGCACAACCCCACTAGCTCATCCATAGCCCCCTGAGTTGTACCTACCCATGAATCTGCCAGAGCACAACCCTACAAGCTCATCCATAGCTCCCTGAGTTGTACCTACCCATGAATCTGCCAGAGCACAACCCCACCCATTGCTCCCTGAGTTGTACCTACCCATGAATCTGCCAGAGCACAACCCCACTAGCTCATCAATAGCCCCCTGAGTTGTACCTACCCATGAATCTGCCAGAGCACAACCCCACTAAATCATCCATTGCTCCCTGAGTTGTAACTACCCATGAATCTGCCGGAGCACAACCCCACTAGCTCATCCATCACCCCCTGAGTTGTACCTACCCATGAATCTGCCAGAGCACAACCCCAATAGCTCATCCATTGCTCCCTGAGTTGTACCTACCCATGAATCTGCCAGAGCACAACCCCACTTGCTCATCCATAGCTCCATGAGTTGTACCTACCCATGAATCTGCCAGAGCACAACCCCACCCATTTCTCCCTGAGTTGTACCTACCCATGAATCTGCCAGAGCACAACCCCACTAGCTCATCCATAGCTCCCCGAGTTGTACCTACACGTGAATCTGCCAGAGCACAACCGTATTAGCTCATCCATAGCTCCCTGAGTTGTACCTACCCATGAATCTGCCAGAGCACAACCCCACTAGCTCATCCATAGCTCCCTGAGTTTTACCTACCCATGAATCTGCCGGAGCACAACCCCGCTAGCACATCCATAGCTCCCGGAGTTGTACCTACCCATGAATCTGCCAGAGCACAACCCCACTAGCTTATCCATAGCTCCCTGAGTTGTACCTACACATGAATCTGCCAGACCACAACCACACTAGCTCATCCATAGCTCCCTGAGTTGTACCTACCGATGAATCTGCCAGAGCACAACCCCACTAGCTCACCCATTGCTCCCAGAGTTGTACCTACCCATGAATCTGCCAGAGCACAACCCCACTAGTTCATCCATAGCCCCTTGAGTTGTACCTACCCATGAATCTGCCGGAGCACAACCCCACTAGCTCATCCATAGCTCCCTGAGTTGTACCTATCCATGAATCTGCCAGAGCACAACCCCACAAGCTCATCCATTGCTCCTTGAGTAGTACCTACCCATGAATCTGCCGGAGCACAACGCCACTAGCTCATCCATAGCTCCCTGAGTTGTACCTACCCATGAATCTGCCGGACACAACCCCACAAGCTCATCCATTGCTCCCTGAGTTGTACCTACCCATGAATCTGCCAGAGCACAGCCCCACATGCTCATCCATAGCTCCCTGAGTTGTACCTACCCATGAATCTGCCAGAGCACAACCCCATTAGCTCATCCATAGCTCCCTGAGTTGAACCTACCCATGAATCTGCCAGAGCACAACCCCACTAGCACATCCATAGCTCCCTGAGTTGTACCTACCATGAATCTGCCACAGCACAGCCCCACTAGCTCATCCATAGCTCCCTGAGTTGTACCTACCCATGAATCTGCCAGAGCACAACCCCACTAGCACATCCATAGCCCCCTGAGTTGTACCTACCCATGAATCTGCCAGAGCACAGCCCCACTTGCTCATCCATAGCTCCCTGAGTTGTACCTACACATGAATCTGCCAGAGCACAGCCCCACTTGCTCATCCATAGCTCCCTGAGTTGTACCTACCCATGAATCTGCCAGAGCACAACCCCACTAGCTCATCCATTGCTCCCTGAGTTGTACCTACCAATGAATCTGCCAGAGCACAACCCCACTAGCTCATCCATAGCTCCCTGAGTAGTACCTACCCATGAATCTGCCAGAGCACAACCCCACAAGCTCACCCATTGCTCCCAGAGTTGTACCTACCCATGAATCTGCCGGAGCACAACCCCACTAGCTCATCCATAGCCCCTTGAGTTGTACCTACCCATGAGTCTGCCGGAGCACAACCCCACTAGCTCATCCATAGCTCCCTGAGTTGTACCTACCCATGAATCTGCCAGAGCACAACAGCACAAGCTCATCCATTGCTCCCTGAGTTGTACCTACCCATGAATCTGCCAGAGCACAACCCCACTAGCTCATCCATAGCTCCCTGAGTTGTACCTACACATGAATCTGCCAGAGCACATCCCCACTAGCTCATCCATAGCTCCCTGAGTTGTACCTACCCATGAATCTGCCAGAGCACAACCCCACTAGCTCATCCAGTGTACCTACCCATGAATCTGCCAGAGCACAACCCCACTAGCACATCCATAGCCCCCTGAGTTGTACCTACCCATGAATCTGCCACAGCACAACCCCACTAGCTCATCCATAGCTCCCTGAGTTGTACCTACCCATGAATCTGCCAGAACACAACCCCACTAGCACATCCATAGAACCCTGAGTTGTACCTACCCATGAATCTGCCAGAACACAACCCCACTAGCTCATCCATAGCCCCCTGAGTTGTACCTACCCATGAATCTGCCAGAGCACAACCCCACTAGCACATCCATAGCCCCCTGAGTTGTACCTACCCATGAATCTGCCAGAGCACAACCCCACTAGCACATCCATAGCCCCCTGAGTTGTACCTATCCATGAATCTGCCAGAGCACAACCCCACTAGCACATCCATAGCCCCCTGAGTTGTACCTACCCATGAATCTGCCAGAGCACAACCCCACTAGCTCATCCATAGCTCCCTGAGTTGTACCTACCCATGAATCTGCCAGAGCACAACCCCACCCATTGCTCCCTGAGTTGTACCTACCCATGAATCTGCCAGAGCACAACCCCACTAGCTCATCCATAGCCCCCTGAGTTGTACCTACCCATGAATCTGCCAGAGCACAACCCCACTAAATCATCCATTGCTCCCTGAGTTGTACCTACCCATGAATCTGCCGGAGCACAACCCCACTAGCTCATCCATCGCCCCCTGAGTTGTACCTACCCATGAATCTGCCAGAGCACAACCCCACTAGCTCATCCATTGCTCCCTGAGTTGTACCTACCCATGAATCTGCCAGAGCACAACCCCACTTGCTCATCCATAGCTCCCTGAGTTGTACCTACCCATGAATCTGCCAGAGCACAACCCCACCCATTTCTCCCTGAGTTGTACCTACCCATGAATCTGCCAGAACACTGAGTTGTACCTACACATAAATCTGCCAGAGCACAACCCCACTAGCTCATCCATAGCTCCCTGAGTAGTACCTACCCATGAATCTGCCAGAGCACAACCCCACTAGCTCACCCATTGCTCCCAGAGTTGTACCTACCCATGAATCTGCCGGAGCACAACCCCACTAGCTCATCCATAGCCCCTTGAGTTGTACCTACCCATGAATCTGCCGGAGCACAACCCCACTAGCTCATCCATAGCTCCCTGAGTTGTACCTATCCATGAATCTGCCAGAGCACAACCCCACAAGCTCATCCATTGCTCCCTGAGTAGTACCTACCCATGAATCTGCCGGAGCACAACACCACTAGCTCATCCATAGCTCCCTGAGTTGTACCTACCGATGAATCTGCCGGACACAACCCCACAAGCTCATCCATTGCTCCCTGAGTTGTACCTACCCATGAATCTGTCAGTGCACAACCCCACTAGCTCATCCATTGCTCCCCGAGTGGCCTGTAATGCCCCAAAACTGGTGGTTAGAGACTTCTTCTTGTCTGCTGACTTTGTCTTGAGATACCTGCAGAATATTATATAGAAGGATCAGAAGATGTAGAGAGCTGGAGAAAGCTGAGACAATTCATTGACTTTAGCTAATAATCTGATGGGGTTTCTAGATATTTATCATTTTTATTTATCATATTTACATGTACTTCTAAATCAGGTTACATGTACAGTTCCCAGATATTTCATCGGGATTTTGACCCATATTATATGTACTTTTTTTATGTTAAATAATATGAAAAAGCCAAAATGAAAGGAAGCAATATGATAATTATTATCAAATAATTGTACAAACTCTTTACTATGTTGGCGCTAAAAAATATAAATTTATACCAACAGAGAAATGTTTCCATATGAAGATATACCTGTACTTTTGCCATATTTCTTACTGAATCCTGGTTCATACTCAAGTCTTGCATACAAATTCAAGGACTTTTCAAGGGCAGAAATGTGATTTTCAAGGCAAATATTTCGACGTTTATAGACTTGAATAACAACTTTGCGCAGTCATTTAGAACATTTGGGACCAAATTATGTGTTAATTTGGTGTTGTTGTTTTGTACATCAAATTAACTCAAAAGTTGAAAACAAAATATTATCTTTACTGTTAAAGACATGATAGGGCAACAATATGCAACACCAAACAGACCTACAGATTTCTAGGAATTATGATGCGATTCCTTACTCTGCCAAAAACATGAAAGCAGTATTTTAATTTTTTATTTTTTTTTCACAAGTATAAACTAAACTTGCTTGCAATGGTACTCTGCCTAGAGACAACTAAAATGTACATGTGCAATATTAATTATATGCGTCCACTTTACACTTAAGCAACTTTGGTTGGTTAAAAACTTTTATGGAGTCTTCTTGCTTTGGTAAAAACACACCATCATTTGCAAACGGCGCTGTAACCTCAACTTTTTTTTATGTTTTCGATACTATAAGTCTGTAGCAGTCTACTTGTTTGTGATGACAATCCACTTTCCCCCATGTGGAAAATTAACTATTATAACACAACATCGACAATTTGCCTTATATGGATCTTTAACTGACTTCAACCAACTGTAGTTCTACAGCCATTTCTGTTTGAATGAACATCGTTTTCGGCGTTAACCTATTACGATCATTTTCACTGGGCGCTGACGTAGTACGCAAAAGCCTCGATTCGTACGCACATACAACGTATTCATACTTCTGTGGGAATTTTTTTTTTTTTTTAAACCTGAAGGCTTGTCTTGTTTTGTTTTTTATACTTTGATTATGGCAAATGTAAATTCAAGGTTACTTTCAGTAATTCAAGGGCTTTGTGTCAAATTCAAGTACCATTTTGGCATTTTTTCCAGGCAATACCTAATTTAAGGACTTTTCAAGAGCAACTACTTTTTTTAGGAATTTTCAAGGCCGGTGCGAACCCTGTGAAAATATAGTAGACATTGGATATTTTAACTAAATTAGCATTGTATCTTTTAAGATAATATATTTGTTGTGTGTCGTGGGAAAACCGGGCTAAATGCATCTGCATGTTGTCCCGGCACTTACTGTCTACAGTGGATTTACGTTTAAAAGAGACTTCCTTGAAACAGAAAATACCATAATAGCTGAAGGTGTCGTCCTAGATCCCGAAATGAATTAAGCCCGGTTTTTCACGCCTCATTTATTGTAACTAGAACAACAAAGAGCCCTTGCCCGTCTGCATCCAGAAAGTTGGACTGTGAGTCCTCCAGCAGGATGTTGAAGTCCTGAGAACGCTGGGTGCCACCGGGTCCCTGCGTGCTGGGTATCTCGTGCAGCTGGGAACCACACAGGTCCTGGGAGTCCTCTATGGGCATCGGCAGGGGCACGCTAGGCAGCCTCTGTCCACTCTGCAATGAAAACTTGTAATACTGCAAAACCATTAATAATCGTGGGGCACCAATTTTCGTGGATTTCGAGGATGGAACGAACCACGAATTTAAGTTTCCAATGAATAATTATTCGACCAGCTATTTTTTTCGGCCAAATTTGTGCTCTAAGATGTAGTTTTCAAGTACGTATACCTACATGAAAACAATGTAAATATAATGTTTATAGCAGTTAAATGAAGTATAGCAGTTTGTTTATGATAAATACCTTACCTGAAACATGATGTGCATTATATCATAAATGAATCAGTCTAATATCCAGTTTATTTTGTGTGTGACAAGTAGCCCGTATCTAATCTGCATACACTCCCGATATATCTGCCTATGCAGTTATGCTGTATATGCATTGCTATCTCCTTTCAGATAGACTAGTAAAGATCTATGTGCATAGTAAACACTCTACATTCAAAAAGCATGGACCTCGTTTTACGACTTTTTTGGTTTTTGGCAGACAACGGGCCAATTGTTTTATTCACACATTTGTAGTTGGGCCAATTGTTTTATTCACACATTTGTAGTTGGACCCTACCTTCCTCAGTTACATGCAGTGTTTATTTCATAACAAGGTTCTATTGCTTCATTGACAGGTCGATAATGGAGCCCACTTACTGCGGAGACGCTCTGTTTACGACCGTAAGGTGTTACAAACATAAAACAGCTATACGATTGACGCATTTCTATGTTTTTTTTTAATTAATAAAATTGAAAATCACGAATTTTAGTGCCCACAAAATTGTCATTAAAAAAAATGAAATTTCATGCTGACGAATATAAATGGTTTTGCAGTAAGTTACAGTGATCAAAGTTAGCAGTTTAGCTCGAATTCTTATATTATTACTTGTGAGCAAGAAAACGTTTCAAGCACACCTATCTAAAACTGAGAATCTGAGCAAGCTTGATTCAACATTCACCAGTGCAGGGCATATGGGCTTGTGTAAATTTCTATTTCTGTAGTTAGCAACTTAGCAAGTATGGTGTGTGAATTTGGAAACACCCAAGTGGAGGAAATTACCCCCCCCACACACACACACCAAAGTGATAACCCGGTACCAAAGTAATCATTTCCTAATAGAACCAGTGAATTTTGAATTTTTTAAATTGGCAAAAATTATATATAAAGTATAATTCAAATGCAGGAAATCAGCTGAAATGAGGAAAAATCATATCCTTGTATTAGACAGCAAGTAAAATACACATGAATGCTTTATTTTTACTTCCCATCCTAAGGTAAAGAATATATAACAAAATTCATTATCCATGGAAGTGGAAATGAATTGTTTTAGCTGATAAATGGGCAAACAAATCTGAACAAGAACTGTTTGCACAACGGTTATGCCCCCTCTACTTTTCTAGGTTAAAAAAAAATCTTTAAAATATCAAGTTTAGTGAGAACTGTTGGACATACGGAGCGGAAACTGCTAAAATGGCCAATTTTAGATAAATCAAGGTCCATAACTCTGCTGTTCCTGAGGATTTTGGTTGATCATCAAACTTGGCTACGATATTATAACCTCAAACATTTTCATCTAGTTTAGTGAAGATTAGATGAAAACTGTTCGACTTCGAGAGTGGAAACTGCTACAATGGCAAATTTTACATAATTCAAGGACCACAACTCCACAATTCCTGAGTCAGTTTGACTGATTATCAAACTTGGCCAAGATATTATGCCCACAAACATTTTCAGCAAGTGTGGTGAAGATCGGATGAAAACTGTTGGACTAAGAGAGTGGAAACAGCTAAAAAGGCCAATTTTAGATAATTCCAGGGCCATAACTCCACAATTCCTGGAGAGATTTGGCTGATTATCGAACCTGGCTGAAAAATTATGCAGAAAAACATTTTCATGCAGTTTGGTTAGGACTTGCTGATAACTATTGGACTTGGAGAGCAGAAACGAAAGTGGTCTACCGACCCACTGACAGACCAACATTAGCAAACCAACATACCACACCATCTTTGACTGGGGGAAGGGCATAAATGGTGCCAAATTATACTTGAATACAGCCAGGAAACAACTGTAAACAAGAGACCTACCTGGAACTGTGAATTTTCGAGACTGTTCTCCTTTCCTTTGCTTCCAAACATGCTAAATGGTTTCTCAGGAATAACTGGCCCTTTAGGTTCTACAAGTAACATTAGGACAGCTTGATAAACTGAATATTATCATCTATAATAACTGGCCCTTTAGGTTCTACAAGTAACATTAGGACTGCTCGATAATCAGGATATAATCATCTATAATAACTGGCCCTTTAGGTTCTACAAGTAACATTTGGAATGCTTGATAATCTGGATATTATCATCTATAATAACTGGCCCGTTAGGTTCTACAAGTAACATTAGGACAGCTAGATAATATGGATATTATCATCTTTAATAACTGGCCCTTTAGGTTCTACAAGTAACATTAGGACTGCTTGATAATCTGGATATTATCATCTATAATAACTGGCCCTTTAGGTTCTACAAGTAACATTTAGAATGCTTGATAATCTGAATAGTATCATCTATAATAACTGGCCCTTTAGGTTCTACAAGTAACATTGGGACTGCTAGATATTCTGGATATTATCATCTATAATAACTGGCCCTTTAGGTTCTACAAGTAACATTAGGACTGCTTGATAATCTGGATATTATCATCTATAATAACTGGCCCTTTAGGTTCTACAAGTAACATTAGGACTGCTCGATAATCAGGATATTATCATCTATAATAACTGGCCCTTTAGGTTCTACAAGTAACATTTGGAATGCTTGATAATCTGGATATTATCATCTATAATAACTGGCCCGTTAGGTTCTACAAGTAACATTAGGACAGCTAGATAATATGGATATTATCATCTTTAATAACTGGCCCTTTAGGTTCTACAAGTAACATTAGGACTGCTTGATAATCTGGATATTATCATCTATAATAACTGGCCCTTTAGGTTCTACAAGTAACATTTAGAATGCTTGATAATCTGAATAGTATCATCTATAATAACTGGCCCTTTAGGTTCTACAAGTAACATTGGGACTGCTAGATATTCTGGATATTATCATCTATAATAACTGGCCCTTTAGGTTCTACAAGTAACATTAGGACTGCTTGATAATCTGGATATTATCATCTATAATAACTGGCCCTTTAGGTTCTACAAGTAACATTAGGACTGCTTGATAATCTGGATATTATCATCTATAATAACTGGCCTTTTAGGTTCTACAAGTAACATTTGGAATGCTTGATAATCTGGATATTATCATCTATAATAACTGGCCCTTTAGGTTCTACAAGTAACATTAGGACAGCTCGATAATCTGGATATTATCATCTATAATAACTGGCCCTTTAGGTTCTACAAGTAACATTAGGACTGCTCGATTATCAGGATATTATCATCTATAATAACTGGCCCTTTAGGTTCTACAAGTAACATTAGGACTGCTTGATAATCTGGATATTATCATCTATAATAACTGGCCCTTTAGGTTCTACAAGTAACATTAGGACAGCTAGATAATCTGGATATTATCATCTATAATAACTGGCCCTTTAGGTTCTACAAGTAACATTAGGACTGCTTGATAATCTGGATATTATCATCTATAATAACTGGCCCTTTAGGTTCTACAAGTAACATTAGGACAGCTAGATAATCTGGATATTATCATCTATAATAACTGGCCCTTTAGGTTCTACAAGTAACATTTGGAATGCTTGATAATCTGGATATTATCATCTATAATAACTGGCCCTTTAGGTTCTACAAGTAACATTTGGAATGCTTGATAATCTGGATATTATCATCTATAATAACTGGCCCTTTAGGTTCTACAAGTAACATTTGGAATGCTTGATAATCTGGATATTATCATCTATAATAACTGGCCCTTTAGGTTCTACAAGTAACATTAGGACTGCTTGATAATATGGATATTATCATCTTTAATAACTGGCCCTTTAGGTTCTACAAGTAACATTTGGAATGCTTTGATAATCTGAATATTATTATCTATAATAACTGGCCCTTTAGGTTCTACAAGTAACATTTGGAATGCTTGATAATCTGAATATTATTATCTATAATAACTGGCCCTTTAGGTTCTACAAGTAACATTTGGAATGCTTGATAATCTGGATATTATCATCTATAATAACTGGCCCTTTAGGTTCTACAAGTAACATTTGGAATGCTTTGATAATCTGAATATTATTATCTATAATAACTGGCCCTTTAGGTTCTACAAGTAACATTTGGAATGCTTGATAATCTGAATATTATTATCTATAATAACTGGCCCTTTAGGTTCTACAAGTAACATTTGGAATGCTTGATAATCTGGATATTATTATCTATCATTTCAACTGGAAGATCTAGCATACTCAAGTTCATACAAATGTGTTAGCATTAGAAGAAGATAGATGAGATAGCTAACAATGGGAATATTCCTGACTTGGTACTGAAACAAAGTACACATGTATAAGCAATCTTGTATCGTGGGAAAACCGGGCTTAATGCATGTGCGTAAAGTGTTGTCTCGGATTAGCGTGTGCTAGTGTGCGGACAGCACAGGCTAATCAAGGACGGCACTTTCCGCCTTCAGTGGATTTATGTTTAAAGACTTCCTTGAAACAGAAAATACCATAAAAGCGGAAGGGCCGTCCTGAATAAGCCTGTGCGGACTGCACAGGCTAATCATTGACGACACTTCACGCACATGCATAAAGCCCGGTTTTCCCACAACACGCCTCAAATTTTGATTGCCCAGATAGTTGATAGTCAAGATGAAAGGTACAAGCAACTGTTACTTGACCTGTGTCATTCTATATAAAATATATTTGAAAAAAACCCAGAGAATATTCACTTTCCCAATTTGGACACATTTAAATTTTCTACATATACTTAAGAATTCTTTCATGCACATCCATTCATTTGAAGTGATACAAACGTATGGAAATGCCAACTTGTTTGTATATTAATTTAATTACCTTTAAACATCGTTTTTTCCATATTTGTTAAAGTTTGCTTAAGTACAGGAACCATTTCCTCTTCTTCATTTTCTGTAAATTGAAATTCATAACATTAAGGCACGCAAGTCATATTTTTAAATCAAGTGCACTACAATGATTGTTCTCAAAAGAATAACTCACAAATTTACTGAACAACATAGAAGCATATGCAACATATTTTTGCATATTTGCATCACTGTAATATTTCGGTCCAGATCATAATTCAGAGTTCAGCATTCTAAGGTCAAAAATGGCCAAGAAATTTATATCCATACACATGTTAGTGACATATTACACATTTATGGCCAGTGACGGAAATAATGAATTTCAACTTTGGAATACATCAAGCAAATACACTGCTCTGTCAACTATGAATGGATAATTTAACAAATAATCCGTGCATATAAGCACTGGACAATAGACCAATCCGGGTTTTGCCACGAATAGTTTAAATTCCTCCCCAGGATATCACAAACATTATGCACATGCTCTTTTGTATGAAATTGTTTAACTGCTTAACACATGATACCCAAGTGCAATGATTGGATAAAACTGTAGTAACTCGAATACGATTGACATTTGTGGAAGCGACGATGTACGAGGGCTGTTTCAAAAATTCGTGGAATTACTCTATTTCTCCTACCTTAGGCGAAAAACAAAATACATCTTGAGATACGTTTACTTATGACTGACTTTCAGACAAAACATTATAGTGATACACAGAACAGTTAATTTTATATGGAACATTGAACAAGAGTCCTGTGTAGTACTTGAAGCACGCCGACGTAAATTTAACGTCAACTAAGTCACATTGAAGAGTGCGGATTCACTTTCTCTACCACCTGTAGCCACACACTTTCTATGCCTATGTACCCACTGGTCAAATGTAACCTTGAACCAATCCTTATTGGATGATGAAATAATATCTCTCGATTAGTTGCGTAATTATAACGATGTTTCAAAGCGTTGTCCACTCAATTCATTCTTAAGGTCGGGAAATAAACGGGGCTAAGTCCATAGGGGCTAAGTCCAGACTATTGGGAGGCTTTCTACCGTCCCTAAAACGCACATGCCATTTGAACACAAATGTCTTTCCACACTTTGGTAATGTATCCGAGATATTGATTTGTTTAAATGTTTCTGCCCGAGATAGTTGTGTCCAACACAAAATTTGACAACAGAATGTAACTTAACATCGTCCGTTGACGTCAAGCGAGTAAGTGAAGCCATGGCGATAAAACGCTGTTGGGAGTTAATCTTTAAACACAATGTTTTCAAACTGACACGAAATGACGTCGAGACGTGACGCTAACATCAAAAGCTTTAGCGACAAAAATGAATAATGTTTGACTATTCAACAGCACTTTGAGTGCGTTTTAAATGTATAAAAAAGTGGTGTGCTTTAAGTCGCTAAATAGTGGTTGCTATACCACTAACTCTTCTATATTATTAAAGACAATAAAAACCAATTTAAAAATATAATAAGATATGTGTCAAACAACTGGTGCATGTGTTTTCATTGAAGTTGATTGAAAAATAAACTTTTGAGAAGAGAATTCCGCGAATTTATGCAATAGCCCTCGTAGCTTTGTTTGGATTTTTCGCCGTATTCAACAGTATTTCAGTCATATAACGGCGGTCAGTTAACCTACTCACACTTTTCCTGGGTAAGCTGGTTTACCAGTACTAAGTGCACATACTTATGCCAGTAACTGACAATTGCCCTACTTGAATCAGAGGTAGGGGGAGGAATGGCCGTAGAAATAATTTCATGACCAATCCCCACACAAGTTATGTGGCCGGGCTAGGAGTCAAACCAGCGATCCTCGGATTTGTAGTCCAGCGCTCTACCAACTGAGCTAGCCAGCCCTCGTAGTTTACTTGCCCGACTCTTCTTCTGAGTCTTCCAGTTTCAGGTTGAGCGCATCTTCATCGTCATCATCTTCATTATCAGCAGCTTCTCTGTCATCATCTTCTTCCTCTCCATCCTCCTCATCACCATCACCATCCTCGGCCGCCTCTGTGTCTGCAAACTCGTTTTTCTAAAATAAATAGAAACACTGTTGACTGTCTTACATTTTAAATACAAACATTTAAATTCTGTTAACTGGCAAAGAAAATATTACTGATGCCTGCTGAAACCTAAACAGTGACAGATGTATACAAACAGTGACAGATGTATACAAACAGTGACAGATGTATACAAACAGTGACAGATGTATACAGTGACAGATGTATACAAACAGTGACAGATGTATACAAACAGTGACAGATGTATACAAACAGTGACAGATGTATACAAACAAGCAAAAGCAAAATAAGCACTAACATTTATTTACTAACATTAGTGTAAGACTGTTACAATACGTTCTTATTCTTAAACACGAAATAGCACCCGATGTCATGTCAAATACGTCAACGTTATATTCTTTATACCTCATCTCCGACATATGTTGTTTTCAAGTATAAACGCTAACGGTAAGGATCTTGGATTATATTTAATATGTGTAGAGATATCACAATCGAGAATTGTGGGATCTTGTGGATCATTGCATCTCTCGTGGTGATTTACTGTTCGAAAAATCCGAAGGATCCTACAATTAGTTTCCTTCTTTTTTTTTCTTTTTACTGTAAACCTTACTTATAAAAGTACAAGGGTCAATAAAACAACTGTGGGGGAATGCATCTTGTATGCATCGGACACAACAAATCAAGAAAACAAATCTCTGAAAAAAAAAATCACCCACCGTCTCTGTTTCCTCCTCTTCCCCGTACAGCTCGTCAAACTCCTCCTCCTCCTCAAACTCCGCCCCCTCGCTCTCCACGTCAGTGTCTGAGTGCTCGGACATCTCTGCCTCCTCCTCGGCCACGCCCTCCTCGTTGTCGAGGGCGTAGATCTCCTGTCGCTTTTGACGCGCCTGCTGCCGTCTGGCCTTCATCTTCTCCTGGAGCTGCTCTTTCAACACCACCAGCTTGGCTCCTGGAGAATACATTAGATGAAATGTAGTGAAACAGGCCATTTTCTATAACCCTCACAGGTCTGAGTATCTGACCCATTCCCAATGCAAAATATGACGGTTCTTCCCAATTCTAATACAAATTCCTCTCCGCTACAATATTTGGTTTGACATGTATGACAATCGTGAAGAAAATTACATAAATAAATATTTCAAGAAAAAAACACATAAAAAATCTTAATGACCTTTTGACATACACAGTCATCCTATCAACTAATCAATGAAAGTTGATATTGACAACAAGATTGATCTTTTCCAAATTGGGCAAATTTTACTTTTTACTCCCCCCCCCCCCCCAAAAAAAATAATTTGAAAAACCCTTTGGTTATTTAGCCCGAAGACATAAGAACCAGTTCTGCAAACTAAATGCAAAGATTAAATTCTCTATTCGGAGAACATGTCATTAACACAAAGTTTCAAAACCAATCAATCAAGAACAAGAATTCGGGATTCAAAATGTTCCAAATTGGCAAGCCTAGAGAAGAAGGGATGAACCAAAATGGAGCCATATGCTTCATCCTGCTCTCTCACTGCTAGTCAACATAGTTGCTGATCATGATGCATTTAAGAAATAATTTCTATTTAGCCAATAAATAACGATTTGGAGTTCTGATGCGTAGGAATTAAACCGCGAGGGCATTTAATTGGCCAATTAACAACGATAATACAAAATTTAATTCCCCACTAACATGATTTGGCAAATATCTTTACAATTGTAATGAGAACTACATTTTACTATGCTCCACTCAGAATTGGGACTTGTTTATTGGGTAGTTCAACAACGATAATTGTGTTCTGTGTCTATAGAAGACTCTGCACGTGTCATATTAGAATTAAAAATATTACAAAGACTAGCTACCCGCACCCCCCTTACCAGGAGCCTCGTGTTTCAGGAGGGGGTTGGAGTCTTCCTCCTCCTGGTGGTACGTGAACGTGTTCAGCTTCAGCTCCTCCTGGTCAGGCCCCACAGTAGCCTTGGAGATGATGCTGCAGTCCAAACACAGGGCAGGTTAGAGGCAGGATACCATATTACAGGGATTTTTTTTCACTGTTTTGGGATTATGACTTATACCCATGGAATTGGAAATTTTGGAATTTCACCTAAAACTGGGAAAAATTCTAAAAAAATTGTTTGATTAATATAATTTGAATTATAATAAATCAAACTACATTAAATAGATCTGTAAAACAGTTATTACAACTTGAACAGTCTTTATTTCTACACAGAACACCTCTTATTTCCAAACATCTGAAAATCAAACTGTCAATTGGGAACTTTGGGACTGGATTTGGGAAAAAATATAATTTTTGCCATTAGGAATATGACTTAATAACAGCTATAAAATATAGCCCTACATATCTAACGACAGGTGATCTAAGAAAGAGATCATGACCAGAGAGAGGAGGCCTGTTAAACATTGAGCTAGATTCACTTTTACAATTGTTAAAAAAAAAATGAGCGCTTTGTCTCAGCTAGGGAATAGGTCTTTAAAAGTTAGGTTACATTTTTGAAATATTTTATTTGAACTGTTTCAAAAGTTGAAACAACTACACTGCAGATCTGTTATATTGCGATTCGCGGGTTCCATGGATCACTATCTCGATACAGGGTTGTCATTAAGAGCCGGCCGCTGGCCAAATTGACCGTTTCAAACGAGTTATTGGTCAGCTCAAATTTTCAAAGAAATAAAAATAATGTGTTACGATGATTTGTGGATGTGTATATACAAAATAAAAGTGTTATACTATTAATCTATTAAATCTACTTGTTGTTCAATCTATAAAAATCATTTTAAAAATGTGTAATGAATTTAAAAAGTCGAGTCTTACAAAAGTAGACAGCTTTATATTTTTTGGTGTTATTTCTATAATTGATTATAAAAATATGAGCTATCAAAATTAAGTATAAAAGGGTAAATTTCATAGGTCAAACTATCATGAATCATGTGTCCAAAATTGCTCAAATGCTAGCAGGGCTGACCCTGGTTTAATTTTTTTTTTGCCAAATTTACCATACAACAATGAAATCCTACTTAAAAGTTGTAGCCAAATGGAAATTTTTTAGCCAAGTAGTGAAATTTTTAGACATTGGCTTATTTGACGAATGGTAGAGTAAGCCCTGGCTAGGATTTTGCATCTAAATTTCAAAAACATTTCTAGGGGAGTATGCACCCATATAGTCGATATAGCAGGATCGCGATATAACTTTCCAGACCATTCATGTACATATAGATATACATGTATACACTAGCCTATTTTCATGATCTCAAAACATAAACGTAATTAACACACCTTTTAATTGTTGTTAACATCCACAATGAGATATATCCATATGTAAAATATTCACATGACGTAAACACGAATCCTATTTACAATTAAACTGCACATGTATTTCGTGTAAATCCTTTGTTCTGCTAGAAAAGTGCGCAAAAATTATGCTGACATGTACACCGTCACGTCCACCGCATGGAAAGCATGGGTGTATTGACTGTCGTCTAAAAACTTTGTAGCGCAGAGAACATTGAGATCTTTACTTTTGTATAAAAGTTTCGTAGCGCATAACAACAAAATTGGGTATCTATATCGCGAACGACGTGCAGTTACGCCGAATTTATAACGTAACGCTATTGTTGTTCAGATAGATCAGTATTGACCGATTACTGTATACGTCCTCCAAGTGGACGGCGTGTAATTCGGCTGCTTATTAAAGCGACAACAGTAAAAGGACGTTGTCATGGGTGGCACGCGCGATGTCAGTTGAAGACGTCCAACTGTTACACATGGATGTTGAGCGGGTCGGGTTATTGTTTGTCGCACTACAAGAGAGTGAATGAAAGAGTAGCGATGTAGGCGCGAAAATCCGGACCAACCTGGATTTATTCATAAACGTCGTGTAATATAGTAAAATATTGAAGTACATGAAAAAAAATCTGGATCCACGGCCGATTCGCGATATATTGGATATCGCGAAATAACGGATCACAATATAACGGATCTGCAGTGTATTAGATACAATATAGTTGCAGACAAAGACTTTCATGAAATGCATTTCTACTTACACAACAGAAATTTTTAATTAACTTCAGAACGGAAACACCGTTAAAATGAGCAGGGATAGAAGCCAACTCAAATGTTACCTAAACTGATCACTAAAAAGCAAGCAAAAAATACCTGATATCCGTATCGTGTTTCTTCCTCTTTTCCTTTTTCGAGTGCTTGCTGAGTCTGTCCATCAAGTTTTTCACTCCTGGATGCATTGGGTTTTCCTCCTCATCCTCAAGGCTTATAAAACTTTCCCCTGTTCCACCAAGATTGGGCTGAACACTGTCCAGGTCAATGCCCGCTAATGCAGCTATTTTTTGTCGTCTGTTACTGACACTGATTTTGGAACTAGTTTTATCAGCTATGGACTGGTTTGCTGGTGCCTTTTCACTGAGGTTAGCATCATCAAGACTAGCCTTGGGATCTACATTTTCTTTGTTTTCATCAGATTTATCAAATTCATTATCACTGTCATTATTTACATCTTCTTTGTCTTTATCTGCACACTTATCTTCTGAGTTTTCACCCATTTCCCATTCAAACAACATCTCATTGTCCATTTTTGTTTCTAATTTAGCTTTTTTATTTAAAAATTCCATATTTTCATTATTGGTGTCAATCTGACAAGTCTCTGAATCAGTCTGTATTGCTTCCATTTCTTCACCAGCATCTACATCATTACTTTCCTTTTCAAAATCTTTCATACGTTCACTGGGGCTCTCATTCAAATCAGGCAAACTTTCACAATCACCCTCTGGAGTCTTCTCTTTTCGCAAATCTTCATCAATTCCTTCAGTCCCACTCTTAATATCACTAGTCTTGTTCTCATCGACTTCAGCTTCTGTCGGTTTTGGATTCAGTTTATCGTCGATGCGTTCCTTTAGAGACTTTTCGTCTTTGTCCTCTGGTTTCCAGTCCTCATCAGAGTCACTGTATTTGCCGGCCACTTTCTGAGATTTTATCGAAGCCTGAATTCTTGTTTTTTGAAGAACCTCCTCTACAACTTTCACCTTCCTAAAAACATGCGATTAGAATCACTGTATTTGATATTACAGAGCAAAACCTAATAGGAAATATAAATAGTCAGCAAACCACACTTTCTATATCAATAGTCAACAAACAATACTTTCAATTATTAACTAGAATTGTCACACGAGTGACGGACATACCCCCACAATATGGCCTTGTCACAAAATTATGTCATCCATTCCAAAGAAATTGACACAGAGAGAATGCTTTAATTTGCGAATGTTTAACAGTGTATTTGGACAAAAATTATTTTAATAGGAGCCATTACTCTGTCAACATTTAGTAGTTTGTAACCAAAGTTGAACTAAATCTGTATTTTATGATGTTACACCTGTGTACCAAAAATAATTTAACAAGAAACGTGGAAATTCCACGAAAACCAAATTTTTCGAACGAAATGCATATAACTCAGCACTATAATGAAAGAAAGTTCTGGGTGAAGGTCACACACCTATGGCTAGGAAATGGTGATCTTGACCTTGCAATCCAAAGCGAGGTCTCAATATAAGGTATCTACCTATTAAGTTTCATTAAAATATCTAAATAAGTTCTTAAGTTATTGAGTGGAAACCATTTTTTTATTTTTAGAAAAGGTGAGCTTGACCCCCTCCACTCCATATACAATCACATGAGAGGTCTAGATAAAAGGTATCTACATATGAAGTATCATTAAAATATCTAAATGTGTTCGCTAGGTATTGAGCGGAAACTGTTTGTATATTTTTAGTAATGGTGACATTGACCACACCCACCCCATATGCAATCCCAAGCAAGGTCTCAATATAAGGTAGCTATGTATGAGCTTTCATTAAAATATCTCAAAGCGTTCTCAATTTATTGAGCAGAACGTGTTTTTCTATTTTTAGTAATGGTGACCTTGACATCACCCACCCCATATGCAATCCCAAGCGAGGTCTTGCTATAAGGTATCTCTGTATGAAGATTCATTAAAATATCTTGATACGTTCTTAAGTTATTAGGTAGAAACTGTTTTTGTTTTTTTAAATAAAAGTGACCTTGACCCCACCATCTCCATGTGCAATCCCAAGCGAGGTCTCGACATAACGTATCCCTGTATGAAGTTTCATTACAATAGCTCCATTTGTTCTCGTGTGAGAGAGCGGAAACGAAAAGTTGACGCCGCCACAAAATTTAGTGGTTTGTAACCAAAGTCAACTTGACCTGTATTTTATGATGTTACACATGTGTACCAAAAATTATTTGAATATGTCAAGCCCTTCTTGAGTTATAATCCGGAAACCAAAAGACCAACAGACCAACAAGCTCACTCCTATATACCCCCCCTTAACTTCGTTTGTGGGGGTATTACTGTAAATTCTCGCGTATAGGACGCCCCCGCGTATAAGACGCACCTAAAAATTGAGATCCTAATTTGTGGAAAAAAAATCTGCTATTTGAAAGCTTCTAAACATCAAAACTGTAAATTTCGCGTCCATTGTTTATTGACACTGAAAATATTTTTGTCGTGAAAATCGCAATGCGGATACATTACACTAGATGTGTTTTCGCTGTATTGAGAAGTCTCAAGTGTCAGCACCTTTAATTACACCATCAGCGCTAATTGTCTGTTTGACAAACACGGTCAATTTTGCAAGTATCATGAATGACACCATCCTTTTTGTTTGCAGAGCAGTATAAAAGGTGTGAAGTAGTTTGTCAGGTGGTGTTTACACTACGGTTCATTTAATCCTGGTTCTTATTTTTTATGTATTATTTTTTATTGCATATATATTTCGGAAAAATAAGAATTAAGAATATAAAACACACAAAATAAGAATATATATTATATAATACTATATTTTTAAAAGATCCCAATAGAAAACTGTGCGAAACGTATCGAGTACGAATACTTGCTTATATAAGTGTGTTAGTGACGTCTATCGAGCGTCTATTCAAAATGGCGCCCAAAACACCACAGTTGATATTTATGATACAAAAACTAGGAGTTTTTGCTTATATCCGCGTATAAGACGCACCGGAACAATGCTACAAATTTTGGCTGAAAAAAAGTGTGGCTTATACGCGAGAATTTACGGTAGTTTGTTCGCTTGATACAATGTAAACCTCGCTAGTTAATTTCAAAACTTGGCCAATATGGGAAAAATACTGCCAATATGGAAAAACGCGGCCAATACGAGATTAGGCCAATCACGATTCAGGATTAGCTCGGCCTTATACGAGATGAGATTTTGGCAAGTTTTTTTATGCCATTTTAAAAACGCTTTAAGCACAGAGCTTTCGTTAGCAGGCGTACGGACGTAATTTACGTCCAAAAATTGTCGCTGTACACCGAAAATCTTACCCACGGACGTTTCTGTACGTCAAAAAAATATATCGGAAAGTCCATTTGTAAACATGCAAACGTATCGTCTTGACCGATTTTGACTGAGATATTGCCCATTCACATTCATTTCCCGACTCGATCGATTACCTGACAATCCCTTTATTCACGACTGCCATTTTTAAAAGCGAAATATGACCAATGTAAATGTGTTTACAAATTACATAAACACAAGCGTTCGCCATTTTTCTTCATGATTTCGTGAGTTTCGGGATATGTTACTATTTAAAGATTTGCTACAGTATATTTTACGACCAACCGAAACGGGGGGTATTCCCATTGAACATGCGTAAATCACGTACAGTGATGTGCGCGCATCGGGCAAAGGTCATATTTGAAAATAGCGACCAATGTAGTAAATAGTATTAAAATTTAGATGGAATGTGGGTATAAACCATTTTCTGAACATGGGGGGAATCATGATTTACTGCGCAAATAAACATTCGTCTGTAGTTTAATCTGATTGCATGATTTAATTCTGCACGCTAAATGTACTGACATGTATACAAAATGTTTTGACAGATGACACGCCGCACTTGCTGTGTTTGTCACAGATCGATTGTAATTTTAAGGGCACACCAAATTAACACGTTATGTGTAGGTAAGCCTCTCCATCGTAAACAATACAGCTCTCTCCTCAGGGATCATGCTGGGTTCTATTTCAGTATTATTATGCATTGTATATCATTATGATTTGCATTCTAATATAAAATGCACCAAGAGTGCAGCTTTAAAGTTTATTTATTCAATACTCATGTGTTCTTATTTATTGAATCTGATATCTATTTCTGTTTATTTTGTTTATAGTCCATTGGTCATTGGTAATGATATTGTCTGTAATTAAAAAGTACTGGTAGCAACAAATCTGTGTTGTTCTTGAATTTGTGCATTATTTAGCTGGGAGTGAAACATATGACTAAGGTAAAATAATAGCTTTAGAGTAGTGATATATGCTGTAAAAATGGCAATGTACAATACTCATATTCATGTCGCGCGATATTGTCAAACTTCCAAACATTATGAGCAAAACTTCCAAAATCAGAGGCCAGGAAGTTTAAACTTCCAGTTTTCAAAAGTTAACGAAAGCCCTGTTAAGAATATTTTGCACTTTGTATTTGTTACTAAAAGTTTCTACAAGTAGCACTCCCAGGTTTGCCGAGAAGTGGTCGGGATAACAGTGCATATCGATTGGTGGTGCTAAACCTTTTGCGACTTTCACGATTAGCAGATATTATGTGCCGGAAATTGAGTTAACAGACGTCTAAGTTTTTACACGAACATTTTACCATCTGTTTTGATACTTTTACTATTAATTATGAAAGATGCTGCATAATATAATAAAGTTAATGAATTAAATTGTCATTAATTAGTTGAATTCATATTGGCCTCAGGCCAATACTGCTGTCTTAAGCCCAATAACAATGCCAGTATTAATTCAACTAATTACGTGTAATAACATTATATTATTTCTACAATAGAACTGCAGCTGAAATATTATTCAATATACATTAACATTTCCCATGTACTAGCATACTACTTAACTTACCAGAGCAGCCATAATTTGCACTCATTGAAAAACATGGCACACAAGTCGAAAGGTTAAACTTTTAATATATTATGTTTAATGCTTTCGGCACTACATGTATGTGCACATGTTTATGCATATTATTTTCACATATAAGAAATAGGTCTGAAACATGCTTAGCAAACTTGTTAAAATGCAAACATGAGACTGTTTTTTCTTCCAAATTACAATGCGCACGTATGTAACTTTCATATTCACAACCTAACAGTGAATGTATACTGCGTGTATTTGCTTTAGAGGAGAGAAAGTTACACGTATGTCTCTGTCTTAAAAAAAATAAATACTGAACCTCAAGTCAGTATTGTGGCCAATGTAAACTCTAGTATTATAATCACATCATTCATATGTTACGAATAATGGGCCAAAAAGTCTGAATTAACAAACATAGAACTTCAATTAGTATCTTTAAACATGGAAAGACATGTACAAAAGCAGAAGTTTAAAACAGAAGATCATGCAAGAACCTACCTTTGTTCCCGGACCCCTTTCAGTGCCTTGTATTCTTGCTGCTTCCTACTGGCCCTTGCCAGGAAGTCGTTCAGGGATTTAGGGGCCGGCTGATGGTAGGGGATGTTCACACGCGACTCTACAAAGAAAGATGAAGTTCGAAGGTCACCAGTAAATCTCCTATAAAACTTTAGCATAAAGTATACATAATTGTTGTAACAAAACAAGTACTTCATTTAATATCTTATGTTCCATCAAATGTATTTGAGCAGGGTTGCCACTTTGTTCAGAATATGAAATTTCCTGACTTTTTCACTGACATTTCCCTGACTAAATTTTACTTTTCACTGACCAGTAACACAACATTTTTTTGGCTTCCTCCTCCCTTACAGCGATCCAATCCACTGCTTTATATTTATTTTGTTTCAGATATATCAAACTTTCATTAACAAATACCAAAATATACCTGTGTAAATATTATAATGATGATATTAGTCAATGACAATAATTTACTAGACTTGAGAATACATGTAAATGAATATATATATGCCTAAACATACAAACATGCTTATCAAAGAATAAATGTGGAATACACCAGAATTACATAAAAATTAATGATGTGCACATGACAAAAATGAGTAACTCTGCTTCATGGGTGCTTCTAGGGTTTATAACCTTTACAGGGCAGAATGTTCTTCACTGTATTCACCTTCGATACTACTGCAAATTGATCTGTGTGCTTCTGTCCGTTGGCATGGCTTCTAAGAGCCTGCTTCCTAATATTTTCAAGCAAAAATTTATCCTCCACCACACAAAAGACAACATGCTTTTTTGACATTTGTTGAGTCCTTTCTTACCCATGCTGAAAACTCCGAGTCAGTCAACCAAGCATCACTAAATACTGGTTGTTGACTCATGTTTCAAACTTTAATTTAATTTACTCATATCTATATTTCTAGTTTTATTCATCTATTAGTAAGTGTAACTTTACAATAGAAGCATGCATGTTTGATTTATAAACTATAAAACCATTTCATCATCTGTTTGATAACTTATTGACTAACACACTGTAGAGTTAGGAAGCATGTGACTGCTTCTGAGGCAAGGGTTGCAAGGCCTTTCAGTCTTTAAAAGTTTTAAGTTAGCATGAACACAAAATAGATTCATACAGATTAACATTATGTTTATACACAATCACACCAAAATGTGTTTGGAAATACTCATAAATACTGCTTGGAGACTGTCATAGCCACTGAAGATTTTTAACATCGACCCAGAATTTCAATTTTCCCTGACTTTTCCCTGACTTCCCTACAATTTTATGTTTCACTGACCATTTTCTAGATTTCCCTGACAATTCACTGACATTGAAAAACAATAATTTTCCCTGACTTTTCAAATTAAGTGGCAACCCTGTTGAGGAGCGTCGTGGGAAAACCAGGCTTAATGCATGTGCATGAAGTGCCGTCCTGAAACTGGGACAGTACTTTCCGCCTACAGTGGATTTATGCTTAAAAAGAGACTTCTTTGAAACAGAAAATACCATAAAAGCGGAAAGTGCTGTTCCGGATCAGCCTGTGCAGACTGCACAGGTTGAACTGGGACGTCACTGAACACACTTGCATTAAGCCCGGTTTTTCCCAGGACACGCCTCATTTCATTTATCCCAACAGCTATTCATCCAATTGCAATAGTCTGGATCATCAAATGTCCACAATGGTCAGTACAAATACAGGAAAATATTAGTAGCAAGCCATCCATCAAGTGTTCTAAACATTGAAGCTTAATGACCACGCATGTCATTATGTCAGTTTAATCAGACATTATGCATACAATAAGGTTTTCAAACAAAGAGGACTAGTATAGATAGTGGATGACAATATGTTACCTCGAATCATTCTCTGGGTTTCACTATGCAAGGATGTCATCTCCTCTTTTTTTGCCTGCCTTGCGCTCTTCTTTCTTTCTTGTTTAGAAGCACCCTGGAAGTTATCGAAATATGCATATAAGCATACATCTACATGCAGCTAAAAGAGGGACTGTACGATTTTCTACAGAAATTATAATGTAAAACCGTCAATTGATTCTAATGATGTCAGTATATTTTTAAAATAATATTTTAATAAATGTTGAGAATAACCTATGTTCAGAAATGCGTATTAAGAGAGAAATTTATAACTAATAACTACGCAGCAAACTATTATATACATGTATACACAGCATCAAGACGAGTCAGATTGAGTGATTACGCATGAGCAGTCCTTTTTTACTCATTCAAAACCGAATGTAGCCACTGTTATATGGATAATGGACACAAAATGTGGAAACTTTTTAAGCAAGTGTTGTTTGTAAAACAGTTATGCCCTCTCTAGGTTAAATGTAATCATTAAAAAATCAAGTTTGGTGAGAATTGGATGAAAACTGTTGGACAGTGTATACTGCTAAAAATGCCAATTTTAGGTAATTCAAGAGCCATAACTCAACAATTCCTGAGGTGATTTGTCTGATTATCACACTTGGCCGAGATATGGCCGCAAACATTTTCATTAAGTTTGGTGAGGATCGGATGAAAACTGTTGAACTTTGAGAGCGGAAATGAAAGTGGTCTACCGACCGACAGAAACCAATATACCCAGCCATCTTCCATGTGGGGCATAAATATTGCCGGACACACCAAAATTATTTTTAGGCATAGTCTGACAGCCTGTTTTGGCGCTAACACAGCCAAAGCTCCAGTACCTTTCTCAGCTTGGCCAGCAGTTTAGGGTCCACATCATCAAACCCCTCGTCCTGGCCTGCCTCAGAGTTTGACCTCTCCACCTCCGAACCGGACGACTCACAACCTGCAGAATTATGTATGCAGGTTTCAAACATAAGGTATGTCGTGGGAAAACCGAGTTTAATGCACGTGTGTTAAATTTCGTCCCGGATCAGCCTGTGCGGACCCGGGACAACACTTTCCTGGTATTTTCTGTTTCAAGGAAGTGTCTTCTAAACATACATCCACTGTAGGCAGAAAATTTCGTCCATGATCAGCATGTGCGGACTGCACAGGCTGATCCGGGACGACACTTAACGCACGTGCATTAGCCGTTTTTCCATCACACGTCTCATATTATAAAGTAAATCCCGGCTTATTACTTCAAGACTGAAATGGTGTCTGATCAACTGACTGATGAATGAACTAAGCCTAAGTAGCAAAACTAAAAGCAAAAGACCTAAGAAAATACAATTTAACATAGCTTAGGCTTTTATTATTTATTGTGTTCACTATTGCACACAGACCTACATTACCAATACAAAGAAGAAATAGCTAAAACAGTTTCATTGCCATTCTTTTAACACACCATGCACAAAACTCTAACACTTAGGGCTGTTCCAGGAAAAAAGGTGACCGGGTGGCGGAACGCCAATGTATTAAAATTTGTTGGGTGGGGGGTGATAAAGAGATAAAATTGTGTTGGGTAGGAGTATTTTTTCAATTCTTATTGTGTTGTTAGGGGGTAATTTTGTTACCGATCTTTTCGAATTAAAACTCATAAAACAGCCGACAGTGGGGGCTTATTATTACGAAGTGTACTGAGTACAAATTATTGTATGTGGTACGATAATTATAGGGTAGGAAAGCATACGCGCTGCTTTCACGGCTTGATTGCCGTGAAAGACCATGTATTACTCTCACATCTGATTTTTGAACAAAAATTTAGGGGAAAAAAAACTGGAAACAATTTGCAGCTGTTGTTGTTAATGTCCGTTGATGTTATTTTACCAAATTTTGTCCATGTTTTTTTGTTGTTGATCTGGAATATCGTACTAAATTTGCTTTCATAAAAAACGTAATGAAAGTAAATTTTAGATACGCATTACCATGTGCGCGAAACACACATTAATCCAAATTATACGAAAATATTCATATTAATTTTATATATTATATATTTCATATTATAATTATATTTCCTGAACAAAGTTGCCAACTGGTGATGTTTGCGCTGGTCAGGTGCAAAACCTGCATACATGTCGCTCCTTGCCATGTGCGATTTCCAACAGCAGACTTCCCGAAAACCGTCGGTCCGACTGGATATATATACAAAATATAAATATCTGAACAACTGAATACAGCTCCGCTATATCGCGATTTCCAATACATCGCGAATCATCCGTGAATCATGTTCTTAATTAATTTTCTTATTACCCCAACTGCCGTAAATAAATGCCACTTGGTCTGGATTTTCGCGCCTTCATCACTACTCTTTTCAGTTAAACTTGTGTTGTGCGACTAACTATAACCCGACCTGCGCGAAATCAAAGTGTTACAGTTTGGCGTCACCAGCTTACATTGTGCGTGCCACCATGACGAAGTCCTTTTATTGCAGTCGCTTTAATTAGCAGCCCATTAACAAACATGGTTACAAGTATGGGTCGTGAAAAACGTGCTTCTCGCCGTCCACGTGGCGGGTGTTAAAAGTAACTGTAAGTCAAAGACCTAAACGACAATAATATTCTCGAGACCACGTAACTGCTTTCGCGTTCAAGAGGTAATATAATGGTGTTAACTAAAGATTGAGTAAAAATATGCAGCATACATACAGACACCTAATTGTGTTGTTTTGCGCTACGAAACTTTTATACAAAAATAACATTTCACAGTTCTTTGCGCTACAAACCTTTTTTCAAAACGCGGTCATACGTCCACGCTTTCGCTGCAGATGACGTGGCTTTGTGATTGTCAGCATAATTTTCGCGGGCTTTTTAGCAAACCACAGGTTTTACAGGATAAACCTGTGCATACTAAATATAAATAGAATTTGCGTGTACTGTATGTATCGTGAACAGTAAATTTGGACGGTCATTTTGGATTTCGTTTTTTATTATGAGCGTTGTCATATCGTAATGTGAACAAAAACAACAATGAATACGGTGGGTCAAATATGTTTGCTTTTAGATCACGAAAATACGTCAGTGTATACATGTGTACATACTTAAATGAATGTTTTGGTCCGGCAAATTTTATTTCGGTCCGGTCCGGCAACTTTTGACAGGTGGTCAGACCAAATGTCGGACACTTTTTTAGCTTTCGGAAGTCTGCTGTTCAACAGACAAAAACACGTTCATAAACAGCGGTCAACAACATGGGGGTAGTCAAGTTGATGAAAAAGAAATATAAAGCAGGGTTGTAGGGCGGCAACCCCCGTCATAAACAAAAAATAAACAAAAAAGCGGCGGTGTGGGGGAATTATAGTTGTATTGGTGGTGGGTGTCAAGCCTAATAGTAATATTGGTGTGGTGCTGGGGGGTATCTGACTTTTTCCAATTCTGTTGGTTGGGGGTTGAAAAAAAATAAAGTTGTGTTGGTGGTACCCCATTTTTGGACTGGCCCCCCCCCACCCATCACATTTTTTGCTGGAACAGCCCTGAAGGAAAGGCATGGTACACAAAAACTGTTCCTATTATCTTTCTTTCCTATAGATTCAGCCAATCCTATAGATTCGGCCACCCCCTGATAATGGAAAATAACTATTATTTCTTATAAAACTTGTGTTAGTTATCAGTATTGAGACAATTCTATCACATAAATATTTTTTAAATTGCAAATTTTAGATTTTGTCTGAGAAAATCAATATTTGTAAAACAAATTCCTAAAAATTGGTACACACTTGTGCATAAGCCAAGAATTGTGTAAACATTCATTTTCAAACAGTATGCTAGTGTGTGTTAGTCTAATAAAGAATGCTTCTGATTAATAAAAACTAAATTGTAACAAAATTTTAGTGTTTTCTTATCAAAATGAAGACTGAACAAACTAGAGCTTTGTCACAGGAGTGGCAGCGGGCCCCGAATGATAGCATGTTTGAAGGTGAGCGTGGAAGAAAAATTTAGGTTACATAGCTTCCGAATGTGGGAGACAAATTTACATCCCCATCTTTACGCACAACCACACATTACCCTCAACAATGAAGACAAGTTTCAAGAAAGTCTGCTGGAAACTGTAGGAGGAGTTGCATTCACAAGGAATTTTCCCTCTGTATTTATTACAATAGCTCGATCTGTTATTGAGTAATTGAGAAGAAACCGTTTTTTCAATTTTTAGTAACGGTGACCTTGACCTTGATACCACCCACCCCCTATGCAATCCCAAGCGATGTCTTGATAAAAGGTATCTATGTATGAAGTTGAATTACAATAGCTCAATTCGTTCTCAAGTAATTGAGCGGAAACCGTTTTTCTATTTTTTTGTAACGGTGACCTAGACAGTGACCCCATCCACCCCCTATGTAATCCCAAGCCAGGTCTCGATATAAGGTATCTATGGATGAAGTTTCATTAAAATATTTCAATTCGCTCTCAAGTTAGAGAGCTGAAACCAAAAGTTGACTCCACCTGAAAATGAAAAATTAACAAAGGTCAACAACTCCAGAATTATGAAGTGCAGAGTAACGGTTCTTGTGCACTGCACTTCTCCTCTATGAGATCTATCCGCCTATGAAGTTTCAAGTTAATACCTCTTATAGTCTAAGAATTTTGCTCCAGGCAAATACGAAATATGAAAAATTAACAAAGGGCAATAACCCCAGAAACATGAAGTGCAGAGTAATGGTTCTTGTGCACTGCACTTCTCCTTAATGAGATCTATCCACCCATGAAGTTTCAAATTAATAGCTGAAACGGTTTTGAAGTTATGAAAGAAAAACATGAAAATTGTGGACGGACGGATGGACCGACAGGGTGATTACTGTAAGGCACCTACAAAAAATTTATGGGGCCCTAGGAAACATCTGACAAATTCATGGTTGCTATGGTGCCTTCCTAGAATTGGCCAGCAACTAAGTGAATGGCTGATTGCTACATTATCTGTCCTTTATTTAGTAGGAGACCTTAAATTTATAGATAAAAGTCTCACCGGTGTTGAAATTGTGTCCATTTAGGGAATAAAAGTAGCTTAGCTCTAAAGTGGCCGAATATACAGGAAACGAGGTTACACATACCAGACGAGTCCTTATCACTGTCAAAGAGGTCGCCAGGTCTTTTTCGTCGTTCACCTTCACTTTCTTCGTCTGCATCAAACAACCCTTCAGTGCCATCATTCTGCAAACAACAGCGTCTCACAGTGGGTAGTCAACACACAATTTGACACTTCAGTGACTGCACGTCGATTTAATATTTTGTCTGGCAAAATGGTACCCAAATGCAATTATAAAAGCATTTTCCCAATTTATTTCATAACTTACAAGTTTTCTACTACTACTGACTGTATTTACTCGATAGGGAAATACTGACCATATTGGATAATATTACCAAAGATTTCCTGATAGGGTAATGCTGGGGGATATTTTTCTTGATAGGGTAATACTGGCTATATTTTTTTGATAGGGTAATAATGACCATGTATTTCTTGATAGTACAAAAATAATATCCATATTTTGATTGTGTGCAACCAACCATATTTTTCTTGATGGAATCCATCAGTGGCACATCCTCATCAGAGCTGTCATCGGACACGGGTCTCTTCTGCTAACAAGAAACATTGATCACTGCATTAAAATATAAGAAACATTGATCACTCCATTAAAATACAAGAAAAATTGATCACTGCATTAAAATACAAGAAACATTGATCACTGCATTAAAATACAAGAAACATTAATCACTGCATTCAAATACAAGAAAAATTGATCACTGCATTAAAGTATGCAAGAAACATTGATCACTGCATTAAAATATGCAAGATACATTGATCACTGCATTAAAATACAAGAAACATTGATCACTAAATTAAAATACAAGAAACATTGATCACTGCATTAAAATATGTAAGATACATTGATAACTGCATTAAAATATGCAAGATACATTGATCACTGCATTAAAATATGCAAGATACATTGATCACTGCATTAAAATACAAGAAACATTGATCACTGCATTAAAATACAAGAAACATTGATCACTGCATTAAAATATGCAAGATACATTGATCACTGCATTAAAATACAAGAAACATTGATCACTGCATTTAAAATACAAGAAACATTGATCACTGCATGAAAATATGCAAGAAACATTAATCACTGCATGAAAATACAAGAAACATTGATCACTGCATTAAATTACAAGAAACATTGATCACTGCATTAAAATACAAGAAACATTGATCACTGCATTAAAATACAAGATTAGAAACATTTATCACTGCATTAAAATACAAGAAATATTGATCACTGCATGAAAATACAAAAAACATTGATCACTGCATTAAAATACAAGAAACATTGATCACTGCATTAAAATACAAGATTAGAAACATTGATCACTGCATTAAAATACAAGAAACATTGATCACTGCATTAAAACATCAACATTTAACATTGATCTGTGCATTAAAATAAGCAAGTAACATTGATCACTGCATTCAAATATGCACTGTGTAAAATATGCAAGAAACATTGATCCCTGCATTAAAATGTGCACTGTGTAAAATATGCAAGAAACATTGATCACTGCGTTAATTTAAAATATGCAAGAAACATTGATCACTGCGTTAATTTAAAATATGCAAGAAACATTGATCACTGCGTTAATCTAAAATATGCAAGAAACATTGATCCCTGCATTAAAATGTGCACTGTGTAAAATACATGTATGCAAGAAACATTGATCACTGAATTAAAATATGCACTGTGTAAGAGATGCAAGAAACATGGATCACTGCATTAATTAAAAATATGCAAGAAACATTGATGACTGCATTAATTAAAAATATGCAAGAAACATTGATCACTGAATCAAAATATGCAATGTGTAAAAGATGCAAGAAACATTGATCACTGCATAAATTAAAAATATGCTAGAAACAGTGGTCACTGAATTAAATTATGCAAGAAACATTGATCCCTGCATTAAAATATGCACTGTGTTAAAGATGTAAGAACATTAATTACTACATTAAAATATGTACTGTGTAAAATATGCAAGAAAAATTTATCCCTGCATTAAAATATGCACTGTGTAAAAGATCCAACATTAATTACTACATTACAAGAGGGCCCTAGTACGCTCACCTGAGACCTTGTAACCCAACTGGAATTTGCATCCCCTAAGTGTGGCTTATTTTTATTTCAGGGGCATAATTTGAACAATCCTGAACAAACCTCTGGGCCTTGTGGTTTTAGGTAAAGATTTTTAAAGTCATTTTGCTATTTAAGTCTATATAAACCATGTGACCCCTCAGGGAGTGGCCAGATTTGACCCCAGGGGCATAATTTGAACAATCTTTGGAGAAGACCACTATGCAATGTTACGTACTAAATATAGGAAAGCTGTGGGCCTTGCCTTTTCAGAGGAGATTTTTAAAGTCATTTTGCTCTTTAAGTCTATATAAACCATGTGACCCCTGGGGCGTCACCAGTTTTGACCCCAGGGGCATAATTTGAACAATATTTGTAGAGGACCACTATACAATGTTACATACCAATATGAATCCTCTAGGCTTTGCGGTTTCAGAGGAGAAGAAGTTTAAAGTCTGTTTGCTATATAAGTTTATATAAACGATGTGACCCCTGGGGCATGGTCAGTTTTGACCCATGGGGCATAATTTGAACAATCTTTGTAGAAGACCACTATAGGATGTTACATACCAAATACGAAACCTCTTGGCCTTGCGGTTTCAGATGAGAAGATTTTTAAAGACATTTTGCTATTTAAGTTTATATAAACCATGTGTCCCCCCTGGGCGTGGCCGGTTTTGACCCCAGTGGCATAATTTAAACAATCTTTGTAGAGGACCACTATATGATGTTACATACCAAATACGAAACATCTGGGCCTTGCGTTTTTTGAGGAGAAGATTTTTAAAGTCATTTTGCTATATAAGTCTATATAAATAATGTGACCCCCCCCCGGGGCCAGTTTTCAACCTAGGGGCATAAATTGAACAATATTTGTAGAGGACCACTATAGGATGTTACATACCAAATGTGAAACCTCTGGGCCTTGCTGTTTCAGAGAAGATTTTTAAAGACATTTTGCTATTTAAATCTATATAAACCATGTGACCCCCAGGGCGTGGCCAGTTTTGACCCCAGGGGCATAATTTGAACAATCTTTGTAAAGGACCACTAAAGGATGTTACATACTAAATATGAAACCTCTGGGCCTTGCAGTTTCATTGGGGAAGATTTTTAAAGTCATTTTACTATATATTCTATACAAACCATGTGACCCCCGAGGCATGGCCAGTTTTGACCCCAGGGACATAATTTGAACAATCTTTGTAGAGGACCACTATAGGATGTTACATACCAAAAATGAAACCTCTGGGCCTTGTGGTTTAAGAGATTTTCTAAGTTACCACTTTTTATATCTATTTTTAGCTCTGGTAACCTACATATGCAGCGGACCGTAACGATTTGAACAACTTTGAAAGAGGGTCACCCAATGATCATTCCTGTGAAGTTTGGTAACTACTACTGTTTTCAATATTCATGATTGGTACACATTTTAATACTTGCAGGAGAAAATGTCAATGCTTTTACAGGAGCCTTAGTTTTGCTGTAAAAAGGAAGGTCGAGGGCCATGCCTAATAAAACAGATCATACTATTTTCTTCTTTTTCCCTGTGGGTGGATCCTGGCTGCAATCATCACTGTCGTCACTGCTATCTGAGGCGTTCATCACAGCCTCCAGAACCTCTTCTGGTGTCATTCCCTGCAATATATAAATAGGATTATCAGTAGTAAGAGGGGATGTTTAGAATTATAAGACCTGGGAACACAACCAAACTAAGCAATTACAAGTATTCAGAAATTAGAGAATTGTTCTGGAATACAACAGATTGCATGTTTTAAAGTTCAAACTGGATGAAAAAATTTGATTTAGCAAGTAGACTACAGAACTAGTAAACCAGCAGCACAATATTTGAAATGTTCCAACAGTTTTCAGAGTTTTCAGGGCTTCTTTTTAGATGATTTTACAGCCATTATTGGGTCATATTCCCAATGGCAAAAAGTATGTGGCGCGTAGTGAGAAAACCGGTCTTAAGGCATGTGAGTAAAGTGTTATCCCGGATTAGCCTATGCAGTCCGCAAGGCTAATCCGGGACAACACTTTCCGCCTAAAGTGGATTTATGGTTAGAAGACACTACATTGAAACAGAAAATACCATAAAAGCGGAAAGTGCCTTCCCGGATTAGCCTGTGCAGACTGCACAGGCTAATCCGGGACGACACTTAACGCAAATGCATTAAGATCGGTTTTCTCACGACGCGCCTCATATCTTTTTTCCCCAAACCCAGTCCCCAAATTCCCACTTGATGGTTTGACTTTCAAATGTAAAAGAAGTGGAAATAAGAGGTGTTCAGTGTAGAAAGAAAGACGGTTGAAGTAGTAATAACCGTTTTACTGATATGTTTTTGTTCAGAATATTCTATTTTATGTAGTTTTATCAATAAATTCTTCAAATTTTATTAATCAAACAATTATACTTTTTCCCAATTTTAGAAGAATTGACGCTAAAATTCCCAAGTTTATGGGTATACATGTAGGTCATTTTCCCAAAATGGTGAAAAAAAGCCCTGGTTTTATCAATGAACATACATATGCGGTGTAGAAATTCACACTGACAGTGTAGTACTTCAACTTTTGGCCAGAGTGATTGGGAAACGGTTCTCTTTTAATGGAACGAAGCTTTTCTGTAAAAGAAACTCAAACAAATAGGAAGTAGGGAAAGATCCTGAGCAAATAGCAGGAAGCTGCGCCCTGCTCCCCCCCCCCCCTGCTACCCCTCTGGGCTGGTCAACACAGCAAAATAGCAGGAAGCTGTGCCCTGCCCCTTTTTGGTTTCCCCCCCCCCCGCTACCCCTCTGGGCTGGTCAACACAGCAAAATAGCAGGAAGCTGTGCCCTGCCCCTTTTTGGTTCCCCCCCCCCCCCCTGCTGCCCCTCTGGGCTGGTCAAAACACAGCAAAATAGCAGGAAGCTGTGCCCTGTTCCTTTTGGTTCCCCCCCCCCCTGCTGCCCCTCTGGGCTGGTCAACACAGCAAAATAGCAGGAAGCTGCGCCCTGCTTCTTTTGGTTCCCCCCCCCCCTGCTGCCCCTCTGGGCTGGTCAACACAGGAATGTTAAATATCTTTTGTATTTCAATTTGCAAATATTGAATGACAAATGAAAAGACTATGTTTAAAAACCTGGAAGCATTTAACTAATAAATACCATGGATTTACTAATTTATTAGAAATACCAAAGAACTGGTCAGTCTTTCCACCCTGCTCCTTTCAGCAGCACCCTGTACCTTTTTTGATCCTAGATCTTTCCCTTTATGAAGCATATATACAACAGATTAGCTGTACCTCTTTCTTTGAAGACACTGTTCTGCTTTCTGTTTTCAACGGCACGTCTTGAGACAGATCACTTTCCTCATCGTCCAATATTCTGTGGAACTACATTGACAAACAGAGTTCAAGCACACATCCAGTAATGGACAGTTTGTAAAGAGACCAAGATTACTCATTATAGTTACGTCGTATTTGGTGGCCATTGCCATGAAATGGGGAACACAATCGCAACAAATTTTAAAAAAGGGAAAGTTTTAAAAAGTTCATTTTTCATTAAATGTGTAGTTATTTTGCTTGTTCAATGCTTTATATATTCAATTTTTTCATCTACTGAACTTCATTTGTGACAATTGTGCGCATTCAAATGTTTTTCTATTTACGCACCTACCTGTTAATTACTACAAATTACTTGGGGGAGGAAAATGGAAAAACTTTGGGAAAAATGGAGGATTTTTTTCAGGGCACTGAAATGGCACTAAAATTAGCGAAAACAAATCACTGACATAAACAAGATTATTTTATGGGTGTTCAGTCCAAATAATCACAAGCCCTGCTGACCATTACTGAATTATCCCTGAATGTTCCTTACAGTTAAATCTTTTCACGAGTCTAATAGGTCAATTTTGGGATACAAGCTAGCCTCCATTCAGCCACATCTTTTCATTGCTCCAGATCAAAGCAGCTGTAAATAATCTTTAAACTGTGGCAAATATTCTTTAAAATTTCCATCAGCATTGAAAAAACCAGATTGGTTTTGACATTTTAAAATGTGCTCCTAACAGTTTTTGCATCTTTTATTTTATACAACTAAAAACACTGTACATATACTTTTTTGCATATTAAGAGATAAAAACTATTTGCATTTAATATATAGAATACCTGTCAGTAAAAAATTATCTAGAGCCATGTCTTCTTTTTTTCTCCCACAATATAGTTATCTTACACATCATTTACTTTCATGTTTATGGTAAGGACATTAGCACAATTATGAGTATTTTCAAGTCAAACAAGGAACATTATTCGCATTATAGCTTCCCAGTTTATAATATGAGATAATAATGATGCCATGCCACCATTTCCCCCAAAAATGAAAACCACCTAATCACCAACAGCAGTGTCAGAACATTTACTGCAAACTAGCTGGTTTTCTGTACGCATCTGGCAAAAAAGTTTGTTTATTTACTGATTTCTTGGGTTTCCTAAGCACAATTTCATCATCGTCATCATCTGAATTTTCAACTGAAAATAGATAACATACATAAAACAAAATCAAATTGTTACAATACTGATGGCTCAGAATAATGATAACTTCGGATCAGTGTCTGACAAGCCCATTGCCCAAAGTGTGGGGGCAACCAAACATTTCCGTTTGGCAGGTAAAGTACTATTATTTGAAAGCATAAGCCCAAAGGGCTACCGTTACTAAAGCTGTGTTTAATATCTGTATTGGATCATCTACTTTGCCTTACAGTGTCAGTGTGTTTGTTTGACAAATCCACCAATGAAAACACATATGAGGCGTGTCGTGGGAAAACCGGGCTTAATGCTTGTGCTAATCCGGGATGACACTTTGCGCTTTCATGATATTTTCTGTTTTAAGGTAGTCTCTTCTAAACATAAATCCACTGTAGGGGGAAAGTGTCTTCGGATTAGCTGTGCGGACTGCACAGCCTAATCCGAGACGACACTTTACGCACATGCATTAAGACCGGTTTTCTCACGAAACGGCTCATACATTTTCCAATATGCACCTACAGCCTCGTAAATCTAACTTCACTTTGTTATTGTTACAATTTCACACACAATTTAATACTTTTTAGGCTGTCCAGCCACCTTCCTTTAAAAAGTAGGGCAAAAGTAGGGTCAAAATTTTCTGAAAAGTAGGGATTTTAAATCCCAAAAGAGGGGAAAGTAGGGATATTACTTACCTTTGAAAGGAAGATAAAAAGAAGTAAACCCTGTATTACACAGTATATGAGACATCCGTGCTTCATGCAAAGCTGCTCTTGTGCTGGAGAGAACCATAAGGTCCTCTTGTTCAGGGTTGCCACCGAGTTGAGAAGATAAAATGCTCTGACATTTCCTTGACTAAACCATACTTTTCACTGACCAATACGACCATATTTTTTAGGCCTCATTTTCCCCGACAACCGTCTAATCTACACTTTCATATTTTTTTCTGTTTCAGATATATCAAACTTTCATTAACAAATACCAAAAATATTTGAGAGAAAATATTATAATTATGATATTAGTCAGTAATGATAATTGACTAGACTGGACTTGGCTATAAACACACATATTAACATATATAACTCTGCTGTCGGTTCGACGCCATGGGTGCTACTAGGGTTAATATCATTTACAAAGGCAGAAAGAATGTTCTTCTCTGTTTTAACCTTTGATACTAGTGAAGTGCTTCTGTCCTTCGGCATGGCTTCTAACAGTCGCTTCCCTGTAAGCAAAATCCCTCCACCACACTCAAGAAAATATGTTTTTTGACATTTGTTGAGTCCTTTCCTACCCAGTCAGTCAACATCATTAAATATTGTTTACTAAAGTTTGAAACAAAAATTTACTCCAGAGTATAGATCTTTTTCTTATTTCTCCATTAGTAAGTGAAACCTGAATATACATGTAGAAGCATGCTTATTTGATTTATAATATATAAAACCATTTCATCATCTGTTTGATAACTTATTGACTTAATATCACACTGCAGAGTAAACAAGTGCAGTGATTTCTGTAGATATTGAAAACCAAAAGTCAATTAACTCTTTACTTGAAGTGTTGATGGGTTAAAATGAAGTTATCAATTTAAAATATTGAAATCACAAGGATTTGGTTTCAGCATATTTGCTGTGTGTATATAAAAATGATCTGCGAATGGTAGTTTGTGTTAATAAAAATTAAGAACTTTGCACAAAACACTATTAGTATCAGGGTGTTCGTTTGACCTGAGCTCCCAGGTTTTGACCTGTGATTTTCATGGAAATCATGAATTGACACATGGTTAAATCCCCCAAAGAGTCATATTGACCCTTGGTAAATGTCTGCATTGCATCATAACTTCCCTTACAACTGAAGCCAGTGGAGACACTGTCTGTTATTAACACATTAGGACTACCTTATCTTAATCAGGTTTGCATTTATTGATTAGATCTCCCATGCCAGGAAGTTATCAGTGTATGTATTTGACCGTTCCTTCAATGAAAACACAGACATTTTCCATTATGCTCCTTTAGCCTAGTTGTGAACTTCTGTCTGTTACACCTTTTGTTACAGCATTTGTGTACTATCGACCTGGATCATTCTGATGTTTACATGTTCAAATGTAGATGAAATGATGTTTATAATGTTAAATAATAACAATATTTCACATAAAAAATATAAAAATCTAAAAACAATACTGATTAAAAACACCAGTAACACAATAAAAACGGCCGAAAATTTACAACTGTCAATAATTTCGGACAACATTTTCAGATATTTGTTGATAAACTAAACCAAAAGCAGCATTAGGTTTTGTCTTTCTTTAATATTGATCAATTATTGCAAAATCTACCATTTAGGGTCTTTCTAAACTGTACATTGAATGAAAAAAACAACAACACCTAACACAAACTAACAAAGGCTAATTTTTAATATTATGATCAGCACCAGGTTGATTTTTTATTTTAAATTAGTAATATTTTTTGGTATACTATATTTATAGGTATAATGTGAACCTTGAGTTTGTCTGTTTTGGTTTTGGTGACTTGAATATTTGAATTTGACTCTTCAAAATAGAATTTTGACCCTTGACAATTTTGGTCAAAGGGTCAATGACCCTTGAAATTTACAGTCTACTGAACCCCCTGAATATGATAAAATTATTGTTTTCTAGTGCTTTTGAAGTTGGCAAACGGAGAACAACCGCATCAAAATGATACGATTATTTGCAGATTGCTTGAGTCAAAAATGAGTAAATTTCAAGTTTCTGCATCTATTGATTTCTGCACTGCCTCTGAAACAAATCAACACTGTTTGAAATATTGAGTACGGCATGAACGCAACTGCAGTTGAATCCCAGACGCCTCTACAAAGCAAGAAAAGTATTGGATGAGTCTGCACTGCAGGCACGGGCTGCAAAGCCTTTCAGTCTTCAAAAGTCTAAAGTTAACATAAAACAAAATTGATTAAAACACCTTTAAATTATGCTTATACACAATCACACCAAAATAATTTGGAAATACTAATAAATACTGCTTGAAGACTGCCATAACCACTGAACATTTTACTGGCCATCAACCCTGTAGTAGCTTGGTCAGGTTATCTCCAGCTGCATGCATGAAGCACTCCATACGTCCCCTAAATTAGTGGTGACTGTCACATACAGAGGTCTAAAATATATTTAAGATAGGTAAATTCCACATAAAGACAGTCATAAAGACAGTTACAAACTCAAAAAATCACAATACTTAATAATTGAACAGAATAAAAAATTAAAATTAATATGATTTTACGGGAAAAAAAAACAAAACATTTTGGCCAAAAAAAAGTAGGGATAATAGGGCATTTTGAAGAAAAAGTAGGGAAAAAGTATGAAGAAGGTAAAAAAGTAGGAAAAAGTAGGGCCCGCTGGACAGCCTGCTTTAAAAATCAATAGTAATCCACCTTTTCTTTCAAGGAATAGACATGTCCACAAATGTCAATCATATGCAATTGTATCCAATCATTGCTGCACAGTGCCATGTGGATATCACGGAATAGACATGTCCACAAATGTCAATCATATGCAATTGTATCCAATCATTGCACAGTGCCATGTGGATATCAAGGAATAGACATGTCCACAAATGTCAATCATATGCCATTGTATCCAATCATTGCTGCACAGTGCCATGTGGATATCAAGGAATAGACATGTCCACAAATGTCAATCATATGCCATTGTATCCAATCATTGCTGCACAGTGCCATGTGGATATCAAGGAATAGACATGTCCACAAATGTCAATCATATGCAATTGTATCCAATCATTGCTGCACAGTGCCATGTGGATATCAAGGAATAGACATGTCCACAAATGTCAATCATATGCCATTGTATCCAATCATTGCTGCACAGTGCCATGTGGATATCAAGGAATAGACATGTCCACAAATGTCAATCATATGCAATTGTATCCAATCATTGCTGCACAGTGCCATGTGGATATCAAGGAATAGACATGTCCACAAATGTCAATCATATGCCATTGTATCCAATCATTGCTGCACAGTGCCATGTGGATATCAAGGAATAGACATGTCCACAAATGTCAATCATATGCAATTGTATCCAATCATCGCTGCACAGTGCCATGTGGATATCATGGAATAGACATGTCCACAAATGTCAATCATATGCAATTGTATCCAATCATCGCTGCACAGTGCCATGTGGATATCAAGGAATAGGCATGTCCACAAATGTCAATCATATGCAATTGTATCCAATCATCGCTGCACAGTGCCATGTGGATATCAAGGAATAGACATGTCCACAAATGTCAATCATATGCAATTGTATCCAATCATCGCTGCACAGTGCCATGTGGATATCAAGGAATAGACATGTCCACAAATGTCAATCATATGCAATTGTATCCAATCATTGCTGCACAGTGCCATGTGGATATCAAGGAATAGACATGTCCACAAATGTCAATCATATGCCATTGTATCCAATCATTGCTGCACAGTGCCATGTGGATATCAAGGAATAGACATGTCCACAAATGTCAATCATATGCCATTGTATCCAATCATTGCTGCACAGTGCCATGTGGATATCAAGGAATAGACATGTCCACAAATGTCAATCATATGCAATTGTATCCAATCATTGCTGCACAGTGCCATGTGGATATCAAGGAATAGACATGTCCACAAATGTCAATCATATGCCATTGTATCCAATCATTGCTGCACAGTGCCATGTGGATATCAAGGAATAGACATGTCCACAAATGTCAATCATATGCAATTGTATCCAATCATTGCTGCACAGTGCCATGTGGATATCAAGGAATAGACATGTCCACAAATGTCAATCATATGCCATTGTATCCAATCATTGCTGCACAGTGCCATGTGGATATCAAGGAATAGACATGTCCACAAATGTCAATCATATGCAATTGTATCCAATCATCGCTGCACAGTGCCATGTGGATATCATGGAATAGACATGTCCACAAATGTCAATCATATGCAATTGTATCCAATCATCGCTGCACAGTGCCATGTGGATATCAAGGAATAGGCATGTCCACAAATGTCAATCATATGCAATTGTATCCAATCATCGCTGCACAGTGCCATGTGGATATCAAGGAATAGACATGTCCACAAATGTCAATCATATGCAATTGTATCCAATCATCGCTGCACAGTGCCATGTGGATATCAAGGAATAGACATGTCCACAAATGTCAATCATATGCAATTGTATCCAATCATTGCTGCACAGTGCCATGTGGATATCAAGGAATAGACATGTCCACAAATGTCAATCATATGCCATTGTATCCAATCATTGCTGCACAGTGCCATGTGGATATCAAGGAATAGACATGTCCACAAATGTCAATCATATGCCATTGTATCCAATCATTGCTGCACAGTGCCATGTGGATATCAAGGAATAGACATGTCCACAAATGTCAATCATATGCAATTGTATCCAATCATTGCTGCACAGTGTCATGTGGATATCAAGGAATAGACATGTCCACAAATGTCAATCATATGCAATTGTATCCAATCATTGCTGCACAGTGCCATGTGGATATCAAGGAATAGACATGTCCACAAATGTCAATCATATGCAATTGTATCCAATCATTGCACAGTGCCATGTGGATATCAAGGAATAGACATGTCCACAAATGTCAATCATATGCAATTGTATCCAATCATTGCACAGTGCCATGTGGATATCAAGGAATAGACATGTCCACAAATGTCAATCATATGCAATTGTATCCAATCATTGCACAGTGCCATGTGGATATCAAGGAATAGACATGTCCACAAATGTCAATCATATGCAATTGTATCCAATCATTGCTGCACAGTGCCATGTGGATATCACACGTTAACCGAATAACCGTTAAGCTAGTTCACACAAAAGAGCATATGATAAAGCTTGCGATGTGTTTGCGATTATCGATGAATGGAAATTAACAACAGCTGGAGAAGAGTATAAACTGTTCATGGCAAAACAGTTAATAATCATTACCATGTCCACTACTTCCGATGTTACTGCCATCATCCAGGCCAGAATCAGTCTGTGATTTTTCTATTTCCTTGCGAACAGTAATAGTGTCACGCACACCTAACTCAGGCATCTGTAAAAAAGCAGAACATGTAGTTCATTTTTATTGCATTTTTTTTTAAACATTCCGTTTTATTTTAGATATTCTAACATTTATGGAAAATTGAGGTTTGTGTGTCTAGTATTTTGAATCAAAATATTACTGATACAAAGCAAATGTATTTGTCTGCAGCTGTCTGATCTAGTTTAAAATATTTTATGTTCAGTGTCACTGCATTTTGTGATAATTTCTGTATTTGACTAGGTTTGAAAAATATTTTTGCTGCAGACTCTAAATAGCGAGAGTAGTGTCCCTTGGAGGAAGCTCATGAATATTAATTAGTGGCGAAAAGCGGCCCAACGCTGGGACCATTTTATTTCGGTCTTACACTCAAATAAAACGTAAATTTCTGGAACCAATCTACTTTGCATATAGTAATAAGATGATGAAATACCGGGAAAACCATAAAACAATCCACGTGAGTATTATTTTTAGAAACGAAAATTCCGCTGAAAAAGTATAAAATCCAATATTTCTTTAAAAAAGAGGATTTCGCTGGATTTCAGGCTACATTTTTAACAATGAATTTGTTTTTTATTAAATGCTACCTTTCTTTAGAACGAATTTAAGAGCAAAGTTATTGTTTATGGGTCTTTTCCAAACCCATGTTAAACTGAACGCAATTCCAAGATGGCGTCGGTGTGTACGAATAACAATACGGAAGAAATATCAATATTTGAGATATATTTGCTGTCGACACACTAGTAGGGATATATTGCATGTATTAAGATGGATCCTATATGTTAAACAAGGGCATATGCGTTGTTAATTGTTTAATTATTTGAATTATACAACCAATTACGTCCAAACAATTCGTACCCAGTCGGTTCGTACATCTGTCAGTCTGGTATTTCAATTAATGTTAAACTGGATATTTACGAGCAATCGCTATAAATTTTCCAATTGCTGAAATATACACCGTTTTACACACATCTTTAGAGTATGGTTAAGAACTAAATTGGGGCACAATAATTGTTATTATTATTAATTTAATAATTAATTATTAAATTAATATTAATAAAATAAATAAATACTAATTACTAATTACTAGCAGACACTTGTCAATTTGATATTGTAAGTAAATGTCTTTCTGATTTGATATATGCATTAAAAACAAAGTTGCATAAAACATGTGTTACAGTTTCAAACGAATAAGTAAAATGTTGACTATATATCATTTTTTTATTTATAAATCATTGCGGCAAAACAAGTCACATAAAGATCAGCTGATTTTGATAAAACCATCAATAAAATATAATGCGAGAAACATGAACAATCATACCAACTAGTTTTTAAAATTAGGCTGCACACATGGACATTATGTATTCAGCCTAATAATAAAAACTCATAGTTGGTATTACTGTTCATGTTGTTTTTGCATTACATTTATTGCACCTTGACGGATGATGTACAAAAATAGTCAAAACAACACTTCTATGTAAGATAAATTAAATTTTATTTCAGTTTTGTAATCAGGAAACATGCACTTTTACAAAATTACACTTTGGCTAAATGTTTTATCTTAATAATGACAAAAAATGACAGTAGTCTTCATTTTTCATGTATTTTCCCAATTTGCATCTTATTGCAGCCTTATGGGTGGTGTACAAAAATAGTCATAACAACACTTCTAAGTGAGATAATTATGATTTTATTTCAGTTTTGTAATCAGAAAACATGCACCATTTATAAAATACATTTTCCCCCATAGCTTTTAGCTTTATAAACACAAATTCATAGTTGGGCTGACTTTTCATGTTTTTTTCTTGTATAACGTTTTATTGCACTTGGACGAGTGCTGTACAAAAATTGTCATAACTTCACTTCCAATAAGATATTTTCATGCTCATTTCAGTTTTGTAATCAGAAAATATGCATCTTCTAGGAAATATATTGGGATCAGCGTTTTTTCTCACCACTTTGGGAATGGTACCGGTACCGGTCAAATTGGGAAAATTGACGGCGTTTTCAGCCAAATTGGGAATTTTACCACTTTCATGAAAAACAGTCGAAAAGGATGTGAAAACAGTAAGTTACAATAAATAAACCCTAAAACAATTTGTTATATTTATTATTTAACTTGCATTCAAGTCAGATAATGGTTTTAAATGCCGTGCTGGTGGGTATCAACCTGCACAACTTGCCCCAGAGACACAAGTTTGCTCTCTGTCTGTGTCAATGGTTGAAAGAACATAAACAAAATTACTAGTATCTTCCGCCGTTAATGACAGTTGTGGATCTATACTTTCTGCTTTGCCATAAAAGCCATTACTAGATAAAGGATTGCATCCCAGAATGTTTTTTTCTGTAGTATTATGAATTGCCATGTCTCGTCAATGACACTCGCGAACACGCATTACAGTCCAGATGGTTCCCATTCTCGCACGCAATGTATAACTGATAACAGTAACCAATCGATACAGCGCCACCAAACCTTGCAGCGGTTACTTCCCCTAGCCGTTAACAGTAACTGATTTGAGCTATGGTTTACGCTTGGGTAAAACAAAAGTAAAATACAGGAACATCGTCGATCTTTTCAGGGTCTTTTGGGGTGTTTTTCCTTACATTTGCGAATTTTTAACTTCAAATTGGGAAAAATGGTCAGAAAATCGGATTGGGAATGGTACCGTTTTCCGGTACCAACTTTATATAGAGAAAAAACGCTGGGGATTCATGATCAAAACATCCCCAAAAAATCATGTAGCCATGCTACTCTAAAAATATTCTAAAATAAATGGTGATTAATGCTGTGATATCTCGTGACAAACACCGTTTATGAACATTTGGGCAATCAGATATGTAATTAAGATAGAGGAACGAAGCTAAAGCAAATAAGAAGGAAAAACCTGGGTCGAATGTTTAGGGTACGAATACTCATATATTTCTTTGGCTAAATCAGCAAATATTTTATGAAAATCATTCTAAGATTGTCAGCACCTCCCCGTCCACTTCATCTGTTTCCATTTTTAATGTGTTCCACGTATTTTTCGCAGCAGTTATGTATATTTTATAAATTTCTTTGTTGTTTACATTCACTATTTTTCGTCTCTTCCCGCGATGAACGTAAGCGTACTTTTTAAATGGTGTTTCCGGAATTATATCCTCGTGAATTATATCCCACGTAATTGATTTGTGATACTGTATATATACATACAAAGATGTGTTATATAACATGTGATACGTCTCTGATGTATATAAAATCCAATGTTTGTTTTTAGATATCAGACAATCTAAGTATTTATATGCCATTCAACATATATAGGTGCATATTAAAAAAATATTTATATAGCTGTCCTTAAATGTGTTTAGGCAAAAAAAAAAAATAGTTCCGTTTCTGGTCTCCTGCCCCAAAAAATAAGGGTCGGTAGGTAGGGATTTTTTTTTATGATGGGAGAATGGTTTGTGTTGTACACGGTAACAATCTTTTTCAGTCTTTATTATTTTTGGATCAAAAATATGTAGGGTGGGCAGCAAAAGTAAAGGGTCGGTCGGGAAACCAGAAACGGGACTCTTTTTTTTCGGGGGTGGGGGGCGGGCCTTATCGTTAGCTGGTTGTTAGAAATTAATAGGGTTGTTTACAAACATAATTAAAAATACAATTTATCATGGGAAAAAGTACACAACGCAAATAAGGAATTCTGCACATATAGATTTATGTTAAGATATTTTTGGAGTAGATGCATTAGAAAATAAACAAAAACATATTTTTATATGGTATATTATTTTTTGTAAGATAACTGAGAATGCTTGCATGTTATACACATGTTCTCCCATTTAAACAGTTCTGAGCATAGTAAATCATTGAACGGTTATCATTACGTCATTGTGTATGGTATTTCCCTCATATTTGAAGTTTAATCATGAGGACAAGTTTTCAACATGATATAGTATAACCTACTCTTATCAAACCACTAGTCATAGGCGGTTACAGGGGGCGGAAGCGGCGTACGCCCTCTCTAAAATTGTCCAACACTCGATTTTTAAAACTCACAATATCTTAGTTTCACATATTTTATTTTATTTTAAACTAATTTGCAAAAATCACAATATCTTAAAACTTATGCATATAGTTGCACATGACATGTTCTTCAATCAATTTTATATTGTAATAATCAAACACATTCTTCTGTATTCGAAGTTTGTTAAATATTTCCTTTTCGATATCTTTCTCAATACGTGAGAGAGGCCAAAAGCAGTTTGTTGACAACCCTTTTCACTAACTGAACATGTCCGCCCCCTCTAACTAAAATCCTGGAGCCGCGCCTGGGTGTCAGGGTGTCCCTATCTGTTCTATATGCACAAATCAACTACCTTATCCATGATATTGTGACCGTCACGTGAAAAAAAGTAGTGGTAATATTTCAGTCGATTGTTCTGTTTCATGGATTGACATGTATAGGTCTAAAATAAGTAAGCACGTGTTTATCGAACAGTACGTGTTTTACTACAAATAGTAGGAACAATTCGTTCATTGTTTATCAAAGACAGGTTTGGGTGCGCTCAAGTACAGGTTTTCTAAGTAACACCAAAGAAGGTATTGTGACCACTCATTATTGTTATGTTTTATATTTTAAATGTTTATGTTGTTATATAATTATTTTAGGCCTCCTTGTTTCTTGTGAAGGAACACACCTGTAGGACAATATAGTTGTATGACGTACGGTATGATTCACAACTAATTACTTATGTAAATATTTTAGTCATGTATCATACTGTTCTAGTGAAATTCATATATAAGAGGAATATATACATGTAGACGTATATTGGTTTCTGTGATACGCCGCTAATTAATCTGATCATCGAAAACCTTCACAGAATTAACCGCGGCGGCTATGACCCATTTCTGTATTAACATTCAAGTTATTATAACAGCACACGTGCATTAGGTTTTCAAATACTGTGTCCAAAAATTATTAACCACATGTTTTATTTGTTTCAGTGCGCATTTTTGTATTGAAATCGGACTAATTGAAAATGCGTCACCTAAGTATAAAAAGTTTTAATAAAAAGAACATGGCCAAAATCCGATTTATGGTAATTTAGCGTTTAAATGATTTAATTAATACTTCAGATACCGGCGATGACGAGCTTATCGGATCGCCACTCACGGAATTTTTCCTCTCCCTTGGGGTCACCCCGTCGCCACAGCCTCACCCCAAGGAATTATGGAGCGACCGTCAGGCATGGCTCCCTGTCGTACGGTATATACGACGAGGACTACAGAAACACCCTCCCACAGTCCGTCATGGAGCGCAAACTGTCGTCTGCACAGCCGCCGGAATACGTCAACAACCTTGTGGGGTCCTCAGTAAATGAAGCGGTGTATCTCATACCTATGCAACAGGAAATATCGTCCAGAAAGTGGCTTGTGGCGCCCTACTGTTTCCTCTACATGGCGGCGTACGTCGCAACGCAGGCTGCCTTCACACAGTACGTTTACAAGCGTGTCCAGGATCAACTGTTTCCAAACGCGGACAAGATAAATGAAACGGTTGGTTGCTATGTCAACACCAGCGACCCAAACTACAAGATGCAGACGAAAGTGCAACAAGAGGCGTCCGGTTGGAGCATGTATTACAGTTTGGCCGGCGCAATTCCAGCCGTGTTTGCGTCCATTGTTTTGGGCTCTTCGTCCGACAAGTTTGGACGCAAGTTTCTCTTCTTTTTGCCCTGCCTAGGCGCAATTATCAGAACTGGAGTGTGCGTGGCGGGGATTTATCTGAATTTCGACCTCTTGTACTTTATCATTGGATTTTTTATAGAAGGACTTCTAGGATATATTCCGACTATGCTTCTTGTATGTTTTGCGTATATCGCCGATATTACGCCACCAAAGGGCAAGAAACGGTCGCTAGGGATAACCCTTATAGAATTGTTCAACGGTATTGGCGCCACAGTGTTCAGTTTTGTAACTGGGTATTTTATCCAAGACACCGGTTTCTTCTACCCCATGTTAACTTCCGGAATCTTAGTCGTGATTGCCCTTGTTTTGGTATTCTTTATACCTGAAAGTTTTCCTCCGGACAAGCGAAACTCCGAGGACAGCGTGTTTGATAAATTTTCAACATCCTTCTCATTATTCTTCTCGTCTGCAAACGCCGGCCGCAGGTGGATGTATAACATTCTTATGCTCGTCTTCTCCATCACAATGTTCGACGCGTTCGGCCGATCCAGCGTAGAGCCGCTCTACCAACTGGACGCCCCGTTTTGCTGGACGCCGGAGAAGCTCGGGTACTACAGCGCCGCAAAGAATCTCCTTCAGAACGCGGTAGGGATGGGCCTGATCAAACTGATGCAGGCGGTCATGTCGGACGAGTCCATTGCGATGATAAGCTGTGTGACGTTTGCCGCAAACTTCGTAATTGAAGGACTCGCCCAAAACGATCTGCTCATGTACATAGGTTGGTTGAATGTTAATACTAATTCAATGTCAATACTAATACAATGTCAATACTAATTCAATGTCAATACTAATTCAATGTCAATACTAATTCAATGTCAATACTAATTCAATGTCAATACTAATACAATGTCAATACCAATACAATGTCAATACCAATACAATGTCAACACTAATACAATGTCAATACTAATTCAATGTCAATACTAATACAATGTCAATACTAATTCAATGTCAATACTAATTCAATGTCAATACTAATTCAATGTCAATACCAATACAATGTCAATACTAATACAATGCCAATACCAATACAATGTCAATACTAATTCAATGTCAATACTAATACAATGTCAATACTAATTCAATGTCAATACCAATACAATGTCAATACTAATACAATGTCAATACTAATACAATGTCAATACTAATTCAATGTCAATACTAATTCAATGTCAATACTAATTCAATGTCAATACCAATACAATGTCAATACTAATTCAATGTCAATACTAATACAATGTCAATACTAATTCAATGTCAATACTAATACAATCTCATAACAATCCAATACTAAAAGGTCGCTCCATTAGATGCCTAGTGTTAGCGGATACCGTCAAACTGCGATTATTTTTAATGAGATTGAAGATAATGTTAGATTTAATATTACAAAATAGCAAAGAAGACTAATATGTATGATATTGATGCACCGGAGGGGGGGGGGGGAGCGGCGGGCATAAACGGGACTTTAGACTGAAAGCAATTCCCGACAGGCGGGAATTTGACGCGCCGAATGATTCCGGGTCCCGGGAAATAGACTTTGTTCGGATTTTAGATACCGGTAATATTGGCCCCGGGCCATTTGATACAGCAATTAAGCATCCCGCATGAGGGGATGTAGACAAAAATGCTTGGCTCTAGTGTGGGGAATTAGATCCCCCAAAATACAATTAGTCAAATTCTTCTGGGTTTGCCCGCCGCTCCACCCTGGGTGAAAATATTGATAGGTGCATTAGCGTTATCTAAGGCTATTTGATCTAAATGTCACTTTAATTTTCGTTGCACTGCGACATGTAACTATCCATCCAGTGTTCTCCAATACTAATTTTAATTCAATAATAGCCAATGAAAATAAAAGCTTATATGTATTAAGCAATTTCCATTGCTTTTAGTACTCAATATTTAATACCGGTACTTACATTGTGGTTAGGAATTATTGTTGCCAATGTGTATATAAGAATTCGTAATAGCAATTTTAATTGCTTAGCATTCAAGATTTAACGCCGGTACTGTGGTTAGGAATTACTGTTGTCAATGTGTAAATAAGGACATATATAGCAAAAACTTACCGTCGAACTACACGTATTTATCTACTTTCAGATGAATTATTGTTGTCAATGTATATATAAGGACATATAGCAAGACCTAACCGTTGAACTACACGTATTTATCTACTTACAGGTGCAATTATAGGTGCTCCCGGCATTCTCACCGTTCCGATATGTCGATCTCTGCTGTCCAAACTCACCTCCACAGAACAACAAGGTACTATATATCAGGCGTGTCGTTGGAAACACGGGCTTTACACTTTTCGCTTTTATGGTATTTTCAGTTTCAAGGAAGTCTCTCCCAAGCATAAATCCACTGTAGGCGAAAAGTATCGTCCTGGATTAGCCTGTGCGGTGCGGACTGCAAGGCTAATCCGGGACGACACTTCACGCACATGCATTAAGCCCGGGGTTTCCACGACGCGCCTTTTTCTATGACATTTTTCAAAAAGCAAACAAACCAGCAAACTGTCCAGTTGGAGGCGGAAAAAAAAAAAAAAATTATGTTATACACGCATTTTTTTTTCACAATAAACATGACAATAACGATAATAATACAATGCAACGTTTGTTATAAATATGCATATATAATAAATATGATTTACTATTTATAAAATCACTACCAAGTAAACTATATACTGTTCCCGTCCATTTCCATTGATTCAGCTGCCGTATTTTCGGCAATATAGCCGCCGTGGAGTCACATTTTCGTTGATACCAATGCAGTATATTTGAACACATTCTCATTGATTCAGCTGTCGTATTTTCGGTAATATAGCCGCCGTCGGATTCAAATGCAGTATATTTTAACACATTCTCCTTGATTCAGGTGCAGTATTTTCGGCCATAGCGGCCGTGGAAACAATTATAAATATTGGCGGCACTGTGGCCGGAAATGAAATCTATTCTGCCACTATCAGTTACTACAGGGGCTTCGTGTTCTTCATTTTCGCTGGCTGCAGTGTGGTCTGCTTGATATTTATGGGGTAATTAGTATTTTTGTATCAAAATAAGTATTGACACACATATTGACTTAAGAAATAATTTTCGATTTAGAGTTGTTTATCGGCTAATAAACAACGATTTGGAGTTCTGATGTGTATAATTGACCGCATCAGAACGACACATTGGTGTTTATTAGCCGTTAAACAACGATAATGCGAACATTATTTCTAGTTTTACATGACTGGGCAACATTGTCTGTAGTTGAAACTCGAACTACTCAGTATAGTTTACAGTTTTGGAATAATTTTTTTCGGTTTCTTTATTGGTAGTTTAGCAACGGTGAATTTGTTTTTTTGTCTATAGAAAACTTTGCGCGTGTCATATTAGAATTTACTTTGCAACTGAATGTGACTCAATAACACACTGAAAAGGACGTTTGGTTAAGCATTATGTCACAGTAAAAATGGTTTAAAGTAAAGAGAATAAAGTTAGCTCTATTGTTAAAAATATAGGAAGAAATATTTGAAAAATCGTTCGAATGGAGTAAAGGTGGCCTAACGTCTATTTTCGTTATGAATATTAAAATTAGTTGAATTCAAGCACACCCGAGCTTAGTAAAGCTATCTGTGTAAGCGACCATAGCTTTCCACGAATAAGTGCATAAAAGCTGTACGCATGTAGGATATCATAGTTTTTTTAGTAAAACAACAAGTTGTATTTTCGTATATTTTCTCCTCATCGCCGTTTTAATTGCTAAAACATTTTTTATTTTGCACTTCATTTGATTTTAATAGGAATTAAGTGTTGAATAAAGTAGAGATGTATTTTGGGACACTTCAGATACAGTACCATGGCACATGTTATAATTCAGGTTTCTTCATTTCACTGACACGGAAAACGTTGCGAAGTTCAAGTTAATATTTATATGTCTCTCTTAATACTATTAAAAACTTGTCTGATTGTTGTCAATGTTTAATCGTTTCAGGATATACCGATTTGGTTCCCGGCGAACGTTTCCAGCACCTCTAGATATTCGAAGATAGTATAAAAACATTATTTGTCAATGTGATAATATAACAGCATTATTGTCAGTGAGATATTATAACAGCAGTATTTGTCGATGAGATAATATAGCAGCAGTATTTGTCAATGAGATAATATAACAGCAGTATTTGTCAATGAGATTATATAGCAGCAGTATTTGTCAATGAGATCATATAACAGCAGTATTTGTCAATGAGATTATATAGCAGCAGTATTTGTCAATGAGATCATATAACAGCGGTATTTGTCAATAATCTGACGTTTCCTTTCTCTGGGATTTATGCATGTTGTAGAATGAACGAATTAAATTAAAAGTTTGAATTAATATCATTTTGTACACCAGTAAATATTGCGTCATTCGCAGGCATGTATTTACACGTGGTTACGGTAGTTATGTGAATAGCTGTTGTTTTAATTTGTTGAATGTTGTATAGTTATACCAATATGTTAAATACTCAGGCCAGACTTTCTCAGTATATCCTTATGATTGCACTGGCTTTAAACATTAATTGATCTCAGAATTTCGTTTTCGTATCCACAAGCATTTTTACAGTTTTATGCACAAAAGACAAAATGCACATTTTAAAGTTATTTGATGTAGTGTGCAGAATTTTATTTTTCATAAAAATAATTTAAAGTTTCTAATATAATACTGTTTGTTTTCCTTATTAACCTGACTTGACATGCATGTTTAATTTCATGTGCATACTTTATAAGCACTTCAACTATGCCTTAATGTCGCAATGGATTTATTTTATGTTCCTTTATTGGAATAATTCTCTTATGAAATTGTTCTAAAAGGGGTTTAGGATGTATCATAGGATTTGTCATTTATTTCGACCAACATGTGTATTGCTGTAATTTATATTTCCTTATTTGCTAATGGTACCTTAACATGTTAAGTATTTATCAATACTAAGTTTAGACATGAATTTGGGTTTTGGACATTGACAATTCATTCGCAGTAACGTAGGTACGATTTTAAGTTTGTTGTACTTTTCTGATGCGATACTATGTATTTTCGCAATACTATGAACAAAACCTTGATGATTCGTAAAGTCGCGTTATAACATTATAGATCTTTTACTTATTAAAATATTGGTTGTAAAATGTTCTATTTTTGTTGTTTGTAGTGAATATTCCCGTAAGTTTTGGATCTCTATGTTAAATAAATGAGGCGTGTCGTGTGAAAATCAGGCTTAATGCATGTACGTAAAATGTCGTCCCGGATTAGCCTGTGCAGTCCGCACAGGCTTATCCAGGACGGCACTTTATGCTTATATGGTATTTTCTGTTTCATGGAAGTCTCTTTTAAACATAAATCCACTGTAGGCGGAAAGTGCCGTTCCTGTATTAGCCTGTGCTAATTCATAAATCATTATTTCAGTAACGTCGGATTTTGAAATAAAGTATATATTTTATTTCATGCATTTCTTATACAAGTTTTTTAGTTTGTTTATACGCGATCAATGGAACACTTCTGTTTGAAAACATTATAATATAAAATGGTTAGTTTTGCAACCTTGTTTAATCTTAGTCGTCTTTTATTATATTTTTCTGGACACTTATTTGTAAAAAGATCTATAAATAATTAGTTTCCTTCATAAATACATTACGGTGCCCTTTGATGCATCAATGTTTTTCTTTTTTCATCTGATACGATTTGGAAACACATAACGTACTTATATATTCCGCATATTGCATTAAATTGTCTCATAACATGAACTACAATGGGACACGACAGTCACACTACTAAGGGCAAAAAATCGTACACCAATCCCATATAATCTCGTGGCAAAATCTGTGCGAATTTTAATATTTATCACCTGATTTGATTTGGAACTGGATAACGCTTCATCGTCACCTATTGAGGTCTCACCTAGCCAGTTGCTGTCTGATGTAACCTGACCTGCTTCGTTATCAGCCTAGAAGCGGGAAAGATTACGTTCAATTAACCATAAACTGAGATAATTTGCAATTATTATAACGTCTGATTAAATGGTTTGGTTTGCTATTTAACCCTATTTAGTGTCAGTTATAAATTAAATACAATGGATGGTATTAACTTGAATATCAATTTATTGGCAACGATGAAATGTAAGTACTAGTAAATGTCTTATATTCTTTAAAATAGTTTATAACATAATATTTACATTTCATAGGCATTTTAATAGGGAAGGGGTATGCATTCATAATCGTATGAACGCAATGCCATATCACCGGCGTAGTAATATCTGTGTATCCTATTTTTATGCAAATAATATTTCGAAATGAACTTAGATGTCTTATTATGTAAAATGTTACGCTTTTTTGCATTAATTGTTAACGTTTGGTTAAATATTTTTTATAATTAATACATAGGCCTATGAACATTTCGTTCCAGTTCTACTTCTACAAAAATCAATTTGACATTTTTTTCACTTTTGCTGGATAGTATTCTATCATGCAAGGTCTACACGTGTTATTATTAAACAGAGCGCTTTTATTTCACTAGCATATAGAGTCGAGGCGACTAATTCCGTACACTCTAGTACAAATGGATGTCAAATTCCCGTCTCTTACCGTACTGACGTGTTTTAATGCAGCGCGGGTATGACTCGTTCATTCATCTTGACAGCAAACATAAACTGCGATATGGGCAAGTGTCGGTTAGGAAACACGCAGTACTGTAGTGTAGTGACCCTTGAATCGCCTAATTCCGTACACATGTCTGATAATTCCGTACAGTATAATTTACATGGACGGTATGCTTTCAATTACTACTTATCGTAGAAAATATATATTGAACAATTTAAAACAAAGGTGATATTGAATGTATTTAAAGTTGATTAAGTTATAGTTAACATATTTTTATACCAATAAACCTAGCAATAGTATATTGTAACATATAAACAACACATGCCATTAACATTGTTGACGTTACGCTGATTGTTTTGTGAAATGAAATCTAATGATGTTGCGTGGTATGTACATCGTATCATGTAAAGTGTAATTGTTATGGGGTACGCAAACTTTTAAGTCAACTTCTAATTGTCAATAAGAACATAGAGTCATGATATTTTATAAAAACTATAAACAATTGGTATAACAATTACCTTGGATTTCACCATTACAGGTGTCATTATAACATAAACGTTCTGAATTTTTGACGTTTTTTGTAAATGCAATACTAATAATTTTAACTATGTTTTGAAAGTTATGAATATTCTTATTTAAAATTTATATTGAAGGGTATACATACTATATTATTACCTACTTTACTATATAAATGATAATTAGCCGTTATTTTTTTTTACTGTTTACCACTGTATTGAAACAAGCTCATCCCAACAGGCAACATACATTATGTTTCACGGTTTGTTTCGTTATGTAGCCCCCATCTGTATTCTGCACATAACGTTACGCAATGTAACTTTATGACAACACTGACTGCTACTGACTGTTACAAACAGGACCCATGTTAATATAATGATTGTTCTATTTTGTATTTGTGAGTCACTACTATCGTTGTAGTAGTTTTCATGGAAAATAAAACAGCTAAATATTGCCTATTATTTTTTATTGGAATTAGGTAATAAACAGATATTTCATAGTCATTTGGGAACAGTCATATTGTTTTCATTCAGTATCAGGGCGGGAGGGGGGCAACATTTTGAACTGTTGCCTTCTGCCTAACGGCCTCGGGCAACGGTTCTAAAGTTGCCCCCTCTAATTCAGGAAAGCAATTTGACTGTTCCCAAATGCTAAAAAATATCTATATACTGTCACCTTAATCTATTCAGATATTTTTTTTCATTAATCTAGCTTTTTTCTTTTCCTCCTTTTCTAACTGCGAGTTTTGTTTTCTCATTTGTTCTTCCTTTTTTATTGTGTATATCTCATTGCTGGTGAGAAGCCTATGGCTTGTCAGTTTTCTTGGATGTTGGTGTTTGGGGACGCTTTCAGGAGCAGGTAAGTTAAACTCATCATCAATCTGGGATGACCACGATAAATCCCACACAGGCAAAGTAATGTTCAAATTGCCATCATTGTCGATGGTTGATGGAACATTGCCCGACAATACTTGGTCAATTAATTCCCTTTCGGATACAACTTCTATACCATCGGGAATGTTACTCACCGTCTGATGAACGAACACGTTCATTTTGTGCAACAGACGTTGACTGGTTGGACACAACAGGCAATGTGCGTGTAGCGTCTCCTGCACATGAAATATATCTGTCAAACGGGACAGATGGGGCTAACGCGGTTTCAGAAAGCGCATTCGGATTGAAAGGGAAAATCCCGCATTTTCTGAACCCGTTTGTGATGTTGGTTCGACTGAATGCGTGATAATGTGCCAGTCGAAATAATCTAGGCCATTCCCACTTGTGGGACAGTGACCAGATTATTAGGACTGGCTGACATGAATTCACTACACTGAGTCGAATAACTTCTTGAAAGGGGCCCAAACACCGTTTTGTCTAGAGGACAAAGCCACTGAGTTGTGTGAGGGGGAAAAGCAAGTAGAGTAATGTTGTTCTGCCTGGCACATTCGATTAGATCAAAAGTTTTATGGGACGAGTGTGAATCAAGCATTATCAACTGTGGCCTGTCCGGTCCGCAATGCTTGAGGAAGTGGTTCACAAACCAGAGCTTCCCCAAGACATCCTCCATCCTAGCTTTGTCTTGGTATGTATAAATGCTGTTCGGTACTCCAGCCTCGGTGTTATAAGCGTGAATGCTCTTGTGAGTTTTACCCTTCACAATTACCATTGGAGGAACTTTGTCACCTACAGCATTTACACACGCCAATACGGAGACATTGTCTCGGCTATATTTACCCACGCGACCGGGAATATTTTTAGCACCAGTTTCACCAAGAACGCGTACTGGTTTATGGCATAGGGGAACAGTGATCTCATCTATGTTCCATATACGTTTTGGTTTGTCTGCCAGGTCAAGTTTTTGAAGCAGTTCACCAAGAGCTTGGAAATAGGCCTGCGTCACTGTTGGGTTGAGCATTCGAGCCCTGACGGTCGAAAGGGGCTGTGGCTTGCGTAAAGACACATCTGGGTGACGTTTCATGAAACCATTCAACCAATCTTTACCCGGTACACCGTTCCTGAAAGGAGTCCTGATACCGAGTCTTCGCACTACCCTTCCTATTCGGACTGCTAGTATGCGCCTGGTTATTCCGAATCCCTGTTTTATAGAGAATACATTATATGTGCCATGTTGTAATTGTATATATAGTAGTACGAGTCGTCGTAGTAGTTGTTGATGTAGAAGTATTAGTAGTAGTAGTATAAGTAGCTGTTGTTGTTGTTGCAGCAGCTGTAGTCGTCGTTGTCGTCTTTGTTGTTGTAGTAGTAGCAGCAGTAGTAGTAGTAGAAGCAGTAGCAGCAGCAGTAGCAGTAGTAGTAGCAGCATCAGTAGCGGAAGTAGTAGTAGTAGTAGTAGTAGTAGTAGTAGAAGAAGAAGAAGTAGTAGTAATAGCAGTAGTAATAGCAGTAGTAGTAGTAGTAGCAGCAGAAGTAGGTGCTGTTGTTGGTGTTCTTGTTTCAGCAGCAGTATTAGTCGTTGTTGCCGTGGTAGTAGTTGGTTTTTGCTGTTGTTATTGTATAGCAATGGAAATAGTGATTTTTTTCCTTGAACGAGAATTCAGAAAGCTTAAAGACTGAATAAGGAAACAAGCGAATGCATTTATATCATCATTTATTTATTTGGTCAAATTGCTCTCGTTTTTCGTTTTATTGTTGCACATAAAATAAAATGTTGCAAAAAGTACGCATTTATTATCAAAATGTCATTACACATTCATATTTGAAGAAATGTCAGTACACATTCATATTTGAAGAAATGTCAGTACACATTCATATTTGAAGAAATGTCAGTACACATTCATATTTGAAGAAATGTCAGTACACATTCATATTTGAAGAAATGTCAGTACACATTCATATTTGAAGAAATGTAATAATGATTGTATTACAGTTATATCGAATAATTTATTATTAATAATTCTAGCTTGATACTGGGTATTTTTTCTATAGATATAGAACAAAATTATCGTTGTTAAACTACTCAAAAAACAACGTAAAAAGAAGTTCCGATTCTAAGAGGAGCATAGTAAAATGTATTTCTAATTACAATTGCAAAAATATATGCCAAATCATATTAGAATCGAAATAATTTTCGCATTATCGTTGAGTATCGGCCAATAAAAAACTGTGTGTCGTTGTTAATTATTAAGCGTGATGTTACTTAACATTAAAAAAATAAATAATATCACGTACACATTGCGCACAAGCAGAGAAGATGAATACACTATTTTAAAAGTACTGATGGATCTACATTTATAACCTTGTTTGCATTCAATTGCAGACACGTATACCTGCGCGACTGCTTGTTTGATTTTCTCCACGATCACCCCCTCAATTTCCAGCGGAACTGTCAGAGGTCGGCCAGCCTGAGATACGTCGTCCACCAGGACGCTAACTCTGTTTTGGATTGTCATAATAGGCTCACCGTATTTAACGGAGGCCTTTCTATATCACAATCCGTTTCTTACTGCATTCGCACCAATAATATTCTGTTGCGAATATGTTTTAGGCATTTCTGTAAGGGTACATAATTCGATATTATTCACTGAATAAATAAAAAATTACTTTTTTTTTTAATGGTTTCGTGTTGGTAGTTCTTGAACGTGTAAGAATCTGATATACATCAGTACACCCTCATATTGTTATAGGTTTTACGAGTGATAGTAATGTAGTTTGCGTATGCATGTGCATGGTAAAATGTGATACTTGTATTTTTTCATGAATGGAATCTTTATATTCATTTACAAACATCTAAACTATGATTTTAAGTTTTTAAATTATAACTCAATTAGAAAATACAACACACGCGCATACACGCGCGCGCAGTCACGATCACACATTACGGTACAAAACATTACATTTTAAAATAAATTTTTGCCTTTATTTTGCATTATTGTATATCACTAATAAGATTATATTTTAATTGTGCACTAAAAGGTAACCGAATGGCTTTTTATTTAAAATAATAGTTTTTTTCATTACTCGAAATAAGTTGGTTGATTCGAGTCTTAAATTGTGTGCTGTTCGAAAATACCCGCACATATTTTTCTGTTCAGTGTTCAACGAGGGAAAGACATTTTGAAAGAATGGTTTGTATTTAGTATTTTACCAATAAAAAGCACTGACATTTACGCGTTGTACATTTTTACAAGTTATTAAAACATTGTACGTAAATTTAACAATCGATAAATAGTGCTATTACCGTTTGAAATATCGAGGTGTTTTCGTTGTGTTTTCACCAATACTGCAGCAGAAACGGAGGTTTCGAAATTCGCGCCTAAAATAACTAACCAATGGCAAGGTCGTATGACGTAATTTCTCCGATATAAAAATAAAATAAGCGATCGAAATATAAACACGTAGAGTTTACATTCTCGACGGATTTTTATTATACACAAAAGTGAAAAAGAACTATTTTTTATATTTGATTTTATTTTAAACAGAGTTAGATACGCCCGTGTGGATGCTACTGCAGTATTGATCGATGGCCTAGCTTTCACGTCATCACTTGTTTAGTGATGTCATTTGTGGATTGTTTTGCATTTTTCTCGCCGAGTGAAAATTTTGATACTATGGTGTGGATTTGAAGCATTTAAAAGCATTTAAGTCTCCATCTGTTGTCTTAATAATTGAACAGGATTATCCAGGATCTGTTAAACTCTCAGCCTAGGAATTGTGTGATTTGAAAGTGTTTGAACTCAACTGTGGTATACAGTAGAACTAGAAGTATTCATGATGTTGATTTACTGTAGTCTTACTAATAACAAAGCACCTCTTATTTTATACTAAGCTTTCTAAAGCATTAATAATGTTTGGTGCTTGTTGGCTATACCGGCAGTTCTTCTTGATATCACAGGTATTTTTTCTTCAGTTTAAGTTACTTTGTTAGTTTTGTAGCGATATGATTTAGGCAAGGAAAATAAAAATGTTATGACTTATAATGTTTACATTAAATTTCATTTGTCGCAGCACATTGAATGTAAAATAAGGAGAAAATGACATTTTTGTATGGAACTATTTTATTAATCGTAGTTTGCATTCTATTTTGTGTAGTTCGGTTACAAGGGGCTGTACTTCGCTGTTCCAATAAGAAAACTGATGTGCGTGATATTTCTCTTAGAATGGCAATAACATGCATGTTAAACAAAAATAATATAAAGGAATGCTATGAAATCATCCCAAATATAATGTAAATATAGCGCGCATCATGGATTTGCCATTTTGACCATTTTGTTCATAATCGCATGAACGCAACCAAAATAAAATTCAATCCTTAAATACAGTGCGTACTGAAGACAAATGTAAGCTATCGGGCTACGCTGCTAGCTATCTGTGTATGTGATATTGCCATATCTAAGGGTACTCTTCACGAATGTTTAAGGTTTAATTGCAGAAAACAAACCGGTTTTTAAACTGTTGGCGGATGCCAACGGTCTTTAGTAGGGCGATTTCGAGAGATTTAATCGCGTGGCCTACTTTTTACTTTGCAGGAAACACTAACAACCGATACACACAAATGTATACCCTCCATCGGCTATTTCAGCCCGTGCTGGATTAGTCGACAGATTGACTGTTATGCATATTATTGCGTTTGCATTAAGAAGTTGCATACAAACCTGTATGTCTACCAAGATGTTGAAATTAGGGAGTATAACAATGAGTCGTTCGACTTGTCTTGCGTAAAAATGGCATTGCAGAAATTCAATTTCATACAAACATATGTGTCCTTTCTGTTAGAAAATGTGTTAACTCTATTTCCCTTGAGTTTGGTTTCTTTCCTTTTCTCGCCACCAAACTTTCTACGCTATCAGCGTTTTGATTAAACAATTCGCAGTAATGACGCATACGTAGCATTTAATATAAAAAAACTAATACGAACTGCATGGGCCGTTTTCACACAACTCGGTAGTAGGAACTTCTGTAAATATCTTGAAATATTAAAATTCCTGTAATCGATGGCTATTTTCTATATAGGTCAAGGTGCATTTAAAGTTCTTTTTACATAAAGTCTGAACAGGCGATTATTAGGAGACCGTGTTTTAAATATAAACTTTGGAATTCGCATAGAAAATCAGTTTTAAAAAATATCTTAAAAAGAATAATTTAAACATATTCGTGAAGAGATTTATTAAATCCACACCAGGTCAGGATTTTGCACAGTTCGATATATATGTAGCGACAAAATTGCATGGTTTACTTGAAAGCGGGATTGGTGATTAGTGTGTAAGCGGCCCAGTTAGCTCACCCGGTGGAGCGCTCGCCCTGATAGCGAAGGGTCCCGGGTTCGAGTTCCGGACTGGCTGCACTTTTATCACCAACCGGCGACAATTTGGCGCCCAACATGGGACCGTGGCACGAACAATTCTCCATAGAGCCTGCCCGTGGGTTCGTCGGGATCAGGTTTATACTGTTCCCTATGACTCGAATTCGTGGATGAATTCCAACTTGGCAGCGGAGAATGTCACGGTACCGAACTAAAGCGGGATTGGTGGGGATGTGTGTGTGTAAGAGGCCCGGTTAGCTCACTCGGAAAAGCTCGCCGTGAAAGCGAGGGGTCCCGTGTTCGAGTCCCGGACTGGCTGCACACTTTTCACCACCCGGCGACATTTGGCGCCCAACTTGGGGCTGTGGAACGAGCAATTCTTCATAGAACCTGCCCGTGGTTGCGTCGGGACAACTAATGGCGGTATGTCTTCGACCAACATTACCAATACAACATTAAGTGTAGCACACGAACACACTCTTGGAAGTCAGGAGACTGCAATCAATCATAAACTGAAACTTACGACACCACTACCGTCTTAGCATACTGTCCTGACACACACAGTCATAATTTTGATAATCACTAGTTTTTTTCTGGTATCTACATTATCATTGTTTTAGAACGGCTCCTAGTTTGTTCTGGTTTAGCAAAATGCATCTAGTATTCCAAATTTTAAATGGCTGTTTTATATGGTACTTATTGACCAGTGTTCTCCATTCTATGTGTGTTAAATTGAAATGAGGTCATGATACAAATCATCATCACCCAGTTGCATTAAATCAATGAATTGTTATATGAATATAATAATTTTAAAACTCCCGAGACATCAGCAGGAGAGAAGTCTCAGTACCAAGAGATCTATAAGCATACTGTGAGGACAGTTCACTTAAAACATATTTTCTTGTGGTTATAGGCTTTCGATGAAAGTTACATATAGTAAAATGCATCACGGTTGTCAGGGTTATTTCTCAGCAATAGCTGGAAGTATTTTGGTCAAACTGTTTACAAAGCCTGTGGACCTTCTATTTGATGTTTTTGTTGGTATTGTGCACTTTTGAATAAAATTGTGATTAATACTCTTAAAGTCGTATATTAACTCACCTGCTTGAATAATTATCGCATATTATATTTTGACATACCATTGCTTACCAAACAAGAATATTAGTAAAACTGATACTTGCCAAATACATTGAATGAAGTGAGGAGGTCAGATATATATTTCAAAACTAAAGTTGTAAATACAACGGTGAAATGAATTATCATGAACCTCTCCAATAATGTTCTTTGTCAATAGTTACTTGTAAAAAAGAAAGTAACATCTTAATATCTCTAGAATTGTTAAACCTTTTCAACTGTCAACCATGTTAATGAACATTACATTAAAATACCATACCAACGTGCAGAAGATGCGAAAATAAATTGCCACAGAAAGAACAGCGGCTTCTGTAAAACTAAAACAATTTCAACAGTTGGTTACATAGAAATATCCATGACAAAAATGCTACACAAATACTGTTTGAAAATATAATATTAAAAAAAACACGACCCAGTGAAAACTCATCAAAAATGAACATGTTGCAATATGTTCATTTCCTCTTTGTATGAAAGCCACGAACAGTTGTCATTGAATTTCTACCAGTAGTTGCACTGCATATTATGGACACTGAAATAATCAAAGGCCAATCGCACACAGAGCTAAAATATCATAACATTGTGCTCATTTTCTTCTATTGAAATCCAGCAATTCATTCTTGAGAAATTTATTTAAGTTTTCATAATCCTTTGCATAAACTGAGGTCTGTTGATTCGGCATCTCAGGCAAACAATCAGTCTCATAATTCTGGCATACACCTGCCTAAACTGCAAGCTGAGGTTTGCTGTATGGTGCTAAACACGATGACAGAAACACGGAACCAGTTACTTAATGATTCGTGTGCCTTGCAATAAATATGATTTTCAGAGTTAATAAATAAATACAAATATAACATGATTAATTAATAAATTCCTAATTTTTACATTTGTCTTCCTAGTTTTATCCTAGTTTTCTATTATTTAAACTACTAGGTTTTGTACAGACTGTTGAAAAGCCAGTGACATTCAGACATGCATTTGGAGGAAGCATTTGACCCAGCTCCACAAAACATAGATCCTATCAGCTTTAGACGGAGCAAGAATCCAATGTCAAAGATTTTCATCCCAACAACAAGACTTGATGAAAAATCCCCAGCCCTAATTTGGCATGAAAGCTTATCTGCCTACGGTTGTGCATCAGAGCAACCATGTATAATTTTGCATTGTGGTTGTTACTTGGCTCGCCACAATATTTCGCAACTGTTATGAGACAACCAACTGTCAAAACAGGTTGACAAAAAGCAAGTCAACGATTAGACGATGATGATAGTTCTAGTGATACTGAATGTGAAAACGAAAGTTGAATTGGTTATGATGGTTTTGTAAGATTTTGTTGTGTATTTACTTGCATATACATGGCATGTTAACCAAACACAAACTGTATTTAAATGTAAATGATTAGAATATAACATCTGCTATATTATCCATATTTCAATAATTATGCCCCCATCGAAGGTGACGGGGTATATTGGTTTGCTAATGTAGGTCGGTCTGTCGGGTATTTCTGCTCTATAAGATCATCACCAAAGTCATAACATTGTTTCTGGGCATACTTTCTTGGTCAAATTCGATAATCAAGCAAATCGCCTAATTAACTGCGGAGTTGTGCCCTTGAAATATATAAAATTGGCATTCAGCCATTTCAGTTGTGATATGGTGACTATCAAATTTGATGAACATGTGTTAGGTTGCAATATATTAACCCAGTTCGATGATTAACCAAATCACCACAGGACCACGAGTTATATATAATATGTTACTATTAGCAGTTTACTCCCTCTGTATCCAACTTGATATTTAAACCTAGTAGAGGGGACAAAACTCTTACAAACAGCTCTTCTTCAATTAAAAGCATTTAAGCATATGTTTACACAACTATTAATAGTACTGTGGCAAAATGGTGTATTTACAATGACCAAACCAACTAAACACGCACTTTTCTGATTTGGCGGCCATTTTGTTGGCCACACATACATTATATGCATTCAAAATATTGTAGTTACTCTACATATCGAAAGATATATGCCAATTTTAAATTTGTGGCGGCCATCTTGGTGGCCTTCTTGAAGATTTCAAAATGCTCAATGATGACAAAGTTGCATCATACAGTTTCTAAATAGGGACATGGTATAGAATCATTTTATGCAAAAACAATTTGTGCGTACTACCCTTTTGGGTTTATCGACCGGCATACTGACTATTTCGTAACATAGTCTACCGTCCACCAAACACATTTTTTTTTAACTGTTATTAGTTGTTACGAGTTTACCGATCACACTCACGAAGCACCAATCACACTATTATTTTATTATATAAACAGTGGTCAGCGATGAAAGTTTTGCAGTCATTGGACAATTAGTATTTGTTCTTTCTCTATTTTAGGACAAATAAGCAATGTCTTTCAGCAGTTTATCCGAATCCGGGGAGTATAACGTTCGAGGAACATCCGGTTCTCTCGGGGACTATGACACCGTTAGCATATCCGGAAGTGTTATTGAGCGCCATAAACGACGCACCGGACGACAGCACAACATCCATGGACCGGACCTATTGCCGGATCTAGTGGGCTCCACTGTGACTGATGACGTGTATTTGATCACGCAAGCTGACAGCGAGATTAGCTGGCGGAAATGGCTGGTGGCACCATATTGCTTTCTCTACATGGCCGCATACATTACCTCGTATTCGACCTTCATACAGTATATGTACCACAAAATCCAGAATGACCTCTATCCAGACATAGATCAACTGAACGAGACCAATGCTTGCGACGATGTCAACAAAAGCTCGCTGGATTACAAGCGACAGGTTCATGTCCAAGACGTGGCCTCTGACTGGGGAATATACACAAGTTTAGCCGTTGGAATTCCTGCTATATTTGCTAACATTTTGCTTGGTTCATCGACGGACAAATTCGGTCGAAAGTTTCTGTTTGTACTTCCATGCATTGGCACATTAATCCGAATGATAGTGACAGTTCTTGGAATATACTTTAACTTTGATCTTATGTATTACATAATTGGATATATTGCGGAAGGCTTGACGGGGCAAATGTTTACTATGTTGCTAGTGTGCTTCACATATGTCGCAGATGTGACCCCACAAAAAGGCAAACAAAGATCATTTGGTATTACGTTGGTGGAATTAGCTATAGGCGTGGCTGCCGCGGGATTCAGCTTCTCCACAGGATACTTCATTCATAACACTGGATTCTTCTATCCAATGCTTTCTGCCGGAATTATGGTAGCAATTTGCCTGGTTGTGGTTATTTTCATTCCCGAAAGTTTTCCTCCAGAAAAGAGAGACACTTCTGAATCGGTTCTTGCTAAAATGAAAACGGCCTATGACCTGTTTCTTGGGACGTTTAACAGAGGACGCCGATGGAAATATAACATACTACTATCGGTCTTCACCTTCACAATGTTCACCACGTTTGGTCGTGGAAGCGTAGAACCGTTATTCCAGTTGGGAGAGCCCTTTTGCTGGAGCTCAGAAAAGCTGGGCCAGTTTGCGGCCGCAAGAAGTGTCATGCAGCAGATCTTTGGGATGGGTCTGATCAAGGTGTTCCAGAAGTTCATGACGGACGAGTCCATTGCAATCCTAGGCTGCATTTCATTCATGCTTGGTTACGTCATTGAGGGTCTGGCATCCACCGATGGTCTTCTGTATACAGGTAAATGTTGCTTCCGCTATCAGATTAAATCGTACAAAAACCCTTTTTATGTTTTTGTAATCGACTATTTCCAGTACAATAAGATAACGTTGAAAATCGGATAGAATAAAAGAAAATAGCGTGTTCTTTTTTTTTTAAACAACGATATCTATGGATTCATTCAGAGACAAATATGGTGCTTGTGCTTTCGTATTTTATACTTTACAGGTTAATCTGATAATGTATACCACAAAACCCATGTTTGCTTTATTGCAATAATGTCCTCCTTACCACACAACCCATGTTTGCTTTAATGCAATAATGTCCTCATTTCCACACAACCCATGTTTGCTTTATTGCAATAATGTCCTCATTTTCACACAACCCATGTTTGCTTTAATGCCATAATGTGCTCCTTACAACACAACCCATGTTTGATTTATTGCAATAATGTCCCTTTGCAGTCCCGTTTGTGTCGGCATGTGGCCTTCTGACGGTGCCAATGTGTAGAGCGCTTCTTTCGAAACTGACCAGATCCGATCAGCAAGGTATCGTGCAAAGTATAAAATATATGTAACCATGCGTCTTAGAAATGAAGTGGTAGATAATTCCGATGTACGAACCATTATTTTCAGCTTCAGTCCGCGGGTGTTGTTTTTTTACCCTTCGCTTTGTTATTGAAAGGTTATATTTGGACTGCTTTTTACCATCTAAGTTTTAACTGCGTATGCTCCATTAAAAGAATAACATACCATTCACATTTTTCTGGCGTAGCTGTCTAACCCAACTTTTGACCTTTCTCAATATCTTATCAAATGTTGTGAAAATTTCCCGCGAGTAGTCCCATGTGATTAGATTCTTCTATTGCATCGGCTTATTTGAAAATATTCGCACTACATTGGTTTTTGTATTATTTCAAATAAAATATTGAATTTTTTTTAATTACGTATTAAGTGCCATCAGAAATAAGTTTGCATTTTCTTAAAAAGAGAGCACTTGTGCTCATTGTTTGTATTATTTAAAATAAAATATCGAATAAATAATTTTAATTATTAAGTGCTGTATAGATGTACTCAGAAATCATCTAGAACTTCAGAAAGGTTGACTATTTTTCTAGAACATTCAATTTACATTGTCTACAATCATAAGTAATTGACCACAGACTCCGGATATCTTTTTAAAATGTATTTCTTGTTTAACTTTTGGTAAAAAAAATGACAGTGTTATTTTTTTTATGCACAACATACAATGAAATATTGAATACAGTTGAATAATTCAAGCAATACACATTCATTTACAGACCACACTTCAATACGGTTTAGAAACGTTAGATACATATAATATGTCCATGGTCATCTGCACCCCTTCGTCACATTTGCTTTAGTGGCAAAATGGAATTAAATAAATTAATATTTTTTATTTATTACACTTAGATAACACGTTGACTTTATTCCACCAAAAATTGAAATGTAGATTAAAATACTAATTGCCAAATCTGTTAAGATATAGGTATTTTTTCCAGGAGCAGTGTTCGCTGTTATAGCAACAATGGAGACGCTCGTTAACCTGTGTGGGTCTCTGATCGCCAATGAAATATATTCAGATACGCTGGACATGTATAGAGGCTTCGTGTTTTTCGTGTTCGCTGTCTGCACTGCGTTCTGCCTCTTGCAGATGACGTAAGTTAAGCTCAGCAGGTCTTTATAATACGTTGAACTTAGTCTTAATTTTTCTCTTGGTGTACTTTGCCCGTGTTGTTTTCATCGCATGACTTTTGCAGATAATGTACCGGTAAGTGTTGTTGTGGCTGTTTGTAACTGTTTTGCCAACAACCCACATAACGTTCTGCTTTTTGCAATGATGTCATCTAAATTAAACAGTTCTTTCTCTTGTCTTGATTGTCAGGGACTATTTTGTCATCACCGCTGGAATGCCTATAATTTTGTTTCAGACTATATAAGACGTATTCCAACAAAACCAAACCTGTGGTAATACGTTAGACGGACAGAAGAAACGAACTTCCATGCGAACTATAAAATAAAACGTTGTGCACGAATATTTTAGTTTAGTTTATGCAGCAAAAAATTCAGAAGAGAAAAGTCCAAGTGGATATTGTTTGCATACAGCGCTTACAGTTTTGATGAACACTACTACTGTGTAATACGATATGGCAGACATGATGTTATTTATCCTCGATGTACAATGAGGAACATCATATACACTGATGTTTGATGTTATTTTGTTTGAAATGCAACTTGTGTCATTTATGGTCATTGTATCATGGGTCCGTTAAACACATTCTGTCACAAGACAAAGTAAGACAAATTTGATGCTGTTTAGCTTAGAAGTGCGTCATAACAGGGTGTCGTTGTCCAAACAGTGTGTAAAATGGTTATCTGGAATTTACTTAATTAGTAATTCATTTGGATTCATGTATATTTAATTACATCTTTAGACACACATGTGACACCACATAAGCAAAAATAAAGAGCACAATTACAATAAAATTTTCCAGAAACGAGAAAAACAAGTATTCATTGCCTGTTACCGACACTGATGGAGCTTCCTCCGGAAAACTATGGTGATCGATTAAACGAAGAAACAAATTAAAGAAACATATTTTTAAAAGGTCTTTATAGATTTTGCTTTTATTTTAAACTTGTGTGCACACGTAAAAGTATTAAATAGTTCTTATTAAAATAATCATGTAAGCACCAAAAGTAACAACTAGAAGTAACGTCTATTACACAAATATGTAACTTATATAGACATATATACATATAGAAAGTGTGCATCACAAATTGTGTAACCAAACAGGCTAAGTAGCAATTTGAATAATCACATGCTTGTATGACATATGTTAGCAGAACATGTCCAAAGGAACCTGCGCCATAGTTGCGTCTTCTTACTTCAAAAATGCAAGTATGTATCTCCATTTTAATTAACCGATGCTGTATGGTGTATTCCAATTTGTTATCTTCATCAAGACCACATCGCAAAAAGTAATTAGAGTAATTGAACTTTACTGAGTCCATTATATAAAACGCATTACCAGGCCTTCACACCTCTGACTAATTGAACACTGCAACTGAGAGCCAGACGAAATGCATTCTGTCGAGCACTGCGTGATTAAAGTTTCCCAAGATGTTCCCACGCCGTTGGCATGTTTTCTCAGCAAATTAACTTAATTAACGATTATTCCTGCGAGAAACACCATGTTCTAATGCAACGCAAATAAAATGCCATTCTACTGTCGCATGCCCTTTAAAACATTTACGTCGAGTTATTGGCATATATTATTATCAATATGCATTTAATGTCCGACATCTTCTAATAATAAAACCACATGCTTTACTTCGACATCATGAATGTACATGACAAATTTGGTGTTTGACGCAGCTTTAGAACGAGTTCGTCGTTCCAATGTGATGTCCAAATATTAATCATATGTTTCTGTTTATTTGTAAATGTGATTTTGTGTTATGTGATAGAAATTGTTCATTAGGCGTGACACAATTACATCATTCAATCCAGATATTTAATCATATAATACCTATATGCGAATTGTTTTTATAATGTAATGTTTGTGTTCCGTGTTAGAATTTTTTAAACAGCTTACAAGAATTCACTGTTTAACTAATTTATTAGTCTATGTATTTATTAGACTATTGTTCGAGTTTAAACACTGAATCCGAAACGTATGTATCAGTATGATCAAATTGTCTAATATATATTTTTAAGCATGCATGTTTTTGTTATTCTCTATTATATGTAACTTCCAATTCAACAAGTTGTTTAAATGTACTTGGTATGTAGAGAACACTTTGTTAAAACACCACGTAACAATTAACTATGCTTTCATACAACTGAAGTAATTAATTGAACTGTATTTGCGATTTCTGCTTTGCATTAACGAATATCATGACTTCATTATGCAATGTCATTGTGGCATTACATTGCATTCAAGCTTTTTACCGAACAATACAATACATTTATGTATTAATATTTCGGCCCAAAATACAAAATACTGAAATAATTATTTTAACAAGTATGAATAACTAAGTTAATAAATCAAACTCCACATTAAATGAAAAATTGAACTCTTATTTACTATCGGGCAATAGTACGTGTTCACGTTTTTTGCATTTCTATGTATTTAGTATAGCAAAATTATACATGTATTTCACTGTGTATAAACGAACTGTATCACTGACCGGATGTTGCGATGCAATTTGTGAGTGCTTATCCACAATCAATCCTTGCCAGTTGACAGAACATTGGTGATTCATGGAGAACATCTTGACAAAAGAATGTAGTTTTGATTTTAATATATACCCCTTTGATTGCGGTTCTAGTCAAATATGTTTTTTAAGTTTCTAATGTATTTGTGTCACGTCGTAAGTGACTACTTGTACGTGTAAAATACTTAACACTATGCTTTCACAGATCACATACAAAGTTACAGCGAAACATTGTGTCGCATTAGAGGTGATGGAAAAATTAGATGATAAACGTGTGCTTGTATTATATATCCATTTTCTGACGCGAGTATGAATGAAAGTAAATGGTATTTACCGGTATCAGTATTTACTAATGGTTAATGTACATGAAATGATCCGATATTATTTCGTAAGTATAAATAATAAAAACTCAGTTTGTTGTAAATACCGAGTCAAATGTTATTGTGATCTACTGGCAAATCATTACGGTAACATCATAATTTCTATAGGTTGGGAAAACATAGATTTGTCGGACTATTGCATTACAATTTGATCAACAGTTGCTTACGTTTTAAGTGTAATTATTGCAAATTAATGCATTTCATATTCATTCCACATGACAACATTATTTTGTTTGCGTTTAAATATTTTAGTAAATGCTTTTAGTAGTGTATTGAGACAATTAAATGATACATATAGTTCATACAATTTGCACAGTATTACAGTATTACTCGCCTTTTCTGCGCACACACCACTCTGCGGGTGATATTTTCCCAATATCAGACGACGGTACAACGCCGCTTGCATTGCCATCCAGTTGGATCATTTGTCATGCTGTGTTAGGGAAGCACGTGTGCTACTAAAAGTATATGTTCATGCAACGATGGATTACTTAAATGAATGTTTAACAAACTTAATAGACTATATCAAGTAAACTATGAACGTTTTAATTTTAAATTGGATGTTTTCTGATCTTCCATTTATACACATGAAACTGCCGTTATGTCATTCAAGTAAATATTTGATCACGTTCATAGTTTAACATTGTTGGGGAATTGGCCAACAGATGTTGTTACGACGTATTGTCAACTTGGATGCGTCGTTGTAAACAATTGATAATGTGATCGAGAAGAAATATGCATTGATTACGTATGTGCAAAAGTGGTGAAATAAATAATATATGGATACCCACATTGTGTGTAGAAATCATAAACATGATATTTAAAGCAGTCATTGGTGTTTTCTTTAAACAGAGTATTGGTATTTACCGGTACATGTTATTGTTAAAATTAGTATGGTATTTAGCATATGCAGAGGAAAAGATAGAATTTTCACTGGAAAATCATATTTCACAGAACATAACTTCGGCTTCGTTGCAGAAGATAGCAAATATATCTAACATTACCGACGGCAAGAAGGAAATGGAAAATGTTTCTAACACTACAACTGAAATTGATGAAAGCTTCAATAATACTTTGAATAATTCAATCTTTTCAAACAAGCAAAATTATACGCGTGAAGAGGAACTACCAGATATATCAAGCAAGGAATCGACTCTTCCTGATCAGGGAGATACTTCATATGTCAACACAAGTCCAAATGAGCTACCATATATATCTAGCACGGAATCAACTGTTCCAAATCAGGGAGATACTTCATATGTCAACACAAGTCCGACGATTCTATTTACACCGACCCTATCAACGTCGATAGATGCCAGGGAATCATTCGACGATGCTGTCAAAAACGACGTCAATCGTATGGGCAGTACAACAGAGCACAGACAGCCATCCAACCCTCCTGAGGTCCATTATGTCATCAGAAATGGGGCGATGACTTTCATCCGTCATCAGAAACATAACCCAAGGATGTTTGAGCACCATTTGCAGCTAAGTAAGTTTTGTTATACATGGTTTTTGCCATAGTATAACTACTGTCATTTATTTGCAGGATTTTACTTTCCCCATCTTATAATCTATACTTAATCCCAGGACACCATTGGAAAAATCACATCTTTCTTAATGTTTTGCGCTATAAGATTTATACATTTATATCGGTCTAATCTGCATTTCGTGCAAGTTAAGTCGCTCTCCGACATATTCTCTAAACAACATAAAACAACGTGCACATAATGTGACAGCTTAACTGGTATTCGCTCTAACAAATTGCTTAATGACCATCACAAGAATACCAACATATATTAGGAAATGCGGTTAATTATTGACAGCAAATATAAAGTACACAACAACAGCAAGTCGACCCTCGAATCGTCCACTAAAACAACAACCTTAAATAAGGCACATATAAATGTAGCGCTTAACTTATATTCGTTTTAATTGTTTAAACAACCAGCACAAGAATACTAATATATATATTATGAGATACGGTTAATTATTGGCAGCGAATATAATGTACAAAACAACTTCTAGTTACCAATTCTGTCTCGCAATTTGCGTCCGGATAATGTGCCATTGTTTGCTCCGGCGCCCGGGATGTTAAAAAAATTAAACGTCGGAATAAATAAACAAAGAAACGAAACGAAACTATAACTTATTTGTTAAATGGCATGTTTGGCACAAACCTAACAATCTTGTAAAATAATCGCCTTACAGAATTCAGAATTTGAAACAACTGGTCTGCTTCAGCAATAAATTAGACAGTGTTTTTGTGCGGTCAATAATTACCTAGGTAGGTGTAGTAAGTTGTGAAACTTGAGTATGAGTAAATAATTCTTATTTCCGATATATGTTGTGACTTTGCAGTGCCAATGGACGATGAGCCGTTTGATACGAATCTCTTTAAGGTACATTTTATATTTAACGAGATTAATTTTTAGTCATTTAAAATGAACTGGAGTCTCAAAGTAACACAATTATAACGTTAAGATTCAAGAGATGCACATGGATATCTGTTAATTTATTATACAATTACATAATATGCTTTAAAGTATAAGTATTTGTATGCATTAACGTTACATTGGCTTAAACAACTGTGCTGTATACTACATGTTCTACCACTGTAACTGTTACAATATTTTCCAAGCATTTTTCGCCACAAAAGGAATAGCAAACAGCAAGAATTTAATGTCCAAAAAGTGCGTCACTGTTGTTGTTATCTCTTCCTTATAATTGCCCGTTCTATCACAACTAGGGTCACCGGTATCTTGTAAGCGTGTTAGTACCAATCTGTGTGGTTGCCATAGGAGCAGCAATGATCATGGTCACCGTGTTCTCGCTGAGATACATAGCCCGTCGGCGCTCCGATGGCGAGTTCCCTTTGACCGACGAAAACTCTGTGGAAAAACAAATGCAGTCTATATCTAGAGTAGGTAACTTACGAAATCATACATTCTTGACAATGATAACGTATATTTTATTGCAAAGACAAATTGTATTTACATTCCTATAGAACTAAGTTTGATTAAATTGATATGATATACGGTCTTGGATAAATCTATAGATCATTTTTGCGATAGTAATATTAATTATATGTATGGCTTAACACATTTGTATTTTCATTCAATTCTAGATCAGTTCTGAGCGAATGGATCAAATGTTTTTACTATCTGGTGAAGATGATGCTGATATCTGATCTTCAGCGACCGTCGAGTAAAACGGTGACAGTATGTTGAAATAACATAAACACAATGAGTTGCCTCATTTCAATGGGCAACGTTACATTGTAGTTCATTCAATCTGTGTTCGTTTGAGCAATAAAAAGCCGGTATTCCATGATTACGTCTGTCGCGTGACACTAGGTCCACGTTCTCAGAGTTCAGTCGGCAATGCTGATTACGCCGGTGTAATTTTAAATATTGACCCCGTTGAAAATTGACCCCATTTGCCCCTTTTCAACGTTGAGAAATGACCCAGCCAAAATGTCGTTGAAAACTGATCAGTCGTTAAATTTTGATCATTCATGGGGTCATTTTTTAACGGCTTGTTAGATAGTCTTTTTGTTGAAGAGAATCACATTGGAAAGAACCAGAAACTATCGCAGGCTTGCTGGATAGCTTCTTTAAAAAATAATTTGTTTGAACTACATAAAAAAATGTCGCAAGGAAAGATTCAAGACGACGACGTCGCATATGAAGCGACGTTCTTTTAAAGACGTAGATCATGGAGTAAAAAACACGTAGATTTTCAAATTTTTAATACATTTGGTGTAACATGTAATAAACAAGATACACTATTAAAAATAGCCGTCCCCATGGTCAAGATACACTATTAAAAATAGCCGTCGCCATGCTCATTTTAATACTTTGCTTAATCTGAAGAGAACACAGATAATGACACACCGCAAAAATTGGAAACAAGAACGTCAAAATGGGTCCCTCACCATCTGTCAAGTCTCTCACGCTTTCTGTTCAATCACGCCCTTGCGCTCACTTAAAATAATCTCAGTCTTAAAAATCATAGTAAAATGAGACGGACTGGGTTTTTCTTAAAAATCATAGTAAAATGAGACGGACTGGGTTTCAAAGAGCCAAACGCTAGCAACAAAGGGGTATGGCTAGATATCGAAAACAAACTTTTGTATTTTTAATATATCTTTAATTTAAGTGCTTTTTGGCCGGATTTTTCAAAGAAAAATCTCGGCTTATAGATTAGCGAAAACCGGTCGGTTGGGCGGGCGGTTGGGCGTGCGGGGGGGGGGGGGGGGCGGTTGGGCAGGCGGTTCGGACGGTCGGGCGGGCGTTGCGATGTCGTTAACAATTTGCGTTAAAGTTTCGTATTCCTGTGATATGTTCAAAAGTTCTTGGTAAATCTTCATGAATTATGGCTAGATTTTCAAATAATTTTAGACAAATGTTTGTTTGGTGTTCCTCTACCAAACTTATTCAACTGGTTTCGCCTCACTGCACAAAATGGCCACTAGAGCTCCAAATAGAATTTGCGTTTAAGTTTCGATTTCCTGTCATATTTTCAAAAGTTCTTGGTCAATGTTCATGAAACTTTACAGAAATGTTCCTTGAATGTTTCTCTACCAAACCAGTGAAAATGGTTTTGCCTCACTGCACATGTGGCCGCCAGAGCTAAAAATAGAATTATGTCTCAACGCCATTTTTTTCTAAACCTATGGCTAGATTTTCAAATAATTTTGCTCAAATGTTCGATTAGTGTTCCTCTACCAAACTTATTCAAATGGTTCCGCCTCACTGCACAAAATGGCCACTTGATCTAAAAATAGAAATTGCGTTAAAGTTTGGTATTCCTGTCATATTTTCTAAAGTTCTTGATAAATCTTGATGAAACATTTCACTCTACCAAACATATTCAAATGGTTCCGCCTCACTGCACAAAATGGCCACTAGAGCTAAAAATAGAATTTGCGTTAAAGTTTTGTTTCCCTGTCACATTTCAAAAGTTCATAGTCAATCTTCATGAAACTTTACATAAATGTTCCTTGGGCGGTCCTATACCAAACCTGTGAAAATGGTTCAGCTTCACTCTACAAGATGGCCGCCGGAGCTAAAAATAGAATTATGTCTAAACGCCAATTTCTTCTAGACCTATGGCTAGATTTTCAAATAATTTCAAACCAGTGTTCATTTAGTGGCCCTTTACCAAACTTTTTCAAATGGTTTCGCCTTACTGCAAAAAATGGCCACTAGAGCTAAAATTTTGCGTTTTGTATTCCTGTCATATTTTCCTAAGTTCTTGATCAATACAATGAACATGTAAATCTATCTTGCATTTCATCATTATTTTCCGAAAAAATGATAGCTTGTCCAGAGGACAAAATTTCCTTTGATGGACACTTTCTTAAATGCACATTTGCATGGAAACAAACATATTATGTAGGTAATTTAATGCAATCCCTCTAGTCCACACTTTTTTATTTTGAGACCAAATTTTTGCCAAGTCTCATCAAAATGCGTACATTTTAGATCATCCACATGAAACTTCCATACTTCTTCACCAACATTGACTTATACATGTAACCCCATCGGCAAAATAAAAAATCCGGCTTTAATGCGGTTTCCGAATTTTTCCCTTGTTAAATATTAAACGCTAGAATTATGCAACGATGATAATATTCATGCATCTTACATTGGTTAAGAAAAATAAAATGCATGTGACATGTTCCTTCATAATCATATTTATAAATATAAATTACTGCTACAACTATGCATTTAAATTTTTTAACATCTTATTATTGCCAATGAAGGAATTCATTTATCAGTACATATTTAAATTTAATTAGTTTGTGTCACTCGACAAAGCAGTACAAATACGTATGCATTATCTATTTATTCTTTTATTATTGCTATATATTTGTTAGAAATAAAGACCTGGACAGGTACAGGTATATGTTGTTTAGAGATGTTTGAACTAAAACGTTGACAATGGAAGTTAACAAAGTTCCACTGATAGCAAAGTTGTTAGCGAATCAGAACAGTTTTAAGTAACATAGTAGGAACATTTTTGTGAAACTATTTTGAATCCATCAAATGGTTCCAGACAACAAGATTTTCAAAGTTTTCAAATAGTTTATTAGAAAAACTGCCTCGACCCCTGGCCTCCATGCTTTTTAACGAATCAAAATAATTTCCCAAAGGAAATGGGTAAGGGGTTACCCAAGGAACATTTCTTCAAAATGAAATGTTTTCGAAATCCAGCATGCGGTTTCAGACAAGAAGATTTTCAAAGTGTTCAATATAGCCATATAAGGAAAACGACCCCGTCCCTGGCGCCCATGTTTTTTTAACGAACAAAAATGATTTGATGGAGTCTTTTACATGTATTAGCATTTGGGGAAATACAGTATATACTCGTATAATTTGTTTAATAAAATTGGAATCTGAATGAAAGAATATTCCTATATCTCCTTAATTTTTTTAATAAGAAATACATTTTCAAGACTCAAACAACTCTTGAAACACATTCTATCATAAAAGACCAATGCAATAAATAATTATGACATATGAAAAATAGGAATAATAAGTCCATTAATAATAACGCATGTCTACATATATTGTAATTAAAATAAAGTATTATCATTCATAAAATCAATCATGGAATAATAATCACACATATTTACCAAAAAAACCCGCATGAAATTCATCTACAACAATCCACACTAAGACAATGATAAAGTTATCAGCACTGTCACGCTTTATGTAGATCATGTTTCAAAAGAAACTAATTCTGCGCAACATGTCGAGATAACACAAACGAAATTGTTGTTTACAGCTAATTACTGTACCCATTACCTTATCCATCTCCTGAAAACAATCTATTCGGCTCGACAAGCCTTCCAGATATTGTTAACACCTGAACTTTACCAATTCTGTATTCCCATGGATAGGGTTTGCAGCATTGTTTTTTCGTTGGTGAATTAAATTGTTGTTGTTCTGGTATTTTGCTAGGCTGGTGAACTGGTTTATTCTGAGGTGACATAAGGGGCAAATTCCTGAATGTCTGTAAAATTCGGTTGTTTGTTTTCTGTAACTGGCTATTTATGTGGTATATAGCTCCATCTGGTGTTTGACGGTTACATGATAGGTCATTGTGTATGGAAATAATATTTGCAGGCAACCATGTTTGACCAACTTTGCTTTTCACATGTATTGATTGTCCTAGATATGCGTTTCTCAGTTGTAACTGGAATGATTATGATGATTACGTTTACCTTGCATAATTGTGATTGTGAAAATCAAACGTCTTGCAATGGAGTATTTATAAACTCAAAAAATGCACTCTTTGCTTCTTTTGCCTTGACAATTATACGTTTGACTGTTTTTACCATGACTTCAGCCAAACTAGTTGACTGTGCTCTTGTGGGAGAACTAGTTTTGCAATTGAAGTGACTTTGACCTTTTGATAGACAAGCATTGGTCACGTATGTGACACAAGTAGTAGTAGTAGTAGTAGTAGTAGTAGTAGAAGTAGTAGTAGTAGTAGTAGTAGTATTAGTAGTAGTAGTAGTTGCAGTAGCAGTAGTAATAGTAAAAGTAGTAGTAGTGGTAGTAGTAGTAGTAGCAGCTGACACCATGCTATATTAGTAAGTCATAGTTTTGTTTCGGTTTAGTCTATACAAAGGTATAATAGTCAAATGACTTAATAACAACACCAGTGCAAAGTCACATATTGATTCTAGCATTCAAATAAAAGCTAATCATCAGCATCTACACTGCTCAACGACATACTGTAGTTAATAAGTTTTCAGACATATTTTCATATTTTCTACAGATAAATTATAGTCACTGATTTTACATATAGACGTTAATAAGCATCTTAAAATGTGTAGCTGGGTTTTACTTTTTATATCTAACCTGTATCTGCAAAGGTATGGCCCTTGAATGGGCAAATAGTAGCGCGCTCGAATGTATAACTAAACGTTAATTATTGCTTCCAGTCCTAAAAATACAGAATTGTTAATTTTTGGTCTGTATGGTAACAGGCAAATTGCATAAGATTATTGGCATCAGTGGAAATATGACCTGGTTATAGTTGATCAGTTTTCAACGAAGGTCGAATTTTCACGCGTGGATGGGTCCTTACAAAGCGGGCAGGGTCAGTTTTCAGCGTCAAAAATTGATCAGTCATCCCTTGAAAAAATACCCATGGGGTCAATTTTCAACGGGGTCAAAATTTAATGTTACACCAGCGCCATTCATTTACACGCCATTATGACAATATTCTGTATTTAAAAGCTCACAATTTCGGCTGCAGAGTATTCATTTATTTATTTTTGGCTGTATAGTATTTAAGCCTACTGTGCGTAATCGTCCTTTTTTTGTTATAAATATCGACGGATATGTTTTCGTTGAAAAAATATTGTGAAAAGTTAAAAATAGAGTTTTTGCATTAATTTCTACGACGTCACGATGTAAATAGAGGATATGTGTTGGTTTGAGCAGAATACATAAGCGATAATGGAAAGTTATATTTTCACGAGTGGCGCAGAAACCCATGCTGTTTTACGAAGAATGTTATACATTTTCTATGATCACGAGTGAATCAAAAATCGATATTCTACCAAAACCAACATTTTATGCTTAAACATGTGTTATTTTTGTATTTTTTCTGACTTCCCGGTGTAATTTGAACTATTTTAACATAGAGAATTACCAATTTTATTTCACTGATAATTCCCAATAAACAACAGGAAAGCATAAAATAAACACACGTTATTGCGTATCAAACGTTTATGATATGAACTTAGTAACAGAGTCAAGTGATCCTAATAATGAATTTAATAAGTGTTGCTGTTTTCTTAAGTTTTGAGGAATGCGTATGTTGAACTTGTATTTTAATAAAAAAAATACAAATACACAAGTTTTTTGGGGTTATTTTTATTGTTATTTTTATTGTTAATGACAGTTATATCAAGGGTATTGGTGACATTAATACAAATGTTAATTTGTAAAATTATTATATATTTTTGTATTAATTTTTTTTGTTTCATGACAAAGAGTTTATAGCTTAGTCAGGTCTTCTTTAAATACATTCAAATCAATTTTATGTGGAACCATCGTTCACTTTGTACGTGAGCATTCCACTTATCATACCATATGCATTAAATAATCCAGTGTATTGATATGACTATTTTACATTAAATTAACTAAACCCTGGATATAATGAGGGCGAATTTTGATAAATCCTGCAGTCGCTTTGTTATGAATGTCCGTAATTACTAAATACCCAGAATTGTTAGCGCTTAAAATCATACTAACATCAAATACTAAAAATTCTATTCAGTTCAAGACAAAACTTGTATGCAAGTTGTGAGTGACTATTTTAGATTTAATTTACTAACTCCTGGATACAATGACGGCGAATGTCGATAAATCCAGCAATCACTTCGTTATGAATGTCCGTAATTAATACCAATTACCCAGCATTGATAGCGCTTTTAGTCATACTAACATCAAATACTGTACATTCTTTTCAGATCAAGACAAAACTTGTAAGAAAGTTGTGAGTAACAGTGACAGTTATGCTTTGTTTGAAGATTACATTATATACTCTGAATACGACCATAACAAATGCATGCACTCAAATTAGAACTGGATTTTCATTTGAACATCAATGCTATGTTCGCCGTCATGTATTTGTGAAATATAGTTACCGTACTGAAATGGTGTTGAAAATTAGGGTATAACAATAAGTGGAAAACAATATAAATTCATAAAATGTATATCCTTTCAAAACCAATGTGTGTTATATATCATCCATGATTTTGGCATTCTTTGTCTCACAACATGCGTCTTTTACATAAAAAAGCTCAAAACCGCTTGGCACTTTACGTTTTATCGGCATTCCATGTTCCACGGAGAGTGTGCTTTGATAACTAGATACAGCTGGTCCGGACTGTAACATTTATTCATCAGGGAATTTTAAAATAACATGCCACAAATGTTCACCATGTAGAGGCGGCGTGCTGCACGCAAGAACTGTGTCCCTAGCTTAAAGGTTAAGGTCACACTTGGTAAAAAGTCACGTATGGTCATAATTAAGCATGTCCCGTAATGTAAATTCCTCATTCATAAGGAAATTTTAGAATAACTTGACGCAAATGTTCACCACATGGAGACGGCATGTCGCACGGAAAACCTGTGTCCGAATGTAAAGGTCATACTTAGAGGTAAAAGGTCAAATATGGGAATAATACGGCTTGTCCGGACCAGATGTTCATCATTTGTGAGTGGAGTTTGATATACTTTTGCACAAATATTCATCTTTATTATATGCTTTTCAGTGAAATATCGAATTTTATTGGTGAAATAAAATTTTATATTTTCACTGTTGGAGCAGTGAAAATATAAGATTTTATATTTTCACTGCAGCGAAAATATAACATAAAACAGACTATTTTTCAACCCTTAGCAAATGTATATACATGTACAGTATGTACATGCAGGTGTTTACATAAAACACATAAAATTCAACCAAATTAAAATTTAGCGACGACTTATAAATACATGTATTGCACTTTTTTCCCACCATACTAACGAGTGACAGTTTTGGAATCATTTATGACGTCAGAATACACGAACTTGTGACGTTTAAACTTATCTCGCGCAATGTTATTTATTTATTGTCCAAAAAGCATAAAATAAAAAGAAAATGTGTTGATTTCAGTGAAAGATCGTATTTTATTTTGCTCGTGATCATAGAAAATAGATATTACTACTACCACTACCACTACTACTACTTTTACTACTGCTACTACAACAACAACTACTACTACTACGTCTACTACTACTACTACTACTACTACTACTACAACAACAACTACTACTACTACTACTACTACTACTACTACTACTACTACTACTACTACTACTACTACTACTACTACTACTAGTACTACTACTACTACTATTACTACTACTACTACTACTACTACTACTACTTCTACTACTACTACTACTACTACTACTACTACTACTACTACTACTACTACTACTACTACTACTACTACTACTTGTGTCACATACGTGACCAATGCTTGTCTATCAAAAGGTCAAAGTCACTGCAATTGCAAAACTAGTTCTCCCACAAGAGCACAGACAACTAGTTTGCCTGAAGTCATGGTAAAAACAGTCAAACGTATAATTGTCAAGTCAAAATAAGCAAAGAGGGGGGGAGTGCATTTTTTGAGTTTATAAATACTCCATTGCAAGACGTTTGATTTTTCACAATCACAGTTATGCAAAGTAAACGTAATCATCATAATCATTCCAGTTAAAACTGAGAAACGCATATCTAGGACAATCAATACGTGAAAAGCAAAGTTGGTCAAACATGGTTGCCTGCAAATATTATTTCCATACACAATGACCTATCATGTAACAGTCAAACACCAGATGGAGCTATATACCACATAAATAGCCAGTTACAGAAAACAAACAACCGAATTTTACAGACATTCAGGAATTTGCCCCTTATGTCACCTCAGAATAAACGAGTTCACAAGCCTAGCAAAATACCAGAACAACAACAATTTAATTCACCAACGAAAAACAATGCTGCAAACCCTATCCACGGGAATACAGAATTGGTAAAGTTCAGGTATTTACAATATCTGGAAGGCTTGTCGAGCCGAATAGATTGTTTTCAGGAGATGGATAAGGTAATGGGTACAGTAATTAGCTGTAAACAACAATTTCGTTTGTGTTATCTCGACATGTTGCGCAGAATTAGTTTCTTTTGAAACATGATCTACATAAAGCGTGACAGTGCTGATAACTTTATTATTGTTTTAGTGTGGATTGTTGTAGATGAATTTCATGCGGGTTTTTTGGGGGTAAATATGTGTGATTATTATTCCATGATTGATTTTATGAATGATAATACTTTATTTTAATTACAATATATGTAGACATGCGTTATTATTAATGGACTTATTATTCCTATTTTTCATATGTCATAATTATTTATTTCATTGGTCTTTTATGATAGAATGTATTTCTTATAAAAAAAATAAGGAATATTCTTTCATTCAGATTCCAATTTCATGAGACAAATATAATTTTCTATGACCACTCGTGAAATAAAATACGATCTTGCACCGAAATCAACACATATCCTCTATTTATACATATATGTTCAATAAGCTTTCATATTTTAATGATCAACGTATTTCTATGAAATTATTTAAAACTGTCCACTTATATTAACTTTTTAGATGGGATAAAATTACTTGTGTTTGCAAGACTGGGTAAACGATTAATTTCATTACACGCTGATATAAGATAAGGACCAAAATGTAATGATTCTTAATGATTCTGATTACAATGGACACATGTTTAGTTAAGGCAAGAGGCCCATGTCGTAATAAGCGCCCATTTAGAACCTGACGTATCATAGGCAAAGTAATTCAGTCAGTGTTTTCAAATTGTTTTCAATATTTTTCAGTGATGTAACAATAAAATTGATAATTTATTAGCTAGAAAAATCCTTTTTTTTCTATGTGATACTGCTTATTCCTTTCTGCATCTTAAAAGTGATTGATGTATATTATATTCCTTTAGAGTGAGCGAAATTCAAATGACCACTGTTGATCAGTACTGACCACTAATGACCAATATTGACCGCCGGCCTGATCAATACTCAATCGACCGATCAATAAGCTAACCCTGTCTGTAAAGCAAGCGTACGCAAGCACATGAAGTATTGAAACAGCAGTTTATGATAGAATAAAATATTACATTCAATGACTAAATGATTTTTTTTTACTGATTAAGCTGTTATGTGATCTGGGCCCGTATTCAAAAAGCACCTTAGGGAAAACTTACGTACATTTCGAGGGTTGATCGTGAAACTGTTGTACTGCTTCACATTTCTATATCAGATACAATAGTTTTCACGCTCAACCCTCGATTTCTAAGAGTCATATAATTGACGATACGTTATGGAATTTATAATCGCGGCTAACTAGGATAAAGTCCGACAAACACATTTGACAGAATACGAATGTTTTTACAAGACATGTCCGTCAAACAATTGCGTTCTAGCTTTCCGAATGGCTACTCGCGTTGTCAATCAAATCTCGTCGTAAGGTCAATTGCTCAGGAATCTGGTTGTTTTAAGTATTGGATTTGTTTTACATTTAAATGTTTTAAATGAGAAAATATTGCTTAGATGTGTAGTATTTTACCAATTTGCATTCAGAAAACCTTGGATTTCACATAGAACAGTTGATCTAAAATGTTTCACTTAAGTACAACTCAAGATTTACATAGGAGCTTTGTGAATACGGACACAGATTACTAATTGGACTTGGATTTTAGGAAATAAAAATCTCAAGATACTTTCGTATTGGCATTATAAATGATTTTCAGAACTGTAAACTACACCATTTAGACGCTGCAGTGAAACGTTTATCGACCATGCACCTAACCAATCCTAGACACTATAAAAAAAACAACATAGGTTCCTCAGACATCGTTAAGTCTAAATTCACACTATAACCATGTTATATTGTCAGCTAGGAGTCTTTCTGATGGATGTTCGTCTGTTTTGTCTGTATTTTTATTTGCCAAAATTACCACAAAAAAAGAAGTTCACACTGACATTCGAAATTTGATTCGATATTCGCTGATACTATAAATAATTTCGAGAGCACAACCATTCATTGAATCCCTTCAATACTAATGGAGTTATGCTCCACATAACAAAATTAAACAAAGGGCAATTACTCCGTAAATATTGAAGAAAGAGTTAAAATCCTTGTGCACTGCACTTCCTCTCATTGTCCTCTATCAGTGTATGAAATTGAACCCCTCCAACATTAAAAGAGTTATGCTCAGCACAAGAAAATTAAACAAAGGGCACTAACTCTGTAAATATTGGAGAAATAGTTGTGGTCCTTGTGCTCTGCTCTTTCTCTCATTGTCCTCTCTCATTATATGAAGTGTCATTTGAAACTCTTCAATACTAATGGAGTTATGCTCCGCACAAGAGAATTAATGCATCATTGGAAATACAACAAGGGACAATAACTCCGTAAATATTGAAGAAAGAGTAGTGGTTCTTGTGCTCTGCACTTTCTCTGATGGTCCTTTATTATTATATGATTATTATATGAAGTTTCATTTGAATCCCTTCAATACAACTCTTTCTTCAATATTTACGGAGTTATTGCTCTTTGTTTTATTTCCTTATATGAAGCATTAATTTTCATATGCGGAGCATAACTCCGTAAATATTGAAGAAAGAGTTGTGTTCCTTGTGCTCTGCACTTCCTCTCATTGTCCTTCATCAATATATGAAGTTTCATTTGAATCCCTTCAATATTAATGGAGTTATGCTCCGCAAAAGATGCGTGACGGACGGACAGACGGACGGACGATGCAATCACTATATGTCCCCGAAGTTCCCATCGGGGGTATAAAAGTCTCACTTACATAGCGTTAAAATACACAACCAAATGTATAAGTCTGAATGGTCGAGTGGTTAGCGCATGAGATTTTATTATCTCAAAGTTCAGGGCTTCGAGTCCCGGCGAAGACAATTTTTTTTTAAATTTAACTTTTTTCTTTATATAATATTTGTTGTAAATTATTCCAAATACAGTAGTTTTTGCAGTAAAAACATTTAATGACATTTATAAAAAAAAACGAAAAATGTGTGAACAAGTCCCTTTAATAGGAAACTCGAGTAAATTGTGGACACCATTAATGCATTGCTTGCAATGTCAAAACTAGTTTAAATAGTATTAAGCAGCAAAGCAAACATACACATATCTTAAAAAGGCGTATTTCATAAATTTATGATGACAACACAGCGAATATCTGTTAATGGAATCACGCACTGCTGTATTAACGCTATTTTCATTAAATAAAACTTTTCATTTAAACATAGACGGATGCATTCACTGCGTAGGTAAGATTTAAACAAATTGCCTATGTGTAAAATAAATAAACTTACTGACTAACAAACTATATAGATGTTCAACTGATATAAATTATGTAAATGCAATTTTAAATGCCCGCCCTAATTCAGCTTGAAAGCACCCGATAAATTGAATCGAATCATTACCAAGGAGGACTACAGTTTCTTCTACAAGGAAAACGGACATTTATTCATTGGTGAACGTTCCCGTATTAGAGTGTCTTTTGTCTGGTATCATCTACGGTAATATCGTTCAGCATCGACACTACCTCATGAAACACACATGCCTTATTTAGTATCAAATTAATTACTTTGACACGTTGGTGACATTAAGTTTAACTTCAATAGCACATAGTTCTACAAGTTTGCAACATCATAGCACGCAAATGATCTTAAACACTTTCATCGATTATCACATACGACAAAGACATAGTCATACTATTAGAAAAATGAAATTCTGTATAAACTCCTTTCTCAAGTGTTTAGCCGACTGTATACCGTTTTTGTTTCCATATTGTGTGCAATAAGTAAATAATCAAGTTATTACTTTTCGACGCTCAAACGTTAATATCATGCAAAATTCAAAAACGCAATTAAATTGCCTGCATTTCAATATTAAAATTGTACGATTCATGTATTATATTATTTTTGTCTTCAGATATTTTAAAAAGTATTTAAATGTCTACATATACCTGCAATTAGTATTACCCAAGGGAGCCCAACGATGTGTCATTCACAGTAATTCGAAGCTCTTAAGGAAGACTAATATACGACACATAGCCTGGTTCAATTATTAGTCAGAATAATAAGGATGGATTGTCATTCAATGTTCTGTTTTCATGGTAGAATTAGAGATTTAGCCTCCCGCACAATCAGTTGCAATACATTTATTTCATACAGTCGACACATGTTTTAATCTTAATTGTTAGATCACATTAAGCGGGCATTAGTTAATAATGCTGACAGTGCAGATTTCGTTAATAATTACATCAAGAATTTAACAACACAGAACACGGGATGTTCTTAGAATAATCACTAAAACAGCTAACATTTTTGACAAACAGCGCTATGATTAAGAAAATGTTATCTCACAGGAAACACTATCACGATATTAAAAACACGCATCAGCGATAGTTGAAAATGATGATATTGATTGATGCATTGATGTATTGATGATATAAAATGTGAATGAAAGCAGAGCTTATTAGAAGTTTTGGCTTAAAATGTACATTTAAATATACAATATTCGAAATATGTTTAAACACAGATACGTTTGGTTAGTCAATGTCAACAACCAGTAGAAGTGTCAATATACTAATAGTATAAAGTAATAAATTTATTGTGCTCTGGTAAACATGAAACAAATAATCAGTTCGTTTCTGATTATTTTGTGCTAAAGCAAGTAAAGTGATCATTAATACGGGTAGTTTAACGTTCAAGAGTGTCCTATTCCCATTCATTATGTCCGTATATAATGCAGTAGTGCTAATTAAGTCCAGCCTCCAGGACGGAGCTTTATTCTAGCATTGTAAATGTGCAAATTAGTAGGTTCCTTCATCAAGTTACGCATAGGTTCCTACACCACGTTACGTATTTGTTTTTCCCCTTGACTGTTAAACGAGACTTCCGGACAAATGCATCACTGCCAAAACTATTAATCTACATAAATTATGAAAATGCAAGTGATCAATCGCCGATACAATACAGGACAATATGCACAACACAACACAAAACATAAAAATGATTACTGGGGTAACCGCCTTGGAACGGTCAATGAAAAACATTTCGGGGTTTAAACCGGTCTAAAGGCATGCCAAACCTCACACTAAGCCCAGAATTAATCACGTTACACGCGCTTGTAAATAAAATTAAACCTCAGAAGATTGCATTTTAAATTAAATAGTAATAAAATAGAATATTAATTCAATTAAATTACAATTTAATTACTCAATGGTTTAATGTTCACCAGAGCAACATAATTGAAACTTTCTGAGGAACGATGCAATGAAGTCAATACAAGTATAAGCTAAATCCCTGCTTGTTGACAAAATTTCAAGGCATAGCATCATATAGTATATAACACAGATCGTCGTCGTGCATTACAGGTAGAAGCCGTTTTTATTTGAAATTTTAACGTGAGTGCACTTTTTTTTAACCTTCTTTAGATATTAAAACATTTCCAAAAACTCGTTTGGTATTCAAGTCATATTATTGTATACGGATAAAACACAGTAAGTGTTGTAACTGGGGCGGAAAAGTACCACTAATGTCTGCACAGAAAGATAATCAATTTACGGCGTTAAATCCTCTATGAGTCTCAATGGAATACACTGGTAACAGCTTTGTAACAATTCTTGTTTTATAAAGTTGGATGAGTTTCCTGTATTGCAGGTTTTGAAATTACATGCGAATAATTATATTGTGTTAAGATTAAATACCAAAACATTAAACACGATTAGACGATGAAACAACCATTTCAAAACTTAAGTGTCTTTTGTATATTTTGTCTTAAATTTGAACTTGTGTGAACACGACAAACTATCTAACAGTTTTTATTAAACATAATCTTATGTGTAAATATTTACCTAATGAAATTGTGCTGATTTAGTCCAGCCTCCAGGACGGAACTTTATTTAAGTATGCGAATTAGAAGGTTCATACACTACTTTACGCATTTGGTTTTTCTCTTTGACCATGTTAGAGGTGACTTCCGGACAAATGGATCACTGCCAAAACTATTAATCCACATAAATTATGCAAATGTTATATTTTACGTAAAATACACAACGTCATATTATTGTTAATTAATAATCATTATAGTTAAAGAATTTATATTTTGGCATAAAAATGTCTCCGCCTTTTTACGACTAATTCAAAACGAAAACTAGAACTGCCACTGTCATGGCGAAAATTGTCACAGGGATAGAGATAAAAGCAACATATAGTTTTGAGGTGTTAAAACGTTTTAGTTAAACTAAGGAAAAAATTGACAAAGGGGAAAAACTCTGTAAATAATGCAGCTTCAGTTATAATTCTTGTGCACTGGACTCCACCTAACACCTCTCTATCCATGTATGAAATTTGAGATTAATCCTTTTAGTAGTTTTTGAGCAAATGGTCGGACAATGAAAACTGACCAAGGGGAATAACTCCATAAATAATGCAGCTATAATTATAAATCTTCGCACTGCATTCCGCCTAACAACCATCTATCCATGTATGATGTTCAAGTTCAATTCCTTTAGTAGTTTTTGAGAAAAGGGCCAGACAAGGAAAACTGACAAAGGGGAATAACTCCAACCATCTATCCATATATGAAGTTTGAAGTTGGTATCTATAAGGGTTTAAATGTGTATGCTCCGGAAAAATAAAAAATGGCCGTATCAGGACAAAGAGGAATGACTCTATAAGTAATGCAGCCAGAGTTATAATTCTTTAGGATTGCACTTCGCCTAACAACCATCTATCCATGTAAAAACTTTGAGGTAAATCTCTTCAGTAATTGTTGAGAAACTTGCCGGACAAGCAAAATTGACAAAGGGGAATAACTCCGTAAATAGTGCAGCTAGAGTTATAATTCTTGTGCACTGCACCCCGAATAACAACCACCTATCTTTTAACGAAGACTGAAGTAGATACCTAAAAGGGTTTGAAAGTTATGCTCCGGACAAAAAAAACCCCGATGGAAGGACGGACAGACAAGCTGATTCCAGTATACCCTCCTTTCAACTTTGTTGTGCGGGGGTTACAATCAATATATTCAATATGTCTTCTAATGACAGACAATGTAACAGTTCGCGAAATGTTCATGTTAAAATGCAGAACAATGGTTACTAAAAGGGCAATGAAGTTTGACAATCCAGTTACAGCACCAAAAGTAGCAACTAGAAATTACTTACATTATGCAAATACGAACGGCTTTATATTGTTAAAATTATAAAGTCATATTTTTACAGAGAAAGTGTTCATAAAAATTGTCGTAACAACATGCGAGCAGCAATTTGAAAAATCATAACGATTGTACGATATATTAATTATAGCAGCAACGTCTAAGGGAATCTACGCAATAGTGGCATCTTGACATATGTCAATATTAAAAGCATGTATTTCCATTTTAATTGATTGTTTTCGATTATTCCTTCGTTCCCCACTTATTTTTCACGTCGCCAAAAGTAATTGAGCTATATTGAGCCCATTATATAAAACGCATTACCAGGCCCCGACGCCTCTGACTAACTGACCGCTGCAGCTGATAGCCAGACGAAATGCATTCTGTCGAGCCCTGCGTGATTAATGTTTCCCAATATGTTCCCACATCGTTGGCATGTTTTCTCAATAAATTAACTTAATTAACGATTATTCCTGCGAGAAAAGTCATGTTATAATGCAACGCAAACAAAATGCCATGATAATGTTGCATGCACTTAAAAACATTTACGTCGAGTTATTGGCATATTTAATTATGTAATATGCATTCTATGTCCGACATCTTGAACAATACACCCACATGTTCCGCTTCGATATCATGTGTGAACATGGCTTCAAGTTGCTAATATATTTGTGTCTCGTCGTAATTGACTAACAGTACATATACAATACTTAACACTGCGCTTTTACAGCCGATAAATGTGTCGCATTAGAGGTGAAGGAAACATTTGAAAATAAACGTGTGCTTTTATTATACATGCATTTCCTAACGCGAAGATGTGTGAAAGTTAATGATATTTATTAGTATTTATTAACGGTTAATGTACATTAAATGATCCGATATTATTTTTTATAGTATTATTTTTATTATGAATAAATAATAAATACTCCTTTTGTTGTAAATACTGAGCTAATGTTTTTTGATGAATTGGCAAAACATATCACGATCCATTAAAAAGATTCAAATTTAATGGTAACATCATCATTTCAATAGGTTGGGAAAACATTAGATTTGTCGGCATGTCACATTACAACTTGACAAACAGTTGCTGATTATTTAAGTATTGCACATTTAAATCATTTCATGTTTTATTTCTAAAGTAAACCTCCTGTAACGCAACCTTAACCTTATCCTATGGTAAATACTGGGAAACTTACTACTCCTCAAAGCACGTCTTGCCTCGCCTACGTCTGGAACGGAAGAGACCCGTGAACTCGCGGGTATCCCCCACTAACAGGGAGACAAGGGAGAAAACCATACTTACCGATACGCTACCGTACTATACTGGATACGTCACAACACTCCCCCCGACTTTATGATAAAAAGGCCTTACCAGGACTGGGAAGTATCTGCACGAGATGGTCAGCAACTACAAGTTGCCCCACAAGGATATCTCGGCTACCAGTGACGTATCTCCGGGCATCCCACACGCTCACTACATTACTTAAGGGGTCTCATCTGGCGAACCGTTCTTCACTACCGAAGTCAATGGTCAGGTTTTTACTGCGCGAGCTACAAGCCCTACTTTTGGTCTTTCTGGAGGTTTGGTTCTCTGTTACAGTAGACACCAACGAGTTACAAACCCAGCTGATATCTACTGGCCACTATCTGGACTGGAGCAGGCGAGCTACAAGAACTGCTCGTCACTGCTGACTGTGGTAGAGGTGTTTTCCGTTGGCCAAGGAGATCTCCAACACGTGTTTCGCAGTGGTTCCTCGATGTGCTGCCACCGCTTCGGCCACGGAGAAGATCTGACTCGGCGACGATACTCTGGATCCAGGTGCCGGAAAGTAAGGAGCATCCGTTTCCAGGATCAAGTGACTTTCCTCTACATGTTGCAATGCCGCAATCTGATCCGACGAAAATGTCCTCACTTTGTTGGTGAAACCAAAGTATGTCCGCGGAAACACCTCCAGCCACCGATCCTGGACGTACCTATTACCGGTGAAACAATGCAAATGTACCGGGTGATTCATCCTTACGAATTTCTTCAGGAAAGAAAGGAGCAGGAGAAATGCTTCTGTACCACAATCTCCCTCCATTCCACGGCAGTGAATCACCAGCACATGTCATTCTTCCAGGAATGGGAGCATCTTTTCCAGCAGCTCCACCTGATATGCCCAGTACTTCATGGGCTCTGTGTGGTCAAGTCCCAATTCTCCAAAGGCTACCACACGAGGGTTGCCCAGTAGCCATACTGTACCGAGCATGTCGTGGATGGATACCGACCCCTACGGAAATGTATTGCGGAAGATCTCGCAGTTGCTGGTCCGTAGGATAGCTGTCTGGGTCGCAGTAGATAGCAACACCCCCTACAAGGGAAATCCGCTTGCCTTCTTCTACTGTTACCGCATTCAGGATGTCCTCCACTCGACCTTGGTGAAGCTTCAGACTTCGCAGAGTCCTATCCAGATGAAAGTGTGCGTCAAACGCCTCTGGGTACTTTGGCTGGACTGGTTGAGCCTCCTCGACTTGAGGTGCACTCTCGGGGGCCTGGAAGTTCTGCCACCAGTAAGCCCGCTCTTCTTCCGACAAACTGGCTGCCAAGAGTAGCCCCACTTTCCAATGTAGCAGTGCTCCCACCGAGTTGCAAGGCTCCAAGGTGACCTTTTCCGGAATGGGCTCATGAAGGAATTTACAAAACTCCCTCATAGCCGCCTCCTGCCGTTCCGTGACTGTGGTGTTGTCCGAGGTGCTCAACATCTTCTGCACAATCAAGAAAGCGACCAGTTCGTCCAAGGAAACAGGTTTCCCCAGCAGCCACCTTCCAGCCTGACTTAAGGCGTTCCTTCTTCCTCTGAGTACCCTTTCATCCGCAGGGTCCAACGTTTCGTCGAAAATAGAGGGGATGTGCGTGAAGAATGCATGGGCCTTCAGATACTTTGCCCCTTCCACACACCCCGGGACCCAGCATCGCTTCTGACTACGACGATTCCGTCTTTTCCTTTCTATTTCTCTGCGCTCTTCGGCCTTCTCCCTTACTTGGGCGAGGAGATCGCTGGTTTTGGCTCTCTTCAACACAGACATTGAAATAACCAAATCCTCGCTGCCTATGGCCGACCCGCTTTTGCGCTTCATAATGCCCACCGAGCTCTCTGGGTTCTTAATCTCTACCCAACGAACTGGCTTCACTACATCTCTGTGATGATAAGTCTTTGGCCATTCATCGACCCACTGGACTCGCTTTGATTTTCCCTCAGAAGAGCCACAGGCCCCTTCTGATCTCGGATGCGCTGCTGTGCCCTGAACCGCACTTTTCACTCTCTGGAAAGCTGGCGTCTCTGAAATGGGTTCCTTGGTTAGACTACGAGTCGCACCCGCGGTTTCCATTCCTGTTGTTATGCCCTGTGCCACACGTTCCACTGTACGGGAAGGAACTGTCTCCAGGTAGGGTTCCGGGGTCGGACTACAAGTCACGACCTGAGCTCCCCTCCCTGCTTGGACGTGAGGAGATGACGTTGTTATGTCGGTATTCTTGCCCCTGCTAATCAGCCGAGGAGATCGACGGGGACTATTCGCCACGGGAACTGTACTGAGGACTGGTGAAGCCAGCAACCTGTCCACATCGACGTCCTCATAATCCAGGATCTCCATGTCCTCCTCAACTGCATCTAACACTGGCAAGTCCGACCCGGTTCGGTACCTGATGTCACTCCTCCCTTTTGTTGGATCGTAGTCCTGTTCTTTTGAGGGTGGCAAGTCGGGAAGCTTCCACACCTTGGTACAGATCCAATCCCGACTTACCAGCTGGTACATCTCCAGTGATTTGGCAGCCTCCTTGAGCCAAGCGGAGAAATTCTTCGTATTCCGCCCGCCTTGACTAGACTGCTTCACTAAAGACACCATACGGGTGACCACATCCAACAGAACGTTCACTTTTTCCTTCCCCCCACAACATCTTGGGCACAGTGCCAGCTTCTTGACAAAATCCCCGGCCGGCTTGTACACCTGACCACGACTTAGGTAGTCTTCCACTATTGCCAGGAAATCTTTTGGTTCGTTCGATCCTGATGCCATGACTACCACCTGTAATCTGAAATAACAGACGAAAATTAGTACCCTAACTCTTTTGTTTACAGGCCCTGCACTTGTATTTGTCTAGTTCAAGTGCCTCTGTTGCCGTCACGTTGACACAAGATCCATGATACCATTCTTCACAGAAGTCGCACTGTATCATGAACCGACCGCCATACGGCTTCCTGCAAACACAGTACTCCTTGTTGTCCTCTTCATTTTCCTGTTCCGGAGTTCCTAAGATCTCCCCTTTTTGGAATTTGACAATCCAATCCGGGAGCTTCCGGTCCTTACATGGCATCATCCTGTCATGATTGGCTATGGATACTACATTTCGCAGTCGCACCTGGTAAAGGTAGGCTGACAACTTCTTGACGATCACTGCTGGACCTTTCCAGGGAGAACTCAACTTGCGTGATTTGCCCTTGAGAGTCGCCGTATCTAAAAGATATATGACATCTCCTTCGACATAGGGGCGCAATAGTATCCGTAGATCGTAGTAGTGTTTCATCCTCCTCATGGAAGTCTCTAAGGTGGACCTAGCAGACGCATGGGCTTCCTTCATGGTTTTCAACAACTCTGCAACATAGGTATCACAGTCATCATGCTTATCATGTACACTGGGAAACATGAGCGTGCTGGAGTGTTGACTTCTCGGCCCAACATGAGCATGTTCGGGGTAAAACCAGTACTTCGGTTGACCGATGCTCTAAGCGCTCCTGCTATCTGCTGAACATGCAGATCCCATTTATTCTGAGATTTCCCTAAGAAACACCTGATCGCGTCCATCAACGTCCTGTTGAAGCGTTCCACTTGTCCATTTGCAGACGGCCTATAAGGTGTCGTTCTTGCCTTATGGATATGTAGTGCTTTACACAACGCCTCAAACAGGTTACTTTCGAAGTTCCGCCCTTGATCCGAGAATAATTGGAGGGGTAACCCAAATCGTGAGAAAAACTCATCGACTGCTGCCCGTGCAGTTACCTCTGCTTTCTGTGATGGCAATGGTATGCATTCCACCCACTTCGTGAATTGATCCACCATCATCAGGCAATGTTCGTTCCCTCGTTCTGTCTTGGGTAGAGGACCTATAAAATCGATGTGCACTCTCTCCATCGGGGCTCCCGCCTGATACATGGTCAATGGAACCCTCCCGTAGTGCTTGTTTTTCTTGTTCTTGTTGCACACGGGACACGTCAACACAAACGATTCCACATCCCTGGACAACCTGACCCAAAAGAACCTTTCCTTCAACTTTGCTTTTGTTCTGGCCACCCCCTGATGCCCTGACGACGGTATATCATGATGCCATACCATTGCTTGTTCTTGAAGGCTGTTAGGTACCACAAGTTCAAGATCTTTGCTGTCCAGCTTCCGTTTGAACAGAACCCCGTCCACTAACTGGAACAGTTCCTTATTCACCCAGTAGTACTTGGCTTCTGGACTGACGAGAAATATAATTCCTTCATCAGGCTCTTGCCCTGTTAACAGCCACTCACGAATTATACTTAGATCTTTATCCTTGCTTTGTTCCGCTTGCAGTTCTTCGAAAGTAAAACCCCAACAAGTAGGCGTTTCGGCAGTAGCTTCCTGCACCACTCTTACATTACACACTTTGGCACACTCATTACCCACGGTGACGATATCGAAATGTGCTTCACTCAGTCCTAGGTCACTGCTCTCCACTGTAAGATTATCGTCTGATGTCGCACTGAGACTCGAACATCCAACTGACACGGTTCCCCCCCTCGCACTTGCCCCCTGTTTCATGGCAAAACTGGACAGGTTTGCCGCATCATCCACATCTTGTGTGAAGAAACCCCATTGTTCGTCCGCACGTTGACAGTAATGGCAGCCCCCACACGGCAAGTGCTCTAGCCGAATACCTGCTACATAAGCCGCACATGGCACAAGTTCCTCAGGCCTTCTGGATAGAGCATCTGCATTGCCATGTTTCTCACCCGGTCGATGTTGAATGACCATGTGGTATTGAGATAGCTCTTCGATCCATCTCGCCAGCTGACCTTGGGGATCTTTGAACCTCAGTAACCACGTCAAGCTTGAATGGTCTGTTCTTACTGTAAACAATCGTCCCAGCAAATAGTGCCGAAAATGTCTAGTAAATCTTACAATGCTTAATAGTTCCTTTCTAGTCGTACAGTACCTGCGTTGTTCCGGGGTTAAAGCGAAACTGCTATAAGCAATAACTCTTTCTTCCCCTTTCTGAAACTGGCTCAATTCAGCTCCAATTGCCGTGTCGGAAGCATCTGTATCTAATATGAAAGGATCTTGACTGTTTGGAAGACCCAGGACTGGGGGATTCGTTAGTGCCTTCTTTAATTCTTTGAACGCCTCTTGTTCTTCCTGGTGCCATTGAAATTTATTCTTTCCTGTTAAATTATACAATGGCTGGGCCAAATGTGCAAAATGGTGGATAAACGTCCGGTGATAATTTGCCAATCCCAGGAACCGTTCCACATCTTTCGATGAAGCTGGGACGGGCCATTCAGCCACGGTCTGCATATCTTTTGAAGCCATCTTTAGCTGATTACTGCTAACTATTCGGCCCAAGAACTCTACTTCCGGCTGGAAGAGAATACACTTCCGGGGTTTCAATTTCAACCCATGCTGTCTGAACCGACGAAAAGTGTCCACCAAATTCTTCAAATGTCCCTCAAAATCTTGACCTAGGACCAAGACATCGTCCAGGAACGCGAGTACCGTCTTCCACGTGAGACCACGGAGCACCAGGTTGATTACACGGGAGAACGTAGCAGGAGAATTGGTCATTCCAAAGCCCATACGAACATGTTCGAACAAGCCGTATTTGGTTACAAACGCCGTCTTCTTCCGGTCTTCTGGATTGACCAGAACCTGCCAGTAAGCGGAGTTTGCATCCAACTTGGAAAACCAAAGGTTTCCCGTCAACGTATCTAGGCAATCTTCAATGAGCGGCAGGGGAAAAGTATCTTTAACAGTCACCTCATTTAATGCCCGATAGTCGATGCACCACCGGACCGAACCATCTCTTTTACGTATGAGTACTGGTGACGACGCCCAATCTGATACCGACTCTTGAATGACGCCCGCCTCTAACATCTTATTTAGATGCTCTTCTTCCTCGTTAGCAAAACAAGCCGGTGTTCTTCTCATGCGCTGTTTAATGGGTTTCGCATCTCCCGTGTCGATTTTATGGTCGATTTCAGTAAACGTACCTAAGTCAAAATCGGTACGGGCAAAAACGTCCTGGTATTCACACAAGCACGTGAGCAACTGCTGGCTTTGTTCTTCATCAAGGTGCTTGATTGACGCTTCATAAAGGCTTCTAAGATGTTCTGGGATGCTTGTTTCTGTTCTGGTTTCCCAATGGTCTCTGGCGCAGGGAGATTAGAACAACATGTCATAGTCTCCCATAGCTGGGTCTCATTCACTGCGGAGACTTTAAAAAGCTCCTCCGGGTAACTTGTCACTTCACAGGCAGTCGCAATTAGTGTGTTCTTCTTCAACGTTGCGCAAGTGTCCTTGATGTTGATGAAACACACTACTGGGTCACTGTTTGCTGCACTGACTGTCCTTGGCATAAGGACCCTAAGGGCACTCACTGGTTCAATGCAATAGTCACTAGCCATAGGTGCATCTAACTTGCAAGGTAAACGTACCACCGAGTTAGGTGGCACCACTACTCGAGTTTTCAACATTACCCTAGCAACTCCAGGCTTCCCATCTTTGAAACTGGTGGTAATTGGGATTCTTTCACCGTCAAGTATCAGCGTGTCTGACTGCATGTCCATCAAAACCCCAAGATGATGCAAAATATCATGCCCCAATAGCATATCATCGCCTATGGGAGCTACGTAGACCTTCTCTTTGAAGCAACGGTTGCCCAATTTCATCTTCACAGGCGCTGTTATGAAACCTTTAAGGACAGCTTCCGCATCAGCCATCTGCATAACCACATCTTGGATCTGTGCGGGAGCCTTTTTTAGCTTCTCATACATTCTTGATGAAAGGATCGTAATCTCTGCACCCGAGTCAATCTTTGCATTGAGGTCAAGGTCGCCCACCTTGATCCGCACTATGGAAGAACCCGCCCGCACCTGGCATATCTTTATGGGCTCTTGAGACTTTTCCGCACTTGGTCTCTGATCACTGGACTGATTAATCTGAGTACCATCACCTTGAACTGTACCTAACTGGGTTCCCTGTTTACTAGGCTCATCTTCAACCTGTCTTCCCTCCGATTTGGGGAAGCCACTGGCTTTGCCATCAGAGATAGTCACTGAAGTTTCAGACCCCCCTATTTCCTGTTCCCCTACTGTGCTAAGACTGTTGCCCGGTTGGGCGAGCACACCATTCTGTTGCTTTTGATCTGTATTAGGCGAGTCACAGACCCTGCCTAAAGCAGCCGTACCTGTAGCTTCTACCCCAACCGACCTCTGTGGTAGACCACTTGTCTTCACTGTTGAGGGCCCGGTCGTGTGGTCTTCCCGTCCAGCCCTCTGCCGTTTAAACCCTTTGGCTTGCCCTCCTTTTTCTTTAGCCACTCTTGGTACCCCACACAGTCTCTTTTGAGGTGACCCTTCTTCTTACAGAAGTAACATGGTCCCAACCTCTTTGGTTGATCCCCACATTGACCTTCCTTCGACACTGCTTCAGGAGGGGTAAGGTGCATTTGCTTGGCAAACTCCTTCAAAGCGGACGCTATAAGCTCCTCCATCTTTGCTTGTGAAGATGCCTGCACTGTATTAACAGAAAGTTCCTCCCGGCCCCTTCTGGTCTTTTTTCCATCTACTGCCTGCGATATGTATTGGTGCTGTTTCACCAGGTTTAGGGCTTCCTCCATGCTTGAGGGATTCTCCAAACAGGCATGCTTGGCTGCCTCCTTGTCCAAACCACCCTGGCAAAATCTGGCAATAGCTTCCTGGCGCATATGATCCTCCGGAAGGTCCACAAAGGCTGGTGTAGCTAATGTTAGCACACGATCTGCCCAATCTTCAAGCGACTCCTCTTGCCCCTGCGTAGCCTGTCGGAATTTGGCCTTCGATGTCTCAAGCACTTCTTTCGTACCGAAGCGAGACTCCAATGACTTCATTAACCGACGAAATGAGTATCGGTCATTATCTGTGGTTGTAATGGTGAAGAAGTCAAGGGCCTTCCCCTCCAAACTCCAGATCAGATAGTCTTTGCATTCCTCTTCAGACCACTTCATAACCTTTCGGTAGCTATCAAACTTCCGCTTAAAAGATAGCCAACTTGCCTTCCCATCATACCGCAGCGCCTTCGGGTGTCTACGTGGATCCCCCTGTCTGCGCGAACTACGGTTCTGGGACCGGCTGCTGTCAGAGGAGTGCCTACGACGGGTCTTAGATTTGTGATTGGACCCACGTGATCTAGATATAGACTCTGATTCGGAGCCCGACGGTGAACGATGGGAATGCAGTCTTCTTCCGGTCTTCTTTTTGTGTGAGGTTGTCCTGCGTGGTGCTGTTAACCTGGCATCCGGCGACCTACTTGATGATGATGACCTATGAGGCCTACCACCTGCAGTCCGATTGCTTCCGGTTACAGACTTTCGGTGCCCACCATCATCACTAGCCTTGCCCTTCCGGTTTCTGCACGATGATGTTGACCTGCATACCGGAGAATTACTTGCTGATGGCGACCTATAAGGCCTACCACCTGCAGTCTGATTACTTCCGGTTGCCGACTTCCGGTGCCCACCGTCACCACTTACCTGGCCCTTCCGGCTTCTTCGCAATGCAGTTGACCTTGCCTCTGGCGACCTACTCGAGGATGGCGACCTATAAGGCCTACCACCTGCAGTTCGGTTACTTCCGGTTACCGACTTCCGGTGCCTACCGACATCACTTGCCTTGTTCTTCCCGTTTCCCCGCAGTGATGTTGTATTGGCCCCCGGCGACCTACTCGAGGATGGCGACCTATAAGGCCTACCACCTGCAGTTCGGTTACTTCCGGTTACCGACTTCCGGTGCCTACCGTCATCACTTGCCTTGCTCTTCCCGTTTCTCCGCAGTGATGTTGTCTTGGCCCCCGGCGACCTACTTGATGATGGTGACCTATGAGGCCTACCACCTGCAGCCTGCGTACTTCCGGTTGCAAATGTCCTGTGTCGTCTGGCGTCGCTTAGATCCCACCTCCTGCTCTCTTCCTTGACCTGGCGTTCATAAGAACCCGACCTTGCGAGTTGCCCAGCACTATAAGAGCTAGGCTTTCTCATTTCTGGACGATCCGGGGAACACAAAAGTGAGCTGGCTCTTGAACTATCGGAACCATGTTCTAACTTTACTGGGCTGTAACGTCGTACCCTGTGTGCAGCCGGTGTCAAGGATAGAGGAGGACAAGATTCTCTAATTAGCGGTGATTTTGCCCATGATGCCATTATGGGAGCTGTTGTGGTGACCCACGTTGACTCTGTATACACCACCGATGTTTTCGTAGACACCAGTAATGTCTCATGAAGCAGCGGATACGCCGGAAATGCTGCCGCCTGAAGTGTGATGCCTTTTGGTGAAGGCAGGGACTCACTAAAATCGAGCCAATTAAAGGGATCAGGCTCAGAAAAGTCCAACATACTGAGCACTTCCGGTGTCAGCTTGCTGCCCAACGCTAAATCAAACACTTCCTTTTTAACCACCCCATACGCAGCACGCAACTGGATGATATGATTGGCCAGTTTTTCACCAATTCCCCGAATTTTCATCAAGTCTTGAACAGACGCTGTATTTACGTTGATAAGCATTTTTATTAATAAACAAGTGTAGGGCCGATACCAATAAATAATAACCAATAAACACAAAAATTTTATTTCTTTATTTATTTTACTTAAACAATTTACCCCCGATACTAGAGGGACCAAGCGTGACTAAAAGACACAGCTTGAAACACTAGCGTGGCTACAAGACACTGCTTACTAACCTTCCCTAATATTTCCCGATTCTCAAACACTGTTCCTTTAATTCTGTGCAGAAACAGAATAGCCACCTAATTCTGGCCTAAACTGGAAAAATTAATTAGTTAAATTAATTTACAGGCCTTCACAAGGTTGCCAGACTAATATCCCCGATAACTGAATGCCGTACAATCAAAAATTATATTTTAACCCACAATTTCCCCTCCCGCTAAATTTACTGGACCTAACCGGAAAGTTCTGGAAAAAGTGAAATATAATTGTTGAATTCTAAATGTACGCAGCCAAACCAAATTAACCTCGTCGCCAATAAAGTAAACCTCCTGTAACGCAACCTTAACCTTATCCTATGGTAAATACTGGGAAACTTACTACTCCTCAAAGCACGTCTTGCCTCGCCTACGTCTGGAACGGAAGAGACCCGTGAACTCGCGGGTATCCCCCACTAACAGGGAGACAAGGGAGAAAACCATACTTACCGATACGCTACCGTACTATACTGGATACGTCACAACATTTCATACGACAACTTACTTTTGGACTTGTTTACAATTTTTAGTAAATGCTTTTAGTAGTGTATTGAGACAATTAGATAATACATATAGCTCATACAATTTGCAAAATATTACAGCGTTACACGCCTTTTCTGCGCACACACCCCTCTGCGGGTCATATTTTCCCAATATCAGACGACGGTACAAAGCCGCTTACATTGCCATCCAGTTGGATCATTTGTCATGCGGTGTTAGGGAAGCACGCCTGCGGCTAAAATTACTAGTTCGTGCAACGATGGATTAAGTAAATGGATGTTAAACACATTTCATACATTATATCAAGTAAACTATGAACGTTTATATGAACGAATATCAAATTGGAATTTTGTTCTGATCTTCCATTTGGAACTACCGTTATGTCATTCTTTAAACAGAGTATTGGTGTTTACCGGTGCATGTTATTGGTAGTATTAGTATGGTATTTAGCGTATGCGGAGGAAAAGCACGACTTTTCACTGCACAATCGAATTTCAAACAGCATAACTTCAAGTTCGTTACAGAAGATTGCAAGCATAGCTAACATTACTGATGGTAAAGAGGAAAGTGAAAGCGATTCTAAAGCTACAATTGAAATTGATGAAAGCTTCAACAATACTTTGATTAATTCAATCTTTTCAAACAAACAAAATTATACGCGTGAAAAGGAACTACCAGATATATCTAGCACGGAATCGACTGTTCCTACTCAGGGAGATACTTCATATGTCAACACAGGTCCAACGATTCTATTTACACCGACCGTATCAACGTCGATAGATGCCAGGGAATCATTCGACGATGCTGTCAAAAACGACGTCAATCGTATGGGCAGTACAACAGAGCACAGACAGCCATCCAACCCTCCTGAGGTCCATTATGTCATCAGTAATGGGGCGATGACTTTCATCCGTCAGCATAAACATAACACAAGGATGCTTCAGCATCATTTGCAGCTAAGTACGTTGTGTTAAATATTGCCATAAAATTAACTACTGTAAATATATTTGCATGATTCGCCTTGTCCCAGCAGATACTAAATCACAAGATCCCATTGGTAATAGTGGGAACGTTTGCATGAAAAAACATGAATTTATTCTTTATCTGATATAATTCTAAATATGTTTGGCGAAAAATTTATACCTGCCTCATTTACATTTCGTGCACATTAAGTCGCCCCTCATCCACAACAACAACATTAAATAATTAAAAAACAACTAAACGTGTATTCGTGTTAGCAAAATCGCAATAGTTACCAGAACTAGATCACCTACATATATTTGGAAATTCGGATAATTATTGACAGCGAATATAATGTATCAAACAATTAATGAGATCCGGTCCCCGGGAAATTAAAACATCGACATCTCAAGTATTAAACCAAGAAAATAAACAAAAAATAAATAATCTGTGTAAAATGTCATATTTTGATCAACCTTACGATCTTGTAAAATAATCGAAGATCAGAAACTTAAAATTGCACACGGTTGGACTGCTGTTGCAATACATTAGATATAGTGTTTCTGTGCGGTAAAAAGTTACCCCGGGTGTCGTTATGTCACAGATATCCGCAGCCGAAATAAAATCCTGAAACTTGAGTATGAGTAAATAGTTCTTATCTCCGATATATGTTGTTTTGCAGTGCCAATGGACGACGAGCCGTTTGATGCGAACAGTTTAAGGTACATTTTAGGCATTTTAATTCATAACGCGATTGATTGATCATTACTCATTACTCATTCAAAATAACCCAGATTGTAACAAAATAATTTAAAAAGATCAACATTTATATATGTAAATTTATTTTTAAATACATAAAATAATGTACCATTAAATGATATTTTTTATTTCCATTTTGCTTTTTTCGTGCATATATTTGTAAAAACAACCTCCAAATACATACCATTTAGCTTGCAACAACGCATTGATTTGATTATGTGCATCCCAAAAAGCCATTATGTTTCAGTTGAAAAATTAACACTCCTATGCACGCATGCGTCAGAAATAACGTAACATTAGCTTAAGCCATTGTCATTATTATACGTACTATCACTGAAATGCTACAATATTTTAAAATTTCCAATTTCTTCAAATTTAGGGGAATAACCCTAAATTGAAATGTAACGTGACAAAAAGGCACAAATATTTGTTTCTGTTATGAGGTATCTCTTACCTACGATTGCCTCTTCTAACACACCTAGGGTCACAAGTATCTTGCGAGCGTGGTAGTACCAATCGGTGTGGTTGCCATCGGAGCAGCAATGATCATGGCCACCATGTTCTCGCTGAGATACATAGCTCGTCGGCGATCCGACGGCGAGTTCCCTTTGACCGACGGGAACTCTGTGGAAAAACAAACACATTCTATATATAGAGTAGGTGCCGTACGAAATCATACATTCTTGACAATGATAACGTATTATTTCATGCTATGCGGTGAATGAGCGGAGAATATCAGTGAATGATAACCCGATCATTTCACTCTAGGTCGAGTGAAATGATAACGTTTGATCATTTCACTCTTGGTTATATGGAACTACTTTTAACTTTGTTTTTATGTTTATTTTTTTAAAGTATGTGAATACCCTAATCATCAGGGTAAACTTTGGCCTTTTTAAACAACAGAAAACACATAAAAACATTCAGTACACATATAATTAAGCGACAACGACGCAGTCAGAGTGGCGCTATTTTCCCACCGCAACAGTGATCGACAATTTTGGAATCATAATGACGTCATATTTGTGACGTCATAATACACAAAACTTGTGACGCTTAAGCATATCTCGCGCATTTTTTTGTTATTTAACGTTCAAAAGCATGAAATAAAAAGAAAATGTGTTTAATGCAGTGTAAGATCGTATTTTATTTCATTCGTGGTGATAGAAACTAGATATTTTCACTCGTGGCTGCGCCACTCGTGAAAATTTTATTTCTATGACCACTCATGAAATAAAATACGATCTTACATTGCATTAAACCAATATCCTATATTAATTTTATTGCCCCCAAAAAAGTTTTTACATTCCTATAGAACGAAGTTTGATTAAATTAATAAGATATACGGTCTTGGATAAAGCTGCAGCTCATTTATGTGACTGTACGATTAGGTTTGTGTATAGCTTTACACATTTGTATTTTTTTTTTTCAATTCTAGATCAGTTCTGAGCGAATGGATCGAATGTTTTTACTATCTGGTAGAGATGATGCTGATATCTGAACTTCAGTGACCGTCGAGTAAAACGGTGACAGTACGGTGTACAGTGAAATAACAAACACAATGAGTTGCTTCATTATAATTGGTCACGTTACATCGTAGTTCAACCCTGTTCTTGTGAGCAACATAAAACCTGTATTCCATGACTACGTCTGCCGCGTGACATTAGGTCCACGTTCTCAGCGTACCGTCGACAATGCTGATAACTCAGGCCGCATTTATTTACAGGCCGTTAAGACCATATCCTGCATTTAAATGCACACAGTTTCGGACGTACAGTATTCATGTATTTATTTCGGGCTGTAGAGTATGTAAGCCTATTGTGCATATTGGGTAGGACGATGAATAACCGTAATCGTTCTTTTTGTTTTGTTATCAACATCGACGGATACGTTATCGTTGAAGAAATAATTTTAAAATTAAAAATAGAATTTTAATTGCATTGATATCTACGACGTCGTAATGTAAAGGTATATGTTGGATTCAGTAGAATATAGATTTTTAATTCACAAGTGATAAAACAAATTTATATTTTCATAAGTGGCGCAGAAACCCATGCTGTTTTTACGAAGAATGTTATATATTTTTTGTGATCACGAGTGAATCAAAAATCGTTATTCTACCAAATCCAACAACTTTTATTTTTATTTTATGTTTTAAAATGTGTTATTTGGGTTTTTTTCCGACTTCCCGGTGTAATTGACACTATTTTAAAACAGATAATTAGCAATTTTATTTCAATGATAATTCCCAATAAACCACTGGCAAACATATAATAAATACATGTTCTTGAGAATCAAACGTTTATGGTATGAACTTAGTAACAATCAAGCGATCCAAATAATAAATTTAATAAGTGGTGTTGTTTTCTTACGTTTTGAAGAATGCGTTTGTTGAAAATGTATTTTAGTAATACAATACAAATACATCATAATTTATGTGTTTTTATTGTTACAGACAGTAATATTAAGGGTATTTGTATCATTAATACAAATGTTTATTTGTAAAATTATTATTTATTTTTGTATTTATATACTTTTGTTTTGTGAAAAAGAATTGATAGCTTCGTCAGGTCTTCTTTACAAACATTGACGTTGATTTTATGTGCAACCATCGTACAGTTTATTACGAGTGTACCATATGAATAACCCAATATAATGATACGACTATTTTACATTTAAAATTTTAAATAACTAACCTCTGGATGTAATGAGGGCGAATGTCGATTAATCCAGCAATCACGTCATTATGAATGCCAATAAATACTAATCACTTAGCGACAGTTATGCTCCCAGCACGTTTGAAGACCTCATTATCTCATCTTTCTGAATACGACCGTAACAAATGCATTCAAATAAGTATTGGATTTTAATTTGAACATCAATGCTATCTTCGCCTTAATGTATTTGTGTAATATAGTAACTCTAGTGAAATAATGCATTAGGTGAAAAAAACAAAATTCATTAAATCAACGTCCTTTCGAAACAATTTGGGTTATATATCATCCATGCTTTAACATGTTTGTCTCATAACATGCGCCTTTTATATAAAAATCCCCAAACCGTTTGGCATTTAAAAATACGTTTATCGACATTCCATGTTCCACTGATAGATTCTGTTTTGATAATAATCATTCAATCTGACAAACTTCATTAAATCTTGTATTTGTGGTTTCAAAAGAATCTTTCTTAAAGGTTTCAAAAGTATATGTACCAAAATCAAATATCTGCGGATACATAAACGATGCTTATTGCAATGTAAAGGAACAGGAGTCCAATCAAAGAAATGCTACACATGATTGTTTGTAGTTAATTTAATCGTAATAATTTTTGCATTACAATATTTGACGATTATTTCATTGCGTTTCATATCAAGTCAGCTAATAAAGAATTACTATGGGTCATAAATTCGCATTGCACAGTCCAACAAAGTATAAAATCGCATTGTCACGAATCGTACAATATGACTGTGCACTGGGGAAACATGAACATAAGCCAAACGAGACAATGCAGGCATATTGGTTGCGATACACATATATCTGACGTTTTGTTTTGGAAACCTGTCATTTTAAGAACAGGCCATTGCACAAGTCGCAATCAAATCTAACATTAGGAATGTCGCGCACTTTTATCGGATTGTCATGTACACGTTCAGTTCATCCAAACATTCCACAGCAGAAATTACCAATGACAGACTGCTTGGTTCAAGAAAGGCGTACACGTTATTAAATGTGATCAAACATTTAACAGCAACATGTTTTCGTATTCAAATCATAGGAATCAGGCGATAAGAATCGGAATCAGGCAATAAAGGATTTATTTTCAACAGAGAAAACCACCTCAATTAATAACTGTAGTTTCGCCTTCGTCGTATCTCAAGAAACGATATCGCTGTCATGTTATTTGGAACGTGGAAGGGGGATCAATTTACTAAAATACAAAGCTAACTTGTAGCTATTATTTCATCAATTGACTTCAAGCTTCAATTTATTTTTAAAAATGGGCATACCTCTGACAGAATACAAACCAGAGTTATGGAGATTGTTGCACGTGATGCTGAAGTTGATTTCAAAGTTTCACGTGAATACCTTATGTAGTTTTGAAGTGTAGTTTAGAAATTATTTAGAAGATTTTTTAATATAAATATAAAAAAAGCGAAAGTTTAGAGTTTACACTGAAAATCTATGAGAAAAGAGGGCATAATTCGGTGAAAATACAAAACAGTGTTATGCGCATTGTGGCAAATGACGGACATGGACATCATTTGCAGTCAGTTTCATTTATATACAGCACATGTTAGATTGTTTGTTCTTAGTATGATGATACTTAACCGATCAAAACATTGCGTATGTATTATTCTCGTGCAAAAACGAAGAATAGTAAAAGATTCATTTTTCAAATTTTAATATGATGGTTTGATCAGCTATAAACGATTTTGATGTTTACAAAAACAGTATACAACATGATTTGAGTTAATTTTTATACATGTAATTATTTTTCATACACGTTTGACATTCGGAACTATATTAATACCCAATCAACGACATATATACAAGCATTACAATACCCGACAACAATAGGCACTGCAAGTTTGCAAGACCCATTCGACTTACGACATGGTTGTATTACCCGGAAGTAAATGTATAACATTGATATGATTTTTATAACATTCTTCGTCAAACAGCACGTGTTTCTGCCCTTCTTTGTATCTGTATCGCTTTATTATTGTTATCGATCTGAAATCAATTGTTAGCACACAAAATATTCATTATTTATGTGCATTTATTAGTATAGTGTTATTTTACACTATTCATTCGCGGTAGAGATTATTTCGGTATAGATTATTTCATCTGTAAACCTGGCGTTCGCAGTTACAGTTCCATACATATACGAGTTCAGTGTGAACATAAAATGTATCAAAAAACATTGATGACGAAAACTACATTACACGTATATAAATTTTACTTTTAGTGATTTAGCGATTATGTTTTTACTGATAGAGCTGTTACGTCATCAGATTACTAATTGAACTTTTGAAGAAAAAAAAAAGTGTTGCATTATTAATGAATATAAGAACTGTAGACTACTACACTAGTCGGACGCTATATTTATCATCGCAAGAGAATATTTATCCACAAACACACCTAACCAATCCTAGACACTACATAACACAGGCTCCTCAGACATCGTAAAGTCTAAATTCACACTATAATCATGTTATTGTCAACCAAGAGTTTATCTGAAGGATTTTCGTCTGTTGTGTCTGTAGTTTTGTTTGCTAAATTATCAAAACTAAATACTTACCTTGACAATCGAATTTAGAATCGATATTTGCTATTAGTATTAATGAAAGTAGGGTTAAGTAATTTCTAGGGTACACCCATGTACATTACATTTTTAGGATAAAGATTATTGAAAATGTGGGGCAAAAATTTAAAATTGAAAATAATAAAGCGGTTTGAGATTTGAAGTAAAGAAATTATATGTTGGAAATAAAAATTAATTACAAGTCTGGAAATCATTGACGGATCCGCGAGTATAACAAAACAATGCACCAGTGTTCATATAATTTAAAATTATGTGTGATTTGCAAAGTAATATACATAGCATGATCAACAAACTGATTTAAGAAAAGAATTATCAAGAACTACCCCAAAATGCATTACGACAAAAACCGCTCTTACCTGACTTACAAGTGCGCCAATGTCCGTTGACGCCACTAAATCGTACAAAGAAAATGAACTGCTGAAATTTCATTGTTAAATGAATTATCCAAGAAATGCTGTCTCGGGATAAAAGTGCTATACTTTTGACAATTGTAATTTGCAGATTTACTGCATATAAATTTAAAAGATAACATCAATAACAAGAATAGACAGGCCTCACAACTGTGGTTCTAGCTTAAGACGCTTAGCCTACATGGATGTCTGTTTTAAGCTTAATCAGCCATTATTCGTTTTTACAGTATTTGTAAAAATGTTGAAAGTACATGTTTTTGATACATTTTTTATTTCCTAAATATTACATTCTTATCGACACAAAAATAACGGATACGCAAAGAAGAAAATAACTATTTCAAATCATCATTACCTATAAAAAGTAACAAAATGTTTCGAGTCACAACACTTCCAGGTATTTTGTAAACATGTTTAAGCCTGCTCTTCTGTAATCTGCATTTTTTTTTAACCCACGAGATACAGGTTGAATACAAAGTGTGTTTGCATTAATTCAGTAACAGGAGTTTATCCTTTGTCATCATTTCCAGCCGCATTTAGAGAATAACCGACAGGATCCATGGACTATGGCATTTCTTTAATAAAGAAATCACTTCTGGTGAACAAATGTATCCGTATTTTATGCCGTTACTTTAATATTTTTCTTAATAGGAAACTCGAGTAAATTGTGGATACCATTAATGCACTGCTTGCAATGTCAAAACTAGTTCAAATGTATTAAAGCAGTAATGCAAAAAAGTAAATATCTCCAAAAAGGCTTATTTCATACATTAGTGATGACAGCACAATGAAAATCCGTTAATGGAATCACGCAATGCTGACTTTACGCTATTTTCAATAATAAAACTTTGCATATAAAACATAGACGGTTTCATTCACAGCGTAAGATAAAAATGTATGTGAAAACAAGATAATGTGTTTGAAAAACACACATGCCCCCGGTTAGTGCTCGATAGCCCATTTCTTAGTCAAAATTAGGTCAAGGTCAAGGTCAAAGTGAGGTTGGGTGATATGGGTGGATTGGGAACGCTCATAAGTAATAACTGTGTAAATATACAAGTGTTGCAGTAAGCGGTGTTGGTGTTAGACGAAACTGTAAAATCTAGTTGACCAAGAAATGGCACTTTTGAATTATTATTAGTCAAAATTAGGTCAAGGTCAAGGTCGAAGTGAGGTTAGGTGATATGGGTGGATTGGGGATGGTCATAAGCAACAACTGTTTAAGTATCCAAGTGTTGTAGCAAGCGGTGTTGGTTCAAGACGAAAAGGTTAAATCTAGTTAACCAAGAAACAGCCCATTTGAATTATTCTAAGCGCATATTAGGTCAAGGTCAAGGTGAGGTTGGGTGATATTGGTGGATAGGGAATGGTCATAAGCAACAAGTGTGTAAGTATCCAAGTGTTGTAGCAAGCGGTGTTGGTGCTAGACGAAATCTACTTAACCTTGTCACGGACGGAAGGACAGGACAATCACTATATGCCTCCCGCATCAAGATGCCGGGGGCATAAAAACACACACACATCGCGATATGTAAGAAATAACAAACTATGAAGATGTTAAACAGCCATTAATTATGAAGGTTTTTCTACATAACGCTACACTGTGTCAGAAATCTACTAAAATAGACTCTCTAAACTTTTGTAACATCACGTGTGTATTTATCAAATTATGAGGTCCTTCCGCGCCCGAGGCTGCATTATGTGAGGAGCCGAAGTGTGTCCCAGCACTCCTACCTAATTAACTCACGAACCTTGGGGCGAAGTTTGAATCATAGCTGCAATTTCCAGCTATTTATTTTTTTACTGAAAGATATTTTAATTTTCGTGTGGTCTTGTGCTGTGGCGGCGAACCGGAGTACCCGGAGCAAACCCCACCTGTCCAGTATGGTGACCACCAACCACATGCGCTGGGAGTGGCAAGCGAACCCAGAACGCCTAGGTGAGAAGCGTGTGTACCAACCACTGCGCTAACTGGACAGCCCATGTTTGTAACAGCATACAACGCAAATGATCTTACTGTCACTGATTGTCACATACGACGTAGTCATAGTCATACTGATAGACAATGTTAGAGAAATGAAATACTCTATAAACGATGTGACTCTTGCTCAAGGATTTAGCCGACTGTATACCGTTTTTATTTTCATTTTCAAAATTGTTTGCAATAATTAGACAATCAATTTTTTACTTTTTGGTGATCTGACGTTAATCTAATGCAACATCCTAAAAAGCATTTCATATGCATGCATTTCAAGATTAAAACAATTATTGTTTTTATTTCAATATTTTAACTTTTAACAAGTATTTAAATTTCCACATATATCTGCAGTTATCATTTTCCAAGTATGCCCAACGATGTGTCATTCACAGTAATTCGAAGCTCCTAAGGAAGACTAATATACGACAAAAAGCCTGGTTCAATTATTAGTCAGAATAATAAGGCAGGACTTGTCATTCAATTTTCTGTCTTTCATGGTAGAATTAGAGATTTTGTCTCACACACGATCATATGCAATACATTTATTTCATACAGTCGAAACATGTTTAAAGGTCAATTTTTATATCACACTAAGCGGGCTTTATGATGACCTTTAAATACATGTCTGTCGTCATCCTACGTGTGAGTTTTAGTGAACGCGAATTTTCGTGAACAATATGCAGGAGCCACATTTCAAAAGATACTTGGAATATTTATCAATACTCATTTTTTAATAACAATTGAATACCGACGTGATTACTAAGCAATTACAAACATCATATATACTAAACGTTTCTTATAACGAATGCTTAGTACAATTGTATATTTAAATGGAGTCGTTACAAAAGAGTAGTGTCAAATATTTTGGTTCACCCTCGATTGTAAAGCATTTGCTAAATACATCTCTTTTATCCGATATTTGTCACCTAAATATAACTGTAAATGACCACTAATAATTACAGTTATGTGACGTTAGAATAAGACATAAAACCTTGAATAGATCCGTGATATTTCTTGTCTCACAGATAACTCAACATTTCACAGTGCATTTTTTAATTCAGATAAAACAGATACTAATAGTTTTTTTAACTGACTTTGTCTTTGAATGTTCACTCGTCTGAAAATATGTCTCTCCTGATTCACTGTTCAATTTTATCGAGACACATTTACCGATGCATAGTATATATTTAATTTGAAACATTCATTTCAGCAGTCATTAGTGCAGCTGTCTACCGTTTGAAACCTTTTAATTACCTCCAGTTTAAAATGCATATAAACATTGTCGTACAAACAGACAAGTCATTCTATATTTGATGTCTTATTATAACTTTACATAATAGCACATGAGCACAAACAGAAACATATGAGTATAGAAACATTGGAATTTATGTGGAACTTAATCTAATACAACTTTCACACCACATTGTCTGGGCAAACATCTTACAGAACTATGATGCAGTCTGAAGTGGGAACAAACAACTAACATATAGCCCAGACACATAATACAATGACAAAGATGCATTAGTTTGTAAATCACACAATGCTTTTCTTACATTATTTAAAACTCTACTGTGCGGCATATAAATCTTTGAAAGGATGTAAACCAGGCCTCGTTAATAATGAAAACACATAAAACACGATGTTCTTAGAATATTCACTAAAGCAGTTAACATTTTGACAAAACAGCACTGATATTAAAACAAGAGGGTCAGGATGGCCCTATGTCGCTCACCTGAGTTAAAGTCATTGTAATGGCTGATAACAAGAGGTCGCGGTGGCGTAGTGAATATGGTGTCTGTCTAGCGATCGGGAGGTTCCGGGTTCGATCCCCACTCTGGGAGCGTTCTCAAGATCTCTCCCAAAGACACCAAGTACTGGTTCTACCCAGGAAACGGACTCAAGAGTGTCTCAATAAGCCTAAACTAACAAGAGGGCCAAATGGCACTAAAGCACTTACCTGAGTATAAAGATCTGGGCCTTGCCGTTTCAGGAGAAGATTTGTATGGTCTATATAAACCAAGTGACACACAGGGCGTGGTCACTTTCTACCCCAGGTGTATAATTTGAACAATATATTTTTCATGTAAATATCTCAATGGGTTCTCAAGTTATTAAGCGAAAACCCTTTTTTTATTTTCAGTATCAGTGACCCGGACCTTAACCACACCCACCTCATATGCAATCCCAACCGAGGTCTCGATATAAGGTGTCTATGTATTAAGTTTCATTAAAATATCTCAATGCGTTCTCAAGTTATTGAGCTGAAACCGTTTTTCTAGTTTTAGTTACAGTGACCTTGAACCCACCCACCCCATATGCAATCCCAATCGAGGTCTCGCTATAAGCTATCTATTTATGAAGTTTCATTACAAAAGCGGTTTCAGAGGAGAATAATTTTTAAATCATTTTGCCATTTACGTCTATATAAACCATGTGAGCCCCGGGGCGTGGCCAGTTTTGACCCCATGGGGATCATTTGAACAATCTTTGTAGATGACCACTATACAACATTACTTACCAAATATGAAACCTCTGGGCATGCGGTTTCAGAAACAAGATTTTTAAAGTCATTTTGCTATTTATGTCTATATAAGCATTGTGACCCACGGGGTGTGGCCAGTATTGACCCCAAGGGCATCATTTGAACAATCTTTGTAGAGGACCACTATTCAATGCTACATACCATATATGAAAAATCTAGGCCTGGCGGTTTCAGAGAAGAAGATTTTTAAAGTCATTTTGCTATTTAAGTCTATATAAACCATGTGAGTCCCAGGGTGTGGCCAGTTTTGACCCCAGGGCTATCATTTGAACAGTCTTTGTAGAGGACCACTATACGATGTTACATACCAAATATAAAACCTCTGGGCCTTGCGCTTTCAGAGAAGAAGCTTTTTAATGTCATGTTGCTATTGAAGTCTATATAAACCATATGACCTGCTGGGTGTGGCCAGTTTTGACCCCAGGGGCATAATTTGAACAATCTTTGTACAGGACCACTATACAATGTTACATACCAAATATGAAACCTCTAGGGCCTCTACAAAGATTGTTTAAATGATGTCTCTGGGGTCAAAAGGGGCCACGCCCCGGGGTCACATTATTTATATAGACATAAATAGCAAAGTTACTTCAAAAATTCTGTCCTCTGAAACCGAAAGGCCTAGTGGTTTCATATTTGGTATGTGGCATCTTCCAGTGGTCCTCTACAAAAGATTGTTTAAATGATACCCCTGGGGTCAAAACTGGCAACGCCACCACCCCCGGGGGTCACATTGTTTATATAAACTTAAATAGCAAAATGACTTGTAAAATCTTCTCCTATGAAACAGTGAGGCCCAGCGGTTTTATATTTGGTATGTAAGATTTTATAGTGGTCCTCTACAAAGATTGTTCAATTGATGTCCCTGGGGTCAGATCTGGAGGTCACATGATTTATATAGACTTAAATAGCAAAATGACTAAAAATCTTCTCCTCTGAAACCGCAAGGCCCTACGGTTTAATATTTTGTATGTACCATCGTAAAGTGCTCTTCTACAAAGATTATTTAAATTATGCCCCTGGGATCAAATCTAGTCACGCCCTGGGGGTCACATGGTTTCCTTAGACTTATATGGCAAGTGGACTAAAAATCTTCTCTGATGAAACTGCAAGGCCAAGAGGTTTCATATTTTGTATGTAACATTGTATAGTGGTCCTCTACAAAGGTTGTTCAAATTATGCCCCTGGGGTAAAAAGTGGCTACGCCCCAGGGGTCACATGGTTAATATAGACTTAAATAGCAAACTTATAAGAAATATTCTCTGAAACCGCAATGCCCAGAGGTTTTGTAATTGGTGTATAACATTGTATAGTGATCTACAAAGATTGTTTAAATTATTCCCCTGGGATCAAACCTGGCCACGTCCTGGGGGTCACATGGTTTCTATAGACTTATATATGGCAAGTGGACCTGAAACATCTTCTCCTCTGAAACTGCAAGGCCCAAAGGTTTTGTATTTTGGTATGTAACATTGTATAATGGTCCTCTACAAAGAATGTTCAAATTTTGCTCTTTGGGTAAAAAGAGGCATCACCCCGGGAGTCACATCGTTTATATGGAATTAAATGACAAAATGACTTCAAAAAAATTACTCTCTGAAACCTTAAGGCCCAGAGGTTTTTTAATTGGTATCTAACATCTTATATTGGTCCTCTACAAAGATAGTTCAAGTTATGCCACTGGGGTCAATCCTAGCCACGCCCCGGGGATCACATGGTTTGTGTAGACTTATATGGCAAGTGGACTTTACAAATCTTCTCTGAAACTGCAAGGCCCAGAGGTTTCATATTTTGTTTGTAACATTGTATTGTGATCCTCTACAAATATTGTTCAAATGATGCCCCTGGAGTAAAAAGAAGCCCCACCCCGAAGTCACATAGTTTCTATAGACTTATATTGAAAGAGGGCTTTGAGAATCTCTCCTCTGAAACCGCAAGGCCCAGAGGTTTCATATCTGGCATGAAAATTGTATAGTTGTCCTCTACAAATATTGTTCAAATTATGCCCCTTGAGTAGAAAGTGGCCACTCCCTGTGGGTATATAGACTATACAAATCATTTCCTGAAACTGCAAGACCCAGATCTTTATACTCAGGTAAGTGGCTTAGTGCCATTGGCCCACTTGTTATAAGCCATTATGATGCCTTAAACTAAGGTGAGCGACCTAGGGCTATCGTGGCCCTCTTGCTAACTTAGAAAATTTCGTTACAGATTTTTGTTTCGTGGATATTTTGGTAAAACAATTCCAGATATCGACCACGCGGTCCTCCCGACAGCACTTGTTTCGATTTGCTGTATTCGGTGGGGGATATCAATTCATCGAATTTGCGTGTTTAACACAAAGTTCAAAATGCTGAGATGATTAACTTTAAATAAATTGCAACTAACCATGCAGAACAAATGCACAGCTGATATATTTCTGGTTAAGAAGCCAGAACCAGCAAACACGACGTGTTATGCATGACCAGAAAGACCTCACAAAATGCGCATGTCCCCTTGGTAGGGAAGCTGCATATAACGTTTAATTGAATTTGGGTTATTAGTTCATGAGATCTCGCGCAGAAACATATATTTCCTTAGAAAATTTCAAATTTCTAATCAAAGAGCAATAACTCCCTCAAAAATCATTCGACCGGAACAACCTGACAATATGTGCATGTCCACCCTATTGGGATGCTGCATATAAATTTCCATCAAATTCGAGTCATTAGTTCCCGAGATCTCGTGCGGAAACGAAGTACCCGACGCACGGAAGGACGGCAAAATGGACGGACGGATATGGAGTACCGTATTTACCCTATGTGTTGGGACACTTAAAAATAATTACAATTTTTCTTGTCCAAATATAAAGGGTAAAAAAAATAATTCCCTAAAATGTGTCCCAAAATATAGGGTAATATTGTATTATGTATCCCATGTATATATATATATATATATAAATAAATAAATAAATAAAAAAAAAAAAAAAAAAATATATATATATACACGTACATGTAATATATATTAATTTTGCTTCATCTGCATGTGCATATGATATTTGTGTGGTATGCTCACATACATGTAGTTTTTCTATCTTTGTCCTTCTCATTGCATTTACATTCACTGACAAAGCGTATTGGGAAACAACCATCAGTTTTTACTGATATCCTTGTTTGTATATACATTAAACAATTTGATAAAATAATGTGCGCTGACCACTAAACTGACTACATTTGCATAATGTTTCTTCTTCGAGCCTGCTCTAGGGTGTTTCAAAGCTGTGTACTTGTCGGCCAAATCTCGATCAGATTTCTTCAGTTCCTCGTATGCTGCTTTGACTGCTTCCAACTGAGAGGAGAATTCCAGATCAGGCGTGATACCGGAAGGTCCTGAAGCAGCGAGGGGCAGTTCTACTGGCGACGACATCTGATAATGGTAGTGTGGTTCGTGGGGATTTTTTGTTCTTAAATAAGTATTGAATATATTAATTTGTATTTCATTTCTATATACGTACCCAATTCAAAGTTATCTAATTATAAGATAACGGACTTTTGGTTTACCTTGTTAGAAGTATCAGTTGGCTGCAGGTCCTCCTCAATCTCAACATATTCATGTTCAGAAATGTCCTCATTTTGAATGACTGGTTCTGAAATTAAATTCAGGCACATAGTATTTTTCTTTAGCACATTATAGCTATAGATATTGGGTATTTAAGGTCGTTGAACAATTTCACACATGTTGAATGTGTGTAAAATATATAATTCAGCAAAATGCCTTGAAAAATACGAAAGATGTATAATCTAAACCTTATTTTGATAACTAAGTATTGGATGCGTGCATTGCGACTTTAATGAATTTATATTTATATACATTTAGTTTATTTCAGTGCCTTTCTTGGTGCTCAGACTATTGTCTACCAATTGGATATTGGCAGCTCCAAGGCTAAACCACATACATGGTTTGCATACATCATATTTGCCATCAATAATTCATGGGCGTACCAGGGGCAAAAATAAAAGTGCACCTGACCAGTATCTCTCGAATACATACCCTATTGCGACTTCCACATAAAATGATTGTTTAATAACTGTTAGCTTGTTAACATTTCATACACAATGCCAATGTATATGGTTAAGTTACATATACCTAAGGCAAATGGATACTTTTAATATTGAACTTATCAGGTAACAAGTTTCACGCATCTTGTATGCTTTACTTTTTTACTTGCTATTTTGCTGCGTACGCCCTGGCGTACAGCAGAAAACTGGTTTTAACAAGAATGTCCATAGAACACTTATTGATGTATTTTTGAAAATCATGCAAAATAGCTATTTAGGAAATAATGCACGCTAAACATGTGCAGTGTTACCTGTTTGTTGGCGATCATAAATAAGGATGTCCTCTCTTCTGAAATGCGATCAATGAGCATGTTAAAACATGGTAGATGAATTCAAACTATGTTTACCTTCAAATAAAAATGAGTAAACAGTGCCGTTTATACCGATAATATATGCTTTCAAAGCAATAACATACATTTATTCAACCTATTATTTATTTACATTAAACACGTAGATGCACAGTGGTATACACGAGTCAATGCATGAAAATAAATAGTATGGTTATTACCGTATAATTCTAGATCTTGTTCTCTTCCGTCCTGAAAATGTCAATATCTAGTAATTTTAAACCATAAACTAGTATTAATAAAATGATAAAACATGTACTTAAAGAGGGAACATGAATTCATTAAAAAAATGATAAAACATGTACTTAAAGAGGGAACATGAATTCATTAAAAAAATGTGTAGTTGAAAAAAAGTGTATTATATGTAAACTTACTGAAATACAGGTCACTTTTGCAAAATATACCTGCCTGTAAGAAATATATTTGTGGCAACATGCAATCCTGACATAAAAGTTATAAAGTATGTGCTTTTTTATGAAACCCACGCCCCGAACTATGCAATAATTCTATTTCATAACATTGTGTGCAAAACGGCATGCCTGGATTATCATTTTAATTGTATCGATTAGTGATGTACACTATTGCTTTTGTAGTTATGAAACTAACATTGTAAAGATTGCATTTAAATACTTACTTTTAATCGCTTCGACTAATGGTGTTGCAACTAAACATGCAATTGCAGCAACAGTCCCTATTAACGTGTAGGTTAGATTAGACGAGTCGCCGTGTGGTCATGTATCCGGAGCTAAATGTGTACATTAAAAATACAAACAGACATGGACATGTTTGTGTTCATAGTATGCAAAAAGCATAATGAATCTCCAGATTCTGTTTATTGAACAAGATTATATTTCAACCATTTAGAATAGAGTCAATGTACTACTCATAATATACACACATATATATTTGTTGTGTATATAATTTAAGTTAAAATAATTAAATATAAGTTAGTACACGTACGTGTCGTATTTATTTCACCTAACATTTTAAAACAGAACTGCGTAGAAAGGCGTAAATTATCAAGATCGATAGAACATTTCCCGTACTTTTTTTTTCAATTTGACATGCTTAACATACATACTCTACCAAGTTCATTTAAGTTTTAAAATCAATGACATACCCAACATGTATAACGTGGCGCTTGCGTTGAATATGACGTTGAATTCCTCAAAAACAACGAAGCATGTAACTGTGGACATGTGGTGTTGTCTAGTGATTGAGAAATTATTAGTTCTGTATTAATTTTCAGACGTTGGTGTTTGTCTCTTTTCAACATTTTTAAAGCCCATCCATATGGGCAACGTTCTGCCATCCGTGGAGCATGTGACGTCATCACCGGGATGGACACATACGCAGTCCGAACACTCGACAGTGGTGCAGATAGATCCCAGTTTAGGACGACCTGTGAAATTACGGCATAGCGTTGTTCATACAAAACAATGTCTCAAACGGAACTAAGTAATCATTACATCGTTAACGTGCATTTAATAATATAATTATTTCAAGACACGTAACGGTAATATTTTTATTTCCAAATGATAATTTATACATATATTGCGTTGAAGACAATTGTATAAAATATGTTTATATTTTTAAGAATTGAGTATCTACATTATTGTTCGCAGTTTGGCAAAAGTCTTATAAAATATTATTGCATAATTAACAGATCGCGAAAATAATGTGTAATAATTATATTTTAAACAATACTGATGGAAGCAATTATATATATAATTAAATTACATGTGAACTAATAAATTACATTATTTATTCGAACTGTATTATTCTTTATATTCCAACAAGTACGCTGACGGTTGTGAAATGTTGAAAACAATGAAAACTACTGTCTCTTCATTGAACGTCACCACCATTTCGATATTTCCACCAATTAATGGTGAAAAATAGAATGCAATCTTGGCACTGTCCCCTGGCTTGGAGGGATAGGACAGTGCGAAAAGGAATCCATCCGTGCGGTCTGAAAGACAAACAACATTGTTATCATTGGTATTGATATACTCAACCATCAAAACAGCTGGTAATCTGTGCGCTGTCCCTTGGGGAGGGCACAAACGCCAACTGGTACTTTCAGACATGTGTGCTTACAAGCATTTCTACATAATCTAATGATCATGTGTTTGTAAATACAACTCCATCAGAAGTTTTAATAAATATCACACAACTTAAAATGTTACTTTCTAGCTTGAGAAGAACCACATTTGAGATTTCCATTCTCTTTAACGGACACCACTGCATTGTCCCAGGTCCTATTCACATATGCAAGCTCCATGTAGACTGCTTGTCCAGATTCGTACACCATCATATGTCCCGTTTCTATTTCTCGTAAGGAGACTGCTGCATTGAAATAAACTTGCCATTTTAGAGCATAAACATCTACACCGAGTGATTGATACACTGTTTCGAACATAAATGTTATGTTCGCTCCGACAACCATTGGACTAAAAATGGACAGCTGTACAAGTTTATTCGCCGTGGTGACATCGTTTATAAATGTACAATCAACAGTATTTTACCACCGTAACAGTAGAACTCCATATCTATTATTATGAACGAAATGTTACATTTATCCGTTTAAACGATTATGTATTTACCGTTTATCATTTATATAATAACAAAAGCATAAAACCAATGAGAATGTTTCATGTTCATCACCTGCTCTAGTACACGCATCAATGTAACGGAAGATAATATTAACCGTTGGTCGACGTTTGCATGTATACAAGACACGCATTTTGCAGTATGTATGTATTCTTTCCTTATTGAATAATTAACAATCGATTGCGTTTCGTGTAAACCTGTACCACCACTACTACTACTACTACTACTACTACTACTACTATACTGCTACTCTACTACTACAACAACTATTACTACTACCACTAATACTAATACTACAACGACGACTACTATTACTACTACCACTGCCTCTACTAATACTACTACATGTACTAGTAATGATTATAATTATTTCAATTATGATCATGATAATTTCAATGATGATCATGAATAAACAAAGTGAAACTCCATCAGCATCACACGGTCCTTTACGGCAAGTGACCAATTGCCAAACACACTGCACAATACAATAACAAGTAACACACACAAAACACAAATATGAATAAAACTGGGGTTACCGCCTTGAAATGGTCAATGCAAAACATCTTACACATCTCCCACTTAGTCCACAATTATTTACTTTAAACGCAGATGTGCACAAAATACAATGTGACAAACCTGAAACAGACAAGAGACAGCAAAATGAATAAACTAAGATTGGAGCCAATGGTCAAAGCAAAAACACATTGTGGATTTTAATCGGTTTATGGGCGCCTGAACCTCACAATCGGCCCAGTTTTATTGATAATACATGTAAATGTAAATATAGATTAACCTCGCAATTAAAATTAAACAGCAAACAAAACAGACAATACTAATTTAAATTAGTTACTATTTAATAACTCACTGGTTGGATGTTAACCAGAGTAGCATAGCTGCAACTTGCTGAGTACGAGGAAAAACAAGTACCAGTTTTACATCTTCTTGTTAAAAATATTGAAAGACATATAAGTATATAGTTTAATTTTCAGATTATTGTCATGAAATACAGAAGAAGCCGTAATGTTGGGTGTAAAACGCTAGATTACATAGACTGGATGTATATGGTAATAGTGTAACTTATTTATTCAACTGAATTAAATATAATATATTTTTCTACCTTTATAACATGTAAGATTCTTCGTGCTAACAGAAAAATAATGCCCAGCCTAATGAACGTGAATTAGATTTAGAATATAACCAACATTTTTTTATCCAAAGGGCTGGAATGCCTCCATTAAGTGAAACACTTTTTCATAAAGAGCATGGTCTTAACATATGTTATTTCTGGCTTTTGATTGGGTAATCTACTACCCAGCAAGTAAGTCCGTATGGGCGCAAAATGGGCAATACCTGGGAAAATATACCATATGGCCCCATGTGGATCCCAAATATATTTTTCTGTCCATATCGGACCTATATCTGACCAAGTAACAGGCCCACGTGGATTCCCAGCAAGTATGCCCACATGGGTCCTAGTAAGTTATCCCATTTGGGCCCGATATGGGCTTTATCTGGGCTAATGTACCACAGGGCCCCATGTGAGACCCATTTGTGTGGTCTTGCCCATATCAGAACCAGTTGGGTCCTTGGTAAGCAATCCAATGTGGGTCCCAGAAAGAAAGCCCAAATGGGCGCACAACAAGAAAGCCTATATGGGTACTAGCAAGAAAGCCCACATAGATCCCAATGCAAGCAAGTCCCTATGGGTCCCAGCAAGAAAGCCTATATGGGTCCCAAACAATCAGGCCCATACGGATCAATAACAGAAAGCCCATATGGGTCCGAGCAAGAGAGCCCAAATGAGGTTCCAAAGAATCAAACCCATATGGGCCCCAGCAAGAAGGCCAACATGGGTCCCACACAAACAAGCCCATATGGGTCACAAACAGCAAGACCTATTGGGTTCCCAACAATCAAGCCCATATGGATCCCATTCAAGCAACCCTATATGGGTCCTATAAAAAAAGCCCAGTTGGGTCCCCAGCAATTAAGCGCATATAGATCCCGGCAAGCAAGCCCATGTGGGCCCGATATTAGCTATTTCTGGTCTTATTAACTACATGGACTCCATGTAGGTCCCACATACATGTCATGCCTGTATCAGTATCAGATGGGTCCCAGGACAACAAGCTCAAATGGGCCCCAGCAAGAAAGACCACATGGGTCCACACTAGCAAATCCATATGAGTCCAATCAAGAAACGTGGGTCCCCAAAAAGCAAGCCCATGTGGGTCTCGACAAGAAAGCCCATATGGGCCCCCAACAAGCAGGCCTAGATGGGTCACCAATAGCAAGCCAATATGAGCCCCATCAAAAGAGTCCATGTGGGTCCCCAAAAAGCAAGCCCATATGAGCCCGAGCAAGAAAGCCCATATGGGCCCCCAACAAGCAGGTCTAGATGAGTCACCAATAGCAAGCCCATATAGGTCCCATCAAGATAGACCATATGGGTTTCTAACAAGCAAGCCCATATCGGTCTGTGTGCATCTCTGACCAGTTTGGCAGTTATTTACGGCGGCATATTGACTTTAAATTGTTTCCTCAACTGCAGATTTCCTTTCGAGTAGCACCATCCATTCCTTAATTTTTATTTCATAACTTTATTATCATAATTGCACTTAAAATAATATTTGAACGAAAATATCACTATTGTCATGTATTGTCGCGACCATGATTTATAATGTATTTCATCTAATGATCTATCACAGCTATTTGTTTGTTGTTTACTTTGTGTAAATAAATCATTTATTATCAGTAGGAACACAATATATATGCTTTTTGAAGTTGAATTATTTTATTGTTGATAAATAAATGAAAAATCCATAAAAGACACAATAAAATGATTATCGTGTTTTTATTTATGCAGTATTAAAATATTTAATTGCAAGAAATGACTAAATTCATGTGTGTTCATGATGTTATTGACATGTGATATTTCTATCCAGTGGTTGTCAATTTGAGCACATGCAATTGTAATTCCTGTAATTGAAATGATTGTAATCATTGTCTTAATATTGTATTATATTGACTTGAATTTGATAACTGCATGTTGTTTCTTTTAATTCACATATTCCCTATCAGGCTCACAATTTAACATGTTTAAAAAGATATTGAAAATGTTTAAGTTAAGCAGAAATAGAACATTTAAATATTTAAAGATTGATAACAAATACTTGATAGTGTAGAGCTGCTAGGTTACAGTTTGATATAACCATATTTGTTCTCTTTGTATTGTACATTATATGTATATATATGCTTCATTTGCTTTATTAAACATATTTGTAATAAGAGTTTGAATTTTTGTTTAATAAAGGCTCAGTATTAAATGTGGAATATGTTTTAACCATTTTTCACTTTAGCATTATTTATATATGGCTTTAAGAATTAACATTTCGAAACTAGCAAATCTATTCATTAGTCCAAAAAAAACAAGTAAATTTTTGTTTATTACTAGTAAGTGTTATATTTTATATTCTTGAAATGGCAATCCAATTAAAATAAGAAAAGATTTAATGCTTTTTTTTTGTACTCAAGAATGAACTAAATTATTTTTTTTTATCTATATGCCTCGCAGTTTGTGAGTTACATTCGTAGAATAGTTACGGTTTATTGTATTTTGCAATGTATCATATATGTCTAACAAACAGGATCTTCATATGAACGAAACCCACATGGGATCCATGCAAACAGAGTTTGCAAAACCCAACTGGGTCCCATATAGGTTTCCCATAGAGGACCCTTATCGAAATCTGGATGGGTCCTATTGGGCAACCCATATTGGGCCAAATGGGATTTTGCAAACTCCTTTTTATGGGTCCAATATGGGTAGCCCAAAATGGGGCCCACCTTGGATCCATACAGGACCCCCATGGGACCCAATTCGCAACCCATATAGGACCCATGCAAAAACAGTTTGCAAAATCCCGAATGGCCCCATATGGGTTGCCCATACAGGACCCTTTACGAAGCGCATATCGGATCAATATGTGTATCTCATACAGGACCCACATAGCAACCCATCTTGGACCCATACAAAAACAGTTTTCAAAATCCCATTTGGCCCCATATGGGTTCCCATACTGGACCCATATCAAAGCCCATATTTGACCAGTTGGGTATCCCATATGGGACGCACATAGGTCCCATATCGCAACCCGTCTGGGACCCATACAAAAACAGTTTGCAAAATCCTATTTGGCCCCATGTGGCTTGCCCAGACAGGACCCATTTGGTAGCTCATATTGGACCCATATGGGTCCCATATGTACTGCTGTGCCAATGATGTACATGCTGCGCTAGCTCCGTCCCTTCTTAACCAATATGATTTAACATAATATGTTCTATTACTTAAACAAGTGTATTAAATAATAATGCCATAATATATACGTAACCACCTTACAAATGACGACCAGACAGTGACACCGTTTCGATTCTGACTACGTACGATCCAGAAACGCACAAATACTTTTAAAACATCACTTTAAACATCACTAGTACTCTAACTACTATAATATTACGAATATTCCATGCCTGTTTACTGTTGTTTAACAACAATCCCTTTAAACATGAAAGTGTCAGCCAACCAGGTACGATATGAACTTTATCCTGTTACTATTCCAAACAGTGAGTCTGACCTAAACAAAAAAGCGATGACCGTATTTGTTGATATCCGACAGTAGATCACGTGACTGTGATATACCGTCAATAGGTATTCATACGCGCCGGATAACCATATTGTCGAGAATGACACAACATCAAAATGAAATACACATATGCTAACCAGAGTTTACCATCGTCACAAACTTTGTGGTATATATTTTCAATTTTCTACAATGAGACATTTAATCGCAAATGACATTACACTTGTAAAATCAACTTAATTCCATTCCAATTTCCATTTCAAAACACTTGATGCAAACGGGTTATTCTTTGTGGATAGATTTTCTTTGGTCAACCAAAAAGCTTATTCATCGAAGAAAAAACTCTTTACATATATTTCTAGTGAACAGAAATCAATTTCGTCAAAGGCTACCTCTATATTTTTAACGTTGAACGAAACATATTTATTTCAGTCACGCTGTCCTCCACCCACAACTATCTGAGTAAATTCCAGAAAATTGAAAAGAGGTCTATCTCACCGTTTACTTTCGAAGCGTATATTCCATACACTTTTTATTCGAATGTTTATTGCATAATATAATACATCCAAAACACAGAAATGCTAAATATTGTATTCCGATTAAACGTATTTGAAATTGCAAAACACTCGCGTCCTGGTTTAACTACACTTTGTAAACTTGAAACTCAAATTGAATTACGCAGAAGGCGTGACGTAATGCAATTAAAAAAAAAAATTGTCTGGTATTATCGCTTTAAACAAAATTTTCGTGTGTCATATTGACATAAGCAAATCAGTTTTATAATCAATTTGATTCTCGATTTAGATAAAGGTGATTAAGAAATAGGGAACTATTTTTTCGGGCAATACGCATACATGCAAGCGAGTTATAAGGTTCGAGGCCCGCCAGGTCTTATAGTTAGACCTGTAATTAGTGTTTGGTGTTTTTCGACATTTATTTGAATATATATTAGGATACACAGAATACACGGACGGTAGGTGCCGGGAAGGAGAAAGTTTCCCGATCCGACCCGAAAAAGCTAAAACTCGCCCTATTTTCATATTCTAAGTCTCAACGGATAAACTTTCTCCGTCCCGGCACCAACCATGTGTTCTTTACATACACGTCATCTAATACCATTAATCAATACTGTTTCTAGGCAGAGCCAATCCGAAGAAAAGCATGGTGCCCAACACGTGTTGTCTTACCTAGAGTTCTATTTCTGTAATCAGTTTCTCTCTTTATGTTCAAATACTAATAAAGGAAGAAACATACTTCCTAACATGGACAACAGAAAATAATGTCACGAAAATCAACAGAATGATTGTGGCATTGACTGCTCGTGTAAGCTTTATCTCACAGATAGGAATAAAACTACGGTTTATTACACGGGGTATAATTTCGTCGTTGTCGGCGTGATGATGGAACTAAACGGACCGAAGCAACATTTTGATACAATTAAAAATCCAGTTTAAAGTTGTGGAGCGATAACTTTCAGTACATGTTATATGATTACGTGTGGTAAGTACTGATTATAACGCAGAATTTTCGTTTCCGTGTCAGTTCTTGTGTGTTTCAAAGCTGTGTATCTGTCAACGAAATCCTCTTGCAATCTGTGTGGTTCCTCCTACGCCGGAGAAGCAATTGCCTTGGCTGCTTTGATACGAGTTGTTGATTGTGGAGCAGGCGTGGCACGCGATTTACACCTTGCGAAGCTTTCAGATTATAATAAATAGAAACAAAGTGAAACTCTAGCGGCGACAGCAGGAGCGACCTCGTATTAGCATCCAAGGTGGTTTGTTATGGGTGACATAAAGATGTATGCTTTGTTTACAATTCCTAACACAATGAGACATATATAGAGCTCACACAGGAAATCTTGTTTACTTAAATACAAGCAGCACTATATACTAAAAGTCAATTCGTTTTTCATTACTTTGGCTAGACGCTCTGATCGAGACATTATTGAGCATTGTTTCTGATCAACCAAGTTGATGCTAAAACAAAACAAAATATCGTATGTGCTTCTATAGTTCAATTTACCTTAACTGTGTACAGGTATAAATATATCAATATATATTTGTAAATGTTGTAAAATGTTTTAAATTAAATTAATTCAAAAAATTACTAACTTATTAGACTGATGCAATCGTTTCTGTCAAATATAATATCGAATTCATAAAATGTTACTTTGCTCCCACTTTGCTCCTTGTATAACGTGCTTGCCATTTAGATCTTGCTCAAGACAGTAAAATATTTGTGACCTTAACATTTCCCGCACTTTCAGTAGTTTGTTTTTAGGGACTAAAATGAGTCTACTAACTATGAATATTAAACTCCAAAAAGTACACTAAGTTATAGATTGAACGCAGATCAATAGTAAATTTACCGTAAAATCGAAACATCGTGTATAAAACATATAACGTGTACAACCATGTTGTTGCTGATAATATCAGAAAGGGCGTTATTAGCCAGTGCTGCATTGTTTTCATTTAGCATAGACAATGAACAAAACGGATACTGGTCCTGTGACTATTAACTCAGTTTTTCATAGTCGCACGCGAAAGATACATTTGTGGAAGATGTTTTCATAAACTTCCATATATTGTTGTCGTAGATTTGCTTCCGCACAGAAACGCCATATGTCTTAGTTTCAGATGGCAAAATATACAGCTTCCATGGATCAAATGAATTTCAATTTGTTTGCCTTTTAAACACAATGACGTTTGTCTTTTATACTTTTATGCATATAACACACGATGTAACAATATGTTTAAAAGGAAAGGGGTTTCTACGCGAATAATTGACCAATTTATTTAATCTAAGTAACATAGTTAGCGAGACTCTTACTAAGATACCAAATGGAAACCAAGCTCCTTTGCCAAGTGCTGGTAACGTTTCAAACATGCGGTAAGGATAATGCTATTCTATAAACAATATTATTATATATTATATTACGAAAACGTACGATGGTTTTTTAATTAGACAAAAAATTATAGTATGCTTACTTTACTTACATTGCGTTTTCAAAGTGTTGGAAGCCAACTTTAATTTCGGAGTGCTATTAGACTAATATACAAAGTTGTTATCCGTGTTAAACATATATAATTATTTTCCTAAGATTATATTATAATCATATATGTGTAACATACATTCAGTTTTAAATTTAGACATTTGTTTTTTCTCTCGTTCTAGTGGTAATAATCGTTGCTGAAACACACAACAAGATGGACTATCTTTCCGTTGTTTATCCAGCTTATGTCGGCGAGAATGTGACGCTTATCTTGATCCCGATGTATAGAACCTTCAAAGTTGACATTTCTGATCTAAAACTGCATTTCACCTTCTATTACGAAAACGCCGTTGGTGAAATAAAATCGGACAATTGGATGTACGAATTCGGACAGGCAATCTGTATACAAATTCACAATGTCAACAAGACATTTAACAAATCAGTAATCTCTGCACATTTCCATGGGGCAGTGTCAAACACCGTTATTTTGGAATTACTCAGTAATTATATTAATTATTATTATTATTATAATCATTATTATTTAATTATTATTATTATTGTAAATTATTATTATTATTTATTATTATTATTATAAAAATTATTAGCATTATTATCAGAAGTAGTAGAAGTTGTAGTAGCAGTAGTAGTAGTAATAGTAGTAGTAGTAGTAGTAGTAGTAATAATAGCTGTAGTAGTAGTAGTATAGTCGAAGCTGTACTCATTGTTGTTGATGAAGTTGTTGTTATTTTTGTTATTGTTGCTGTTATTGTTCCTTTTGCTACTTTTCAGACCGCACCGACGGCAACCTGTACGTACTGTCTTACCCCTCACACCCTGGGGACAATGTACAGATTGCATTCCACCCTCCTGAGGGGTTTGATGATTACAAGGCTGCTGTCCATTGGTGGACAAATCGAAATGGTGGCAACGTGAAGAACGACACATATGAAAATATAATAATTTTCACTGTGTACAATATTTCAAAGACCTCTGAATTTTATTTGGAGTATAAGCATCATGGTCTTATTGCAGCAACTACAACAATACCTGTGATTGTAGGTAAGTTTATTTAAAATACCTTTCCTTGTTTGTACTTTATTTTGGGCATACTTTGTATTGTTATCTCCTTTGAAAAATACCATCAACATAATTCCACGATGATTGAACCCTATGATAATTATTTTTAACAGGTCGTCCTCAACTAGGTCCTATCTGCACCACTGTCGAATGTTCAAATTGCGTTTGTGTCAACCCTGGTGATGACGTCACATGCTCCACGAATGGCACAGTGTTAGCCATGTGGATTGACAACGAAAATGTTGACATTCATAAATTAGACAAAGACGGAGTACTGATGTACACAAGAAAGAGTTTTTCGGTCGTTAGTCAACAGAACGTTTCCACAGTACAATGCTTTGTTGCGTACGAGAACTACAAGAATGCCGTCTTCAACGCCAGTGCCAACATATACGTCATGGGTATGCGAAGTAATATAATGTATTGGCATTTAATATGTTTTCGCGTGTCTGGTTTTATATAACCGGTATATAAACGAATGATAAACTGTGGCTCTTGTTTCAATTTAAGATAAATAGAACTCAAGAGACATCACCAGGAGAGAACCCCTTATGAACATCTGTAGCTCCTTTATTTGAGGCAAGAGACCAAATGCCTATAGAACACAATAACTTGTCACAGGACCGGAAATTATTAACTATTTGTTAGTCTAACCTGTATTTTCAGATCCTCCGAAAGACGCCATAGCTTTATACACCGAATTTAAATTGACGTACATCTGGATTGGAATAGCGGCCTTTACTTTGACGGAAATCCTCGTCCTCACGTGTCTCATCGCTATCCGTAGGTTACCACGTTAAGGTTTTCACACACTAATGGTCATAATCACATATGTGTTTATTTTTCTTTTCATCATAATCTACAATCAATAAGACACTGTATTAAAAAATTTAAAGACTTTTACCGTGTAATAAAAAAGTTATTAGCATTTGTGTAATGCCACCCCTGGGTAAACAAAATTGCTCAAGCGGAGATGATGTCATATTAGAAAAAGCCACAAAACATGTTCATGTTATTTATTTTAAGCATAGTTTAAACTTCATAACAGTTACATAGACATCTATGAGCAGAATAATAACAACTGTGTGAAGTTCATACAAACAATATAAAGAAAAACATACAGTACCCCTATCGAAAATAAGGACCAATTCAACTAACTTAAAAATGAGTGTCCATACTTTAAAGTCAGTTGTGATCAAATAGGTAAAGGATATAGGTAAATTGAGCCCACTAAAATTATCTACATACATATGCAAATGAAATACCAAAAAAGTAAAAACTTTTGCCGTCGTATGACAGAAATATTTGCAGCTAAAGTATACAGGGGTAGGTTTTGAAAACCTAGCACAGTAACGTGCCAAATACTGTTTTTAGTACAAATCACAACTGAACATGTCACAAAACTTCATAAATTCCAATATTCTGTTTCCAATAACAGCTTGGTTACTTAAACTATTATTTAAGGTAGTCACACACTAATGAAATCTGTTAATATCGACTCAGTTCGTAACGTATCGGTGTCTTCAGGTATATTTCGGATAACCGTCGGACAACGATAATCGCAAAAAGTTACATAAATAAACATTGTGTATTTTGTAAATAAACCATGAACTAAAACGAAACATTAACTCTTTGGTAAGCAACTTCAATTATTCGACAGAATCAACGTATATTTCATTTGTTAAGCATAAGTAAAAAATATTGCGCTTTGGCTTCGTGATTATCAAAATGGCGGCGCCCATGATCGTTTGCTATGTCAGATTATAATCACTGAAATGTATTTTCTAAACACAAAATGTGAACCACCAAAAAGGCTTGTGAACGTATTTACTGATCAAAGTGAGCGTGTTGATACGTTCCATATACTGGTGTAATTATTAACGATGTGTCTAGGGTACACAATCTCTCAAAGTGGAAGCCTTATGAAGGACTGTGGAATTTGTTGTTTTTATTTCTGAAAATATCTACCATCACAAACAGTGCTATCGTGGGCTTGTATCGGTGACAATATTGTGTGGAACATTTTATTCCGTTGAACGTTATTAGCTACTTCGGTGCCAGAATAGAGACTGTTGGCTCATGAATAGTGCTGTATAAATGCAAGACACACCTTAAACCATAAACTCCATGGAATGAGTTGAAATCAAGAGAAGGCTTGCTTGATTTGCACCATATTGCATACAGGTCTGTTTGACAATGGTGTTTGTATCTGGAATTACTTTATTTTTTAAATATATGAACATCAATTTTAAGTAAATTAATACAATTATATGATTTTATATTTATTCAGATCTCATTCAAGACCATTTTCTATTGAAAAATATATCATTTTTTAAATTTATAATGTCTTTTTATTTGTACCGGATTCCAATAATTTGTGTGCTTATCAAAAATTATAAAGTATTAATATAACTAAAAGATGATACTGAAAAGTGTACATCAAAACTTTGGTCAATATGGGCACAATAATGCAGATCATTAAATTAAAACTTTTCAATTCAGAAGCACTGTAATCTTGATGATTGTTGTTGGAAATTATTGTCGTGCAATATAGTTTCCTGGACTTGGTTTGTTCTTGTGAAAACTTGAACTGATGAACTGTTTTGTGTTTCTCAAAATCCATAATGATTTGTCTAGAATAAATTATAAATGTTGCCATTGATGTGACATCAGGGAACCTGAGCCAGGAAGCTGCACATACAAACTATTAAGTATATATTGTATAAGTACAAGTAACTAAAACATGATCATTATTAACTACATACACTGAGAACAAAGCTTCATATATTAGACTTTAGATGTCAAATTATGGATCATATTGTTCAAATGTGAATCACAAAAAATACGGTGCAATATGTACAAATCAAACATTATAGATTTAAAAAAAAAGTATTTTTCAATATAAAATGGTTATGAATGGGAACTGAATAAATTAAAAATAATATAATTGTATTATTATTAATTCACTTATTATTAATGTTAATATATCTAAAGGAATTCCAAGAACCACCCCTATTTTCAAACTATTCATGATCCAACAGTCTCTATTCTGGCACTGAAGTAGCTAGTAGCGTTCGAAAGAATAAAATGTTCCACACGATATTGTCAACGATGCAAGTCCACGATAGCACTGTTTGGGATGGTAGATATTTTCAGAACTAAAAACAACAAATTCCGCAGTCCTTCATAAGGCTTCCACTTCGAGAGATTTTGTACCGTAGACACATCGATAATAATTACACCAGTATAGGGGGGGAACGTATCAACACGCTCACTATGATCAGTAAATACTTTCACGAGCCTTTTTGGTGATTCACTGTTTGTGTTTAGACAATATATTTCAGTGTTTATAATCGGACAGAGTAAACGATCATGGGCGCCGCCATTTTGATAATAACGAGGCCAAAACGCAATATTTTTTATTTATGCTTAACAAATGAAATATACGTTAATTTTGTCAAATAATTGCTGTTGCTAACAGGAAAATAAATGTTTCGTTTTAGTTTATGGTTTATTTACAAAATAAACGATGTTTATTTATGTAACTTTTCGAGATTATCGTTGTCCGACGTTGTTCCAAAATATACCGGAAGACACCGATACGTTACGAAATGAGTCGATGTTACCCGATTTCATTAGTGTGCGAATACCTTAAGTACAAACATTGTCTCTTCCTTCACTGCTCGTCTTCATTTTTAAAATATATATTTATATCCAGAATTTATAACGCGCATGTGCATACTTAATATCTTATTTAAAATCGTGAATGTATATAAAGCATTTATTTTAAAGAAGCATTTTGATGATACATACTTAACTACGGCATTTGCGGAAACTTCACTGATTTGTTACCTGAAATGCGGATGTTTTTGTTTCAGGCTGCGTTAATCGTACCGGTAAAAACCTGACACAAAAGTAAGAAAACAACAACAACAATAATTGCATACTATACTGATATGTGAATGTTACCAAGACGATTATTATAAAGATGATAAATAGTCAATGCAGATGTTTTAACTTGTTTCCTGTTCATTTCAGATCAGAAATGCAAAATCAATCACAGTTCTACATTACTCCATTCGGTATGACGTTCCAAATGATATTTTCTAAGCTTATCATTGATTTTTCTTTGCCTCTAAGAGAACACCTTATCACTGTCTTTATTTTCTTTCAAGTGTGCCTTAAAAGTGATTCCTAGACACATTCGAAATTGAGAAAAAAAAAATGGCGGTTTTAATACGGTTATATATATATATATATATATATATATATATATATATATATATATATATATATATATGCCATAGTTTTCTACACCCAATTTAAATTTATTAGAAGATTGTAGAAACTGCACCCTTATATCAGTTATCTAGTGGACAATTTGGTCTTTGATTGACAACGTTTGACAGGATAAGAAAATCATATATTTGTGTTTAAAGGAAGTAGATGCATACACAAAATACACGAACATTAATCAACAATGGACGATTGGACATAACTGTTACCGGTGTTGGCTTAAATACAAATAATAGATCTACACATAAATGCTAATGGAGTATTTCATATAAAACTTTGGCATTGCAGACGATAGCGCGATTGCTTTCGAGGAAGCGTAAGGTCAATATGAAGTGGTCGCCGAGCCATAACAAGGCCAGGAATAGTGTCATAGCTGCAGTCCTTAGATGCCATCGGGAATATGTACAATATAATTGTAATGTAACTTAGCGTCTTCGTAACAACACAGCATTTCAACTCAGGACCAGGAGGGCAGATTTGAGATACTATCGGGTATAACATTGACATTGCAACGTATCGTAGTGCCTATATAACAATATACAGATAAATGCAATTATGACAAGGATGGGTGTTATAGTGAAATTCCTACGATGTTACTGGATATTTGTACAATGGAAATTATGAGATTGCAACGTAACTGAGTGTCTATATAACAAACATACACATATACATGCAACTAGGGCCGAGGATGGGTTAAATAGCTGTAGTCCTTATGTGTCATTGAAAATTTGTACAATGGAATTGCAATGTAACAATGTGTATATTTATAACCAATAGGCATGTAAATACAGTTACTGTCTAGCTACACTTGTGTGCGTCTGTTGTAATATTAGATACCGTCCTATGTGGTTGAATTTCATATATTCTTGGTTTTGTCCTGTTTCACTAAGTACTCTACAACTAACACTACACTTTTGAATGCATCCGTGTTTGATATTCCACAGTGCTGATGTATTGTTTAAACTAAACTCAAAGGTTTTACACAAATATATTTCAGTTCACTTTCTCCATTATTTAAGAAGTATTTTAGACAACAATGTCGAAAACTAAAACATAGTTCATAGTTTATTTTCATAAATTATCTTAGGTCCAAAGACCCCTGAGGACGACATTTTTACAAAAAACAATGATATGGCAGGACAGAGTATAAAACTGAAATAAATAAACAAGTATGGTTGCTTATGGCATGAACATACAAGTATGAAAAACTGTAGAACACGTTGTTATTACATATAACAGATAATATAAATGATTGAGATGGCGCAATCATATTTCACTAGAGCAATGCATACATCTATACATAATAATGTAACATTGTATAACAATAGTTGGGTAAGTAAATATAAAATTCTTATACGCACTATTTTCTTAACTCAAGGAATAAAATACATAAACGCCAAAATTTCTAAGTAGCTTTTTTTTTTTTTGTCATTCCAAAAATTTTATTTCTTTTCAAACCCCAATATACATATTACATCAAATCAGTTTACAGTACAAAGTGTGTTTTACAAAGAAATTTTTATCTATACAACATAAAAAAAAAGAAATAGAAAAAATGTATAATGAAGAGAAGAAAAGTTTTTGCTATGTTTAACAGGGTTCGTAAAAAAAGATTAGAATGAAATAAAATGAGTCCAGCGTGACAGGAAATGTTCATACTTATTCTGTACGTGTGAAATTATTTCTTCTAATTTAATTCGTTTTCTGAAGACATTTTTAAACATATTTATTTGTGGCACACTGTTTTCATTTTTACATTTAAATATATAAAATTTTGCAAACAAAATTATAAAGTTAATGCAGTATGAATTCATTTTAGCAACAGTTTGAATATTACAAAATGATATGTTAGCATAATTCAAATCTAGCGTATCTCCCATGCCCAACATGGCCTGTATAAATTTTTTAAGGCATGTCCAAAATATTTGTACGTATTGACATTCCCAAAACATGTGGATATTTGAATCAGGATACATTGAACATAAATCGCACAAACTTGAAGACTTTATTTTGCATTTATGCACCAAGGTGTTGTTCGGAATAATTTGCATTAAATATTTATATTGAAAGCTTCTCAATTTAGTATCAATAGATAATTTTAAAGGTTGAGTGAAAATTATTTTTGAATTAATTTCTTCCAAATTTAGTAATAATTTCTATTTATTTATTTGTTTAAAATCTTTTGGTTTTTCTTTTAATACTAGTTTTCCATATACTACTTTACATAATTTGGTTGATTCTGTGATGTTGGTGAACATGTATTCTGGAGCGGAATACTCGATGTGGCTTTGCTGTAATAATTGTTTCCATTCAATAGGAATGCTGTTTATCAAAGCGTTATATTTCAAAAAATCTTAATTGTTAAATTATAAAGGTAAACGATTTCTGGAAAAGTGTAAAATTGTTTGGTTCTGAAATTGAATATATGTTCTAACATTTGTACTCCGTTTTCAAACCATGTTTTAAAAAATAGCGTTTTGTTATTATGCTTTATAAAATGTATTATTCCAAATAAGTTGTTTTTGGATTGGCATGTGGTCATCGTTACAGGACGCGCAAAGCCATCCGTGAATCACATTTTCGTGGTTTTAACGTCAGTGGGTTTTAAATTTGATTTAAATATTAATGAACCACCGAATTTATCTAGCATGTTGGTATAGATTTGTATCAATTTAGATTCTGTTTGGAAAATAAAGCGTTTAACCCAACTTGCTTTGAGTGATTCAATGAAAAGGTCAATATCAAGCATTTTGAGACCACCCTCTGAGTAATCTTGAATAATTCGTTTTCTTGCAACCTTGTCGGGTTTTTCATCCCAGAGAAATTTAAAACTTATCGATTTAATTTGTTTAATGATGTTCTCGGGTGGATTCGGGAGAACAGTGAGAGGGCAAACTAGTTTTGGAAATGCAAAACAGTTTAAAACTGTAATTTTCCCCATCGCTGATAATTTCCATCGTTTCCATTTATTTAAAGAACTTTCAAATTCGTTTATTTTAGTTGGTATGTTAAGTTCGATTATTTCCTCAGATTTATTACTGAAGTTGATTCCCAGAGCTGTGGCATGTTGTGAGTTCCAAATGAACTTCTTATGTTTACAGTATTGAATTTGACTTGATTTTAATGAACCCAATTTTAAAATTTTACATTTGCTTTTGTTGAGTGTTAAACCCGATATTGATGCAAAGTTTTCGAATACATTTATTAAAGTTTCAAATGATTTTTGTGTGCCATCTAACATAAAGGATGCATCATCAGCAAACATTGATTGTTTACCGTGAACATTATGTATATTTATTCCTGTAATATTTTGATTTAAATCTATTTCTGCGGACAAAAGTTCTATGCATATAATGAATAGGTAAGGAGATAGTGGACAGCCTCGTCTGACACCTTTTTGTATGTTGAAAAATTATGAAAACTGGCCATTGTTTGTTACACATGACATTGCATTACGATAAAAAAGCCTTACCCAATTTATTGTGTGTTGACTAAACTGAAAGGTGTCGAGGCATTTAAATATAAAATCATGATCAATGCTGTCAAAAGCCTTATTAAAGTCAGAAAAGAATATAAGACCAGGTTCATTGGTATCATTTGCCTTTTCAATTATTTCTTGTAAAATTCTAACGTTTTCTCCGATATATCTCCCTTTTATAAATCCAGTCTGGTTTGTACTAATAATAGTGTCTAAAAGTGGTTTAATCCGATTAGCTATTGCTTTAGACGCAATTTTATAATCAACATTTAAAAGTGAAATACGTCTCCAGTTATCAATCAAGTATCTTTTCCAGATTTCGGTAATAAAGTAATAATGCTTTGTTTTTGCAGTTCTGTTAAGTTATTGTTGTCAAGCGAGTAGTTGAGCGACGACACTACATATTGTTTTATGTCATTCCAGAATATTTTATAAAATTCTGCAGATATACCATCTGAACCAGGACTTTTATTGTTCCTCATTTCCTTTAAGGCGTTAGCACATTCGTATTCTGATAAGTACCTATTTTCATTTTGAATTTGGTCCAAATTTATTTGATTATGTATGTTATTGAAAAAATGGTTTTTCTCATCATTAATTATATTTTTGTTTTTCTTATATAATTTTTCATAGAATGATTTAACATTTATTAATATTGAAGCTTGGTCTTTTAAAATTTCATTTTCATTCGTTTTAAGTTGATGTACAGTTTTCGTTTCTGATCGTTTCTTTTTTTTAAGTAGCTTTTTTTGTTTGAAGTGATTATATGAATGTTTTGCATATTTAACCTAGTGCGAGAAAATGTGTGTATATATTTAGCAGGCTAATCATTATATAAATCGCATTCCAAAATAAAGTGCTTTCTGTATTCTAATGTATTACATGAAATGCATGTTCTGTTTTCGATTTTTGTGGCTTCTTGTCTATTCAATCGGCTTGTTTCTGTATGTAATCTATGGGATGAATTACGTTTTGTAATACACATTTGAATTTTTTTACAGTTTACAATACTCAGGTACACTTTTGTTATTATCAAATAGGGCACTGCTGGACTCACTTAGTGGGCTGGACCAGTTTTGTACAAATCTGTCTTTTGGACGTTCATTAACAATTGATAAAAACAGTTTATTATTTCCAACGCCTTTCATTATCCACGCATAATGAAAGCCCAAGGAACACGGGAACATGTTAACTTGAGAGCACCAATTTGGCTAATTGGATTATTTTCAAAATCGTTTTTAGACTGTTGGCGCAAGCCAACAGAATTTAGTAGTAGTATTCAGAAATCGGTCTTGAAGGAACTACTTCTTTCCTCTACAGGCTACGAGTCAGTAAATCGATATATTACTGCGCTTCGCTCACTGAACAGTGAGGCTTCCTGTTATAGATGCTACTTTCTATGAATAGATGACAAGAAATAGATCCGACTTAAACACGTATACACAATAATAGTAATCCTGTTAGTCCACATCTACAAGTGAATTCATGTTATGTCTGTTCACATAAGTATGATAGTGTACATCTGTTTGTGATTTTTACTGTTTAAAGGCCTAGTTTAAGGAATGTCTGGTCACTCCATGGGGTATTCCACTCAGTGTATTAGTCCATTATAACATCTCTTATCATTATCTGCAATCTTTTCTCTCAGCTGACTGAGCAATGGCTTTGTGCATTGTTTCAATATAGTTCTACCTCTGCAGCAGTATAAATCTCAGATGATAAGGGCACCACACTGTGACCACGGTAGGAGGCCAATACACAGGGGTATAATACCACAGGTTTTTATATATTTTTTTGGGGGGTGGGGTCAAATAAAGAAAGATTAAACTAGGCCTTTAACTGCGTATTACATCACATTGCGTAAGTTTAACAACTGTGTATTGACTCAGTACATATAGCGAGCAATCGCAACCACTCGATTGACGATTGCTATTGCTTTTTTAAGTATGCATAGGAATTGTGGTAAAGCCTTGTACTTCTAATGAGAGTTTTGAATGTATTTTCCTTATTTAACTTATTTTGAATTAAATCGGTATTTACTGAGATACCGCTTGGGACAAAAAAGCACTGAACATTGATTCGACCTTATACGGTTCACCAACAATTTTTTCCCGTTGTATATTGACTTGTATGCATATAACTCTGTTGGCCTTTTTAAATAATTGGCACAATAAATATTTGCCTCCCACGCATTACAAAAAAATAATGATGAGAATGTCGTAGATATTGAAAATTAGACGCGCGCTATATAAGTTTTAATTTGCAAAAGACAGTGACCTGGATCTCCATCTTCTATTAGGTCAAATACCAGCTTGTACCAGTTTATTTAAGTGGCCAATATATATACTAGTTTCGATATTTATTTTGTAGAAATGATATGAAAGACAGATGACTTACTTCAATAGATGTTCCTTAAGATAAAAATACTCTCATAGTTCATTTGATTTTAGTTTTTTTTTCTCGCCAACACTCTTTCTACGCTGTAAGCGTTTTGATTAACACTGTGTACACCTTTTTAGAACATTAGGACATTTACAATTCTATTCTGCACGTGGCAGCTGGGAAATACATGCCAGACCAGGGCAAACAATGCAAACGTTCCATTAACAATGCACACTCAAGTTTGGGAAACAATGAAGAATTAACGGACACTCATGTGATGTGCAAGACAATGGAAGAATGTCCGTCGTAAAGTTCACAAGATAACATTTTCGCAATTTTATATATCATATGTTCGCAACAATGAAATAAATATCAAGAATCCCTAACATAACTGGCATGTTTCAGGTTACAAATCGTGATGTTATGACAATGAATAAGGAAGTTTCGTATATTCCAGATAACTGCTGCAACCTTTAGTCCATGTTTATAGAAAAATATTCATTAAAATCTTAAATATAATTTGAGTGTTTGGGGTATTTTTTAATATTTTTTTTAACAGTGACATACTTTATAAGTATATACTGTGTAAACTGTTCACAAGATGTACAAATACATTTACTGTGCATTCAAAGCAGCATAAATAGGTCACGTCATACATGTTGATATGACAATAAGGGTTTATCTATCGCAGAGGCACCTAGTGTAAATTACTTTTAAGACAATCAAATAAATGTTTTACGTGTCATGTTTAAACTCTTGTTTTAAATAATGAAAAACAAGGTCGAAAATCATTTATCTAGTAGCAGATATTGTCCATTATTGGCGGTTAAAGCTAACCTTTAAAGATGTTTAAATAGCAAATGATAAAAATAGCATTATTAACCGTTTAATAGGGTGCCCCAGCATAAATCGTGGTTGTGTTTTGAGTCTGTTGTTTTTAGTTGTGTGTGTGGTGTTCTATGGATAATTGGTCATTGCATGACATAAAGAACATGTACTCAAATGAGCAAAAGTGTTTTTTAAATGCTCATAATTACTACTGAAGTATAATATAATTATTTTACATTTGGTACAAATGAACTCGCTTCAAATTATTGTGTGTTTTTTTCTATTAAATGTAACAGCACATAACATATGTTTTGTTAACAACTTAACGCTCATTTTCATTATTTACCGCTTTAAAGTGTTACATAGGAATCTGGAAAATAATTATGAATAAACATACGTATTTACACATATACGTCTGGTTTTGAACAAATTGAAAACTTATCATGCTATAAATTAAAACAAGATGATTTGCACAACACGGTGGTTATTTTCATAGTAATATTTATTTAAATAATGGAATAAAGGAATGTACACAGCGAATTACTACTACATAAAAACAAAACAATATTTACAGTAGAATAGAGTACATTTAAGACAACAAGAGATGTTTGTAAAACATGTATGCCCCCCGACTTGCAGCCAAGTTGTGAATATGTGCAATTGTTAAGATTTTTTTTAAGTATGCAATCCCAAGCGAGGTCTCGATATTTGGTATCTATGTATGAAGTTTCATTAAAATATATTGATGCGTTCTCAAGTTATTGAGCTGAAACTGTTTTTCTATTTTCAGTAATGGTGACCATGACCCCACCCACACCATATGAAATCCCAAGAGAGGTCTCAATATAAGGTATCTATGTATAAAGTTCCATTAAAATATCTCGATGCGTTCTCAAGTTATTGAGCTGAAACTGGTTTTCTATTATTAGCAATGGTGACCTTGACCCCACCCACCCCATATGCAATCCGAAACGAGGTCTCGATATAAGGTATATATGTATGAAGTTTCATTAAAATATCTTGATGCGTTCTCAAGTAATTGTGCTGAAACCGTTTTTTTTCTATTTTTAGTAACGTTGACCTTGACCCCACCTACCCCATATGCAATCGCAAGCGAGGTCTGAATATAAGGTATCTATGTATGAAGTTTCATTAAAATATCTTGATGCGTTCTCAAGTTATTGAGCGGAGACCGTTTTTCTATTTTTAGTAATGGTGACCTTGACCTTGACCTCACCCACCCAATATGCAATCCCAAGCGAGGTCTCAATATAAAGTATCTATGTATGGAGTTTCATTAAAATATCTCGATGCGTTCTCAAATTATTGAGCGGAAACCGTTTTTCTATTTTTAGTAAGGGTGACCTTGACCTTGACCCCACCCACCCCATCTGCAATCTTAAGCGAGGTCTCGATGTAAGGTATCTACGTATAAAGTTTCATTAAAATATCTCAATGCGTTCTCAAGTTATTGAGCGGAAACCGTTTTTCTATTTTTAGTAACGATGATCTTGACCTAACCCACCCCATATGCAATCCCAAGTGAGGTCTCAATATAAGGTATCTATCTATGTATGAAGTTTCATTAAAATATCTCGATGTGTTCTCAAGTTATTGAGGGGAAACCGTTCTCTATTTTAAGCAACGGTGACCTTGACCTTCGACCTGTTGACCTCAAAATTTATAGCGTTCTTCCTTTCCTCACAGGTAACCAGCGTACCAATTTTCATGATTGTAGTTCAAAGCGTTCTCAAGATATCGTGCGGAAACGAAATGGTCTACCGTTTTTCTATTTTTAGTAACTATGACCTTGACCTTGACCCCACCCAACCGATATACAACCCCAAGCGAGGTCTCGATGTAAGGTACCTATGTATAAAGTTTCATTAAAATATCGCCATGCGTTCTCAAGTTATTGAGGAGAAACAGTTTTTCTATTTTTAGCAACGGTGACCTTGACCTGTTGACCTCACAATTTATAGGGTTCTTCCTGTCCTCCCAAGTAACCAGCGTACCAACTTTCATGATCGTAGGTCAAAGCGTTCTCAAGATATCGTGCGGAAACGAAATGGTCTACGGACAGACCAACCGACCGACCGACCGACCGACGGACGGACAGGTGCAAAGCAAGATACCCCCACTTCTTCGAAGGGGGGCATAATAAATGAAATTCGATTTGTCAAATGTAATATTGTATTACAATACTTTCAATTTGGTAATATCCCATATTTGCATTCTTATACACGTTATAATGCGTACTTTAAACTGGCGTGGGACGAATGGACACACGTAAGGACGACAATGTTCATGCCAACATATGCTGAGCGGTCGCCATTATTAGACAAGTTATTGATCTAACACTATCCCTTCTATCGGTATCAGCCACATGCTGCTTCCGGTTGGTCACAGTCTGCAATCTCGACGTAGTCACCGTCAATGTTCAGAACGATAACCTGGCACGCTACAATGAATCAACACTTTTTTCTAGAAGTACGTTATTGCTCAGGCTGTACAATGGTCTATAAATATTTGATTAATAAGCAATGTATAATATTAATATATGATGCAAACGCAATTAATTAAAACCCATTTTCGTTTTAAAAAATCGCCCAAAAGGTCAAGTTATATATGTTTAATGCTATGTATACACGACCTGTGAAGAAGACATTAGTATATACTCACTGCTTTATGATGCTAATGCACCATTTACAAATCTTCTGGTACTCCATAGTGCCAATGTTTCGGAATGACAGTTTTGTCGCATTCACTACAGTCGCTCGTTGATTCTGACATCGTATTCGTTAAACGTATACATTTTGAAAAAAAAAAAACAAGTTAAACAAAAGTATTATTTTGAATCACGATCTATATCTGAACATTATGAACAAAGGCATATACATACCTCCACCAGTGTTGCCCCGTGTTTCGACCGATCCTAGCGTATGACTGACAGAGAAAACATTGCGAGTGTATTCCATTTGTTAACATCATATTTTACAACAAAATATGCATACTAGTTTAACCAATTTATAAAATAGTTGCCAAAGATTTTGTCTTTTTTCTCTTACCTTTGTTCTTGGTTACATGTTTCATCCGGTGATTTCATGCAACCTTAAACGACAAACAACAAATAAGCAACATTTGTGCTTAAAAAATAGCCGAGTTTGTTTTTAAATGTTTAATTAATTTATTATTAGACGTACACACAGTGTTTAGACTCATGTATATAATTAGTTTGCTTGGTTTTGTCAAGAGAGCGTACATAGGACAATGACGCAGGCCGTTGCAGTAATACACGCGGTAACGATGGATGCTACGCCTATTCCTGTGTATATCTGGATGGAGTCGTCAACACTGGTGTCTGCAGATGAATTTACAGGCACACTAGTTTAGAAAATCATTATGTAATGGGTACGTAAAATAGACATATATCAGCGGCACTGTAAAACGCTAGCCTCGTAGAACAGGTATTTTTATCACTTTAATATTTTGACATGGTAAAATATAAAGTAATATAGCAATACTGTTAGTAAGACATACAGATTGTGCAGTTGTAGCATAAATCTTACCCAACACATACAACGTAGCGCTTGCGTTTAAAATGACTCTGTCTTCTCAAAAACAACAAAGCATCGAACTGTGGACATGTGATGTTGTCTAGTGAGTGAGAAATTATGAGTTATATACTAATTTCTCTCCATCGTTGATGCATTCCGAACCTCAACATTTTCAGAACCTATCCAAGAGCCAACGCCGTTCCATTTGTGGCGCACGTGATGTTATCTCCCGGACTGACAAAGACGCAGTCCGAACATTCGACAGTGGTGCATGTAGGTCCCAGTAGAGGTCGACCTTTGAAATCATGTACTGATCATTATGGATATGATGCCATCATTGATGTTGGGTATGAATAAGATTGCAGTCATAGATATCAAGATATATACACTCTAGGGGTGCCGCGATATACCAGTACTGCAGTATTGAATACTTCAATAAAATATCGCGCTATGAATGCCCATACCAGTATTTTCAATATTTATGTGGTCATTTGTTTTCTTTCATTAATACTGTAAGATTGATTCCACCACGTTTAAATTAGTTCAAGCCATAGACCTGTGCCAGTTGTAAATTTGATAGTTGTGTAGGGCAAAGATTAAAAGCCAGACCATAATAGACTGTATCGGTGACCACTAATTTAACACTTATGTTTGGTATACATACATTCTTTTAAAATGGTCAGCCATACTAATACATTAAACCTGATACATTGTTTCAGGCTTATATACATTTAAAAAAGTTAAACTTGGTTTGAGCATAAAGCGTTAACAAGTTTTGTGTGTCAGCTTAAAAACGTTATGGCTGGAGCTCTAGCACATGCAAATAATCACTATACATGTTATATAACAATTATAGAGTAAGTGACAAGCGATTGAGAGAGCTGTACATATTTGTTTATTTTTTACTATCTGCAGTTTATATGTTGCTGCTGTAGCGACTGTCATCAACATCGGAAATTAAAAATATAAACACCCTCGAAATTAGTGCCCTGAGGATAGTGATTTAAACAGTTTTAAAAATACTATATATACAACAACAATATATTGCAATAACTATCGTATATTAATAATACTATATATACAACAACAATATATTGCAATAAATATCGTAAAACATTATAAAAATCGCTATAGCGATTAAGATTTCTAATATGGTGCCACCACTGATACAATCATTAATAATAATAATAATTATTATTATTATTATCAATACTAAACGGGTAATAAATCAGCATTTTTTTCACAATTATTTTCCAAGATATCCATTGAAATCAGATAATTACAAATGCATATCGAGAAACGTGAACATACCTGTAAACAAGTGAACAGCATTACTGTTTCTAACGCCATTCTTGTATTTGGGTGGGCGGGGTCAAGGTCACAATTTCAATTATTTTTTTTATACGTTTCTTGTTTGTTTTGGCATCTTGATTATAGATTTAAGAATATATATGGAATAGTTTTGATACCTCAACTCAGCACTTAGAGAGAGGCTTTGGAGATGAATTAGATGCACGAATACCATGACTCTACCTTATTAGTTTTTGAACTGTTTCTCTTTAGTCATTGAATCTTAACCCCACAAAAGCTTCTTTGACGGGCGTATCTTTGCGATAATGGCACTCTTGTTTACACTTAATTTTATTATGAAAATAACTGGGCCAAGTGTGAGGTTCGGGTACCCACAAACCGGTTTAAACCCCCAATGCTTTGCATTGACCGTTCCAAGGCGGTGACCCCAGTTATATTCATTTGTGTTTGTGTTTATTTGTTTTTGTATTGAGCCGTGTTGTTTGGAAATTGGTCACTTGCCATAAATAAAGGACCTGATAATACGAGTTCTCTCCTGCTGTCGCTGCTGGAGTTTCTCATTGTTTACAATTGAAAACACAACAGAAGGTACCAACTGCCATTGAAATCAATAGTAGTTAGTACCTTTTGGTGTTCAACCCTCGAATTGTTAGTCATCTAAGCATGGCTTTAATTGTATGTAGTATATCTTTTTGTATTTGTGTCAACCATTTCGAACTGCATCGTGAACTAATGATTGCAGTGACCTACCTTTTTAAGTGATCAATCGGAATGCATTCTGGTCAATTTGGATAGAATCTATGTATTCACATGGATGGAATTAAATGTGAAAACGTAAAATAGACCATACCTGTACAGGTGTTATTATTTACTTGTGTATGATGCATTATGTTAATTGCTGATTTATGTGTTATATTGTTTAAGGGAGTTATATATTGTTTTAACAATTTCCATATACTCGCATTTATTAAGTTACCTGTTTTTATCTGGAAAATGTAAATACAATAATGGTATTGCAGTGCCTATAACAGAATGCGAACATCTGAGTACTTTTGAACATCATTTCAAAAGTGCCAATAATCCAAGTAGCTTGTTTTTTTTACACCAGATGAGGATGATTTTCTTGAAGTAGTATGAGATAAACGAATTTAGTGTAATATTTGAGGTATTAAATCAACCTTTTACCATAGAATTAATTAATAAAGCTATAAATGATTGACAAAATAACAAAAGTGGAGGCCCTGATATGCATTTGACCGAGTCCTTTATCTTTGGTCAAGACACACTCTTGCCATACCTACATACACTGTTTAACAAAACAAAAGTGGTTACTTTCCAACTTCTTGGTCTGAAGGATTTGAGGTGCCACTACACAAGAAAGGTATTATATAATGATGAAAATAACTACAGAGATATAACATTATTAAGTGCATTGCGAAAACTTTTTACACGCATTTTAAATATTCGACTTTCTCAGTGGGCTGAACATTATTCCGTTTACATTGAAGCTCAGGCGGGTTTCAGACAAAATATGACAACTATCGATACTATTGTTGTGCGTCATGGTCTTTTAACGCATATGATCAACCAAGAAAAGCAGTTATATTGTGTATTGTTGATTTTAGTAAAGATTGGATTATGTCGTTAGAGAAAATATGTTGTGTAAACTAATTGAATTAGGCTTACCAGGAGGAATATTCAATGTCTTTAAATCCCTTTCCTATTTTCAAAGTTTGTAAATGACTAAGAATCTACTCTTTGTGAAAACGGTATCAGGGGAATAGGGAATACGCGTTCAAACTGTTTCAAGTACTGTATGCAGACGGTATTATAATACTCGTATTTGCGAACAACTCGAAAAAATTACATAACAGTTTAAAAATATTTTACACAATATTGTAATCTTTGGAAGTTAGTGGTGAACACAAGCAAAACTAAAGTTATGATATTTACGAAAGGGGGCGATTGCTACATAACTTGTTTTTTCGCTATAATGATACAGACATCGAGATTGTTAAGAACTTCAATAATCTTGGTGTTGTATTAACCCCAGGTGGATCTTTTGCCGACGTTCAGAACAAATTAGCCGGGCAAGAATTGAAAGCGATTTTAAGATGAATATGTATCTTTAAAAATGCACCGATATCACAATTAAACATAGATTAGATTTATTTGACAAGCTTATTTCACCTGTTCTCAATTATGGCAGCGAGGTTTGGGGTTTTGTTAAAGGTAATGCTATAGAGCGCGTACGTATGCAATTTTGTAAAAGTTTGCTAGGTGTTAAAAGAAGCGCTCCAAACGATCTTTTATACGGTGAGCTTTGGCGCGAAAATTCTCACACTACAAGATATTATAACATTATCAAATATTGGGTTAAGTTTTTAAGGACTTAGGGTAAAAAATTCACGAAGAAAATGTTATTTTAAACTTCAACCCTATTTAATGCTGTGTAATATAAAAAAGTTCAGATTTAGGCTTCAAGATTACACCAATAAGAACATAGATTGAAAATAGAAAGTGGACGATGGGCAAGGCCCAATACTGTGCATGTTAAACATAGGAAATGTAATGTTTGTAACCTTTAAGAAGACGAGTACCACTTTGTTCTCGAATGCATTTTATATACTGATATTAGATTTAAATACATACCATCGTATTACAGAAACCGGCCAAATATGCAAAAGTTCATAGACCTTATGTCATCTGATAGTGAACATATGTTAAAAAAAACTCAGTACATGCACATATAATTCACGTCACATGTTCACGATTTATTGTTGACTAAGTCATATTAAATAATTGTAAATTCAGATAATAGTAATATGCGCAAATGTGTACATACACTTATTTCATTTAACTCGAGAGTTTTAACGGGTACTATGTTCCCTCTTTATACATTGAATTAGTTAGTTATAATTGTATATATTTGTTTATTCAAAATTGGTATATTGTTTCTTAAAGTCGTATATGAGTTAAGAATTTTTATCTTCGTTTTTCCCTATAACACCTATTGTTTCGTTTCGTATTGGTTCTATTGTAAGGGAATAAACACATGTCTTTTGTTTTAGAATTTTCATGTGGAAACTTTTGATAATAGTACTTAAATACCATCTATTTTCCGTATATATGTATATGTTCAGTAAACTTTGTTAAACTCATTACCCGTTTGCGTGATTAGTCGTGCAATCGTGAATTGTAGACATTACAATTTGAATTATATAAACAAAATCGATGTTTCTTGCTAAATATGCAACCTCTGGGCATTGTGGTTTCAGAGGAGAAGATTGCAAAACCTACATGCCATATAAGCGTATTGAAACCATATGACTTCCAGGGTGTGGCCAATTTTACCCCAGGGGCATAATTTGAACAATCTTTGTAGAGGACAATTACACACTGTTGCATACCAAATACAAAACCTTTGAGCTTTGCGGTTTCAGAGGAGATTTTTTTAAAGACTACTTGCCATAAAGGTTTATAGAAACCATTTTTACCCCAGGGGCATAATTTGAACAATCTTTGTATAGGACCACTATACAATGTTTCATGCTAAATCAGAAACCTCTGGGCCTTGCGGTTTCAGAGGATAAGATTTTGAAGTCGATTTACTATACAAGTCTATATACACGCTATGGGACCCTAAGGCATGGCCATATTTTACCCCAGGGGATTAATTTGAACAATCTTTCTAGAGGCCCACTATATGATGTTTCATACCAAATACGAAACCTCTGGGCCTTGCGGTTTCGGGAGAAGATTTCTACAGTTATTTTGCTATATAAGCCTATATAAACCATGGGACCCCTGGGCGTGGCCAGTTTTGACCCCAGGGGAATAATAACCACTACCAATTATACTAAGTAAAATCTGTTTTGCAACAAAAATAAAACTTGATATATTTCATGGAGTCATCATTTAATAATTATTTCATTTCTTCGTAAAGTAAAGTACTCGTACTTCCCTTTACTTGACACACTATTCGAAACCAAAAACGTACACACCGCGAGTTCCTTGTGCAACGGTATGGTTTTGTGCACATGCATAGGTGTGTATACAATGCCCACTAATTTCGGTCACATTTGAGATTAGTATTTTTCATTGCTAGTTATTTTGTCGAAACCCGCTGAAAAACTGAAAATATTCTTAAGCTGCAGCAATGACGTACGACCAACGTCACTTAGCCGCTGCCATGCTGCATGCTGGAGAATCTGTTAGAGCAGTTGCTTGTCGTTTTGGTGTCAGTGCAGCACATTATCTCGTCTGAGACTCGAACGAGGCAACCGGAAGAGTTCGAGATCCTCCACGCTCTGGTAGACCCAAGGAAAACGTCTCGAGTTGACGATCGGTATGTTGAAGTAACGTCATGACGTAACCATTTAGTGCATCGTTCATGAAGCTTTGATTCACAAGAGTACAGATATTGATTTTAGACTAAATACCAAAAAAATTAAACACTTCTTACTCACTTGAAAGGTTTGAGATTGTATGCATTATTCAAAATGTAAACAGAAACAAGGCTTGTCAAAGGATGTGACGTATGCCCATGAAGCATATGCATGTCTGAGGAAGGCAACACAATGTCAGTTACATGTTGGCAAAAAAGACGCTTCCTACAAGAAGAGTTATGGTCCGTGTACTTTGCACTTCCTCTCAACATCCTCTATCAATAAATGTGCTTTTATTTTAAATCATGTCAATACTAATAGAGTTATGCACAGCACAAGAAACTTAACTGAAGGGCAATAACTGCATAAATATTGAAGGAAGGGTTAAAGTCCTTGAACTCTGCACTTCCTCTCATTGTCCTCTATCATTATATGAAGTTTCATTTGAATCCCTTCAGCACTAATGGAGTTATGCTCCCCACAAGAAAATGAAACAAAGGGCCAAACTCCATAAATATTGAAGACATAGTTATGGTCGTTGTGCTCTGCACTTCCTCTCATTGTCCTCTATCATTATATGGAGTTTCATTTCAATTCCTTCAATACTAATGGAATTATGCTCCGCACAAGAAAATTAATGCATCGCATAAGGGAATAAAACAAGGCCAATAAATCCGTAAATAATGAAGACAGAGTTTTTGGTCCTTGTGCTCTGCACTTCCTCTCATCGTCCTCTATCATTATACGAAGTTTCATTTGAATCCCTTCAATTCTTATGCAGTTATGCTCCGCACAAGAAAATTATTCAACGGGCAACAACTCTGTAAATATTGAAGAAAGAGTTGTGGTCTTGTACTCGGCACTTCCTCTCATTGTTCTCTATCATCATACGAAGTTTCATTTGAATCCCTCCAATACTAATGGAGTTATGCTCTGCACAAGAAGCGTGACGGACGGATGGACAGACAGACCGACGGACGGACGATGCGATTACTATATGCCCCCGAAGTTCCCTTCGGGGGCATAAAAAGTCATTCTACCATAGGATGCAAAACGAGATGTTTTGATTCTGTTTATGAAGTAATGCCAGAAAAAAGTCAAACGTTTGACATCTGTATGTATTAATGAAAATTATGCCATAAACAGTCAAACGTTTGAGAACTTAAAACATTTATCTCCATGTCTGCTACACAAGTTTGCCACGTTTTTGCATATCTGTAGTATTTTGCGGCAATAGTTACAACCGATGTATTGGTACAAGGCGCATATAAAACTTGTTTAACACTCTGTAAGTAACTTGTTTAGGGCATTAATGGACGCACTCAATAAATATGAATATTGTCGTAAAACAGATAGGAAGGAACAGGTAACACATATTCTAATAATTACAACAAGAGGCACACAAGTGAATGTATCGCTCCACCGGCTGATTAAATAAGTAAAAAGGCCCCGCCCTCTGGCAACCATGTTTCTTAACGAATCGAAATAATTTTAGCCAGATAAGGTAAAATGGTCCCGCCCGCTGGCAGCCATGTTTTTTAAATGAAGAGAAACCATTTGAAATAACTTTGGTAGAGGACCACCCAAGAAATATTTCTTTGAAATTATTTCGAAACACAACCAGTGATTTTTGACAAGAATGTTTTCAATGTTTTCTATAAAGCCATATAAGGTAAAATGGTAGCGACCCCTGGGGCCCACGGTTTTCAACGGAGCGGAACCATTCTAGCAACTTTGGTAGAGAACTACCCAAGGAACATTTCAGTGAAATTATTTTCAAATCCAATAAGCGGTTTCTGGCAAGATGGTTTCCAAAGTTTTCAATATAGCAATACAAAAGGAAACGTGGTCCCGCCCTCTGGCGGCCATGTTTTCAACGGACCTGAGCCATTTGAGCAATTTTGGTAGAGATCCACCAAAGTAACATTTCTGTGAAATATTTGGAAATCCAACCAGTGGTTTCTGACCAGAAGATCTTCAAAGTGTTCAATATATAAAGGGGGAACATTTCTGTGAAATTATTTAAAAATATACCCAGGGGTTTAGGAGATTACGTTATTTATTTTTTTTTAATTTAACGCTCTGGTGGCCATCTTGTGCAGCAGACTGGAACCATTTGATCAACTCTGGCATATTACCACCAAATGAACATTTCTCCGACGTTTCATCAAAATTGGCCTAACGGTTTCAGAGTAGAGAAAGTTAATACACGAACAATTGATGAATCGACATGGCATTATCTCGTTGACCTTCAGCAAGTGGAGCTAAAATATAAACTAGTTTACACATTTTTTAAAAATAATAGACACGTCAAAAGCAATTAAAATTTAAAAAAAAAATCCAATAAAATATAAATCATTTAATTGTCATTAAATATTGCTTTACGTTCCCGTTGAATGAAAAAATGCTTGATACTTGCCGTATGTTAATTGAAATATAGTTCCACACATTCTTGGCATAGAAGAATACGTTCGTTTTCCATAGTTGGTGTTAATAGAAACAGAGGTCATTGTGGGTGGTCGATCTGAGAGCATAGTGTTATTTGAGAAGTGTAATACTGTAATACATCATTGAAATATGAGGGCATTGCGCCAAGTCAGAATTAATGAATACAAGTTTTTATAAGGAAATTTGGTACACCTGTTTCAAACGATAACTAACCCAGTTTACTGAACAAAGGAATGATTAAAGTTGAAATGGGTTCATGCGTTGTTATTTTTTGCAGCCCATGTCTGTATATAAGATATTTATGATTGTTTGAGTTGATCAACACCAGAACTCCGCGAGTAGGATATGTTGCCTGACGGGGCATAACTCAAGTACAACAAGAGCAATTTTGCCAAAAACCAAACTTAACTTCCTTTTATGCCAACTAACACTTCCCTAAAGTTGCAAAATGATTGCACAAAAACTTCTCAAGTCATTGTCTGCACAATCCTTATTTGAACTATTTTTTTAAAAAGGGGCATAACTCAAGTATGATGAGAAAAATTATTTAATTCCAGTATAATGAGAGTAAGGGATCAATGTATTGTGTGATCGATGGATGCAAGATAGATGTGATTGGTCAGTGGTGTGTGTTGGGGTGTCGTATAGGGAAGAAAGAGTTAGTTTGGTAAGACAGTTCTGAGAAAGGGATCAGATTGGGAGGAAGTTTTGGGATAGTGATTAGTTGGAGAAGACAGTTTTTGGAAAAGTAATCGTATTGGTAGTTAGGACATGGCAGGATGTGAAATAATGGTGGAGAGCCCAGGTATAGACCAAGGAAAACTCAAAGGAGGATTTGAAACGATTTTGAAAATTACGGATTCGAAATGCCAAAAAAGGACATTCTGCTGTAAAAATTTGAACTTGAACGTGAGCAAAATTCTTCCTTCTTTATTGCGAAATTTTCGAAAATAGATGAAATAAACAAATGGAATGAAGAACAAAATGTTTGCAACTTGGTTTGCCATACCAAAGGGAGGCGAATCTTGGTTTATGTCTTTGAAGGAAGAGACCAGAAACAGCTTTGACTTAATGAAAGAAGCATTCTTATTAAGATTTGAAGAGCATGACAAGTTCGTCAGTGGAAAACAAAATGGACAAGATATTTTTTATAGGGATGGCAACGAATACCAAAACGCTATCCGAATATTCGAATTCAATATTCGAATATTTTAGTTCATTTTTGTTAAATGTCCGAGTCTTTGTGTTTATTTATCCAGGATGTATAATAGGTAAACGAATTAATGTGTCGTTAAAAACCGTTCTTATCGTTGTCGACTCTATGAATTTAATACGAATTTTTCCATCATCATAATCATTATTATCATCATCATCATCAATCATCATCATCATCCGATTCCTTGATGTCATAATAAAACTACATAGAAAACAGTTCTTAGATTTTATTTTGAATCATTTACTTAGTCATACATGTATTAATAGTAAAACAGATCTATACACTTCAAACATCGCAAAACAGACACCCAATACACAAAGTAATCTGACAATTTAATAAACACGTTAATGAACGAGAAGACTTTGAGATTCATAGGGAAACACATAGAATATATACCAGTACTGTTTTACTCATTTGTGTTTGTTATATTGAGCGAATAAATGCTTTAAAGTCGGCATGAAAAATGTAGTTGTTAATGCACCGCTAATTAAAGGAATGAAGTTAAATTAATAGTAACATCTAAACCGCATAATGCACCATACATTGTTCAAACACTTATCTCCAATTAGCGTCACTGTGAAAACATCGGTCTCCAATTAGCTTCACCTTAGAACCCAAATAATGTTACGTACAAACTGCGCAAATATCGGTCTCTTCTTGGGGTCCATTTACGACTCGATTGTCACAGTTTGCTTAATATGTTATCTCCCACTACGCATACGGGTATCAATGATGTTAAATAACATGTCAACGTGTCAAATTAGGTAACTGTGAAAACATAATGATCACGGATTCTATCAACTAGTTATTATGGAGATTTTTTTTTTTTTTTTTTTTTTTGCCATTCGAATACTCATTTAATATTCGAATATTCGGTCAAGTATTCAAATATTCGATTATTCGTTGAAGCATACATGGACTTGATGAAGAGATCAAGAGGCTCGTCTTCTTCAAAGACATTACCAACATTTCTGAACTTGTGAGGCTGGTTAAGATGGTGGCTGACAAATGTAAGAATATTGTTGTGTATTAAATGTTTTACACATATTTAAACAAATACATATACTCATATATGTGATAAAAAATATGTAAATTTCCAGTCATAGCAGCTATTATTGTAATGCCTTATTATACGGTGTGCCAAAAACCATCATCAGTAAACTGCAAAAGGTTCAAAACACTGCCGCACGGCTCATTACCAGGACCTCTCATTACAGTCATATTACATGGCAGATCCGTTATATCGCGATGTCCAATATATCGCGAATCGGCCGTGGATCCCGAATTGTTTCATGTACTTCATATTTTCCTATTACCAAATGCTCATAAATAAATCCAGTTTGATCCAGATTTTCGTGCCCTCACGGCGTCTCTTTTATTCACACTCTTTTAGTGCAACAAACAATACGCCGACTCGCTAAACATCAAAGTGTAACAGTTTGACGTCATCAGCTTACAGCGCGCGTGTCACCCATGACAATGTCCATTCACTGCTGTCGCTCTATTTAGCACCCGAATTAAATGTATGTCATAAATCAATACTGAGCTATCTGAATGACAATAATGTAATCGATACGGCTTAACTGTTTCTTTATTGTTTCAGGAGAAATGCTAACCGCATATTGTTCGCGATATGGCCACTAATTGTGTTGCTGTGTGCTACGAAACTTCTACACAAAAGTAAAGATTTCAATGTTCTCTGCGCTACAAAGTTTTTATATGGCGATCAATACACCCACACTTTCCATGTGGACGTGACGTTGTACATGATTGTCAGCACATTGTGCACGCTTTTTCTAACAGAACAAAGAGTTTACATGAAATACATGTGTATTGTAATTGTTAATTTATGCTTACTTCACGTGAATAGTGAAATTTGTATAGGCGTTTCGGACTTTATATTTTTATACGCGATTTGAAATTTATTCAACAGAATTTAAGGAATAATGGTTTTGTCTATGTTGCTCCAAAATTATGGAATTCTCTACCAGCAGAATTAAGAACTGTGATACACTTTTTACATTCAAGAAAACACTTAAAACACACTTGTTAGGGAGATTTATGACAACTAAAAGTTATAATTCCTTTTCGAAACTGCGAAACACAGCAAATATTGAACTTCCTTGTACTAGATGTTTTGACTGTATATAAGGTTCTATGTTTTGTTTCGTTTATTTATTATCTAATGGCTATGCTTGAAATGTTATGTATTTATATTATGGGGGATTATAGTTATTCATATTACTTATGTTTTATAATGGCACTTAATTTTGTACATATGCATGTAGAATATACATTGATTGTATATATATATATATATATATATATATATATATATATAATTAACCTACAACCATATACATGTACTATATATTTTTCAAGCATGCACAGAGTTGTGTCATTTACAGTGATTTTAAGCTGCAAAGCACGACTAATCGACTAAAGACAGAGTTCAGTCATTTGTCAGAATAATTAGGAGGGACTTGACATTTGATTGTCAGCTTTGCTTGGAACAAATAGATTTTGTCTCCCACAAAATCAATTGCCATACATGTATTTTATACAGTTAACTACTGTTTCAACTTTTAGTGTTTACATTCAGTGAGCAATACGAGGATCTTTAAATGCCAATCATATAATCTTTTTTTTATATTATTAATTCTCTTATTTTCATGCAAATTTTCCTGAAAAAATAGTAAGGAGCTACATTAATTCTGTATACATGTTTGTCTGCCTTTAAGTGAATCTCAAGCACAAGTAAGAAATATGCAAGCACGGTACTGGAGTCTTTCAAAGAGACTAACACAAATTATTAATACAGCTGATAAACAAGAGTGCCATGATGGCCCAAAGTGCTCACCTGAGTACTTGCAATGACAGAGATCAGCTAAATGTCATCACCTACAAAATTATCCAAATCAGACAACCTGATAAGGCAATTTGACAGGTGCAATACAGATGCCTCTGGCCTTCTGTAGCTAAGCTGGCAATCTACAGGCGATATACAGTCTCATGCTTGCCCGGCCTACTTCTGTTATTTACATGGCAATTAAATGGCGCAATACAGATGCATTTATGGTCGAAACTGTTGGGACCAAGATGAACCACAAGCAAACGATGATATGTTTACCATGAACAATCACACTTTCATTACACAGAAGTTGACATCCAATATTTGCAATGGCACATTTTTTAGGTTCAAACATCCAGCTGAATTCCATATACTGTGCTTTGTTCTTATTTCAACAGAACAATAATTAAAACGGTCACAAAAGACAGCAATACAAGACAACTGTCAGCATTATGTATATCGTCGATTAGAACTATTCAATCAAACTGACCATTGTACTTGATGTATTTCCATTTTAATTGTTGTTCAGGTCTTGTAAATGATATTATGAGTTCATATGGTCATACACAAGCTGCCTAATCAGGGCAAAACCTTTGTTTATTATGAGATCTTATGGTCATACACAAGCTGCCCAATCAGGGCAAAACCTTGCTTTATTATGAGATCTTATGGTCATACACAAGCTGCCTAATCAGGGCAAAACCTTGCTTTATTATGAGATCTTATGGTCATACACAAGCTGCCCAATCAGGGCAAAACCTTGGTTTATTATGAGATCTTATGGTCATACACAAGCTGCCTAATCAGGGCAAAACCTTGTTTTATTATGAGATCTTATGGTCATACACAAGCTGCCTAATCAGGGCAAAACCTTGGTTTATTATGAGATCTTATGGTCATAAACAAGCTGCCTAATCAGGGCAAAACCTTGGTTTATTATGAGATCTTATGGTCATACACAAGCTGCCTAATCAGGGCAAAACCTTGCTTTATTATGAGATCTTATGGTCATACACAAGCTGCCCAATCAGGGCAAAACCTTGCTTTATTATGAGATCTTATGGTCATACACAAGCTGCCCAATCAGGGCAAAACCTTGCTTTATTATGAGATCTTATGGTCATACACAAGCTGCCTAATCAGGGCAAAACCATTGCTTTATTATGAGATCTTATGGTCATACACAAGCTGCCCAATCAGGGCAAAACCTTGCTTTATTATGAGATCGTATGGTCATACACAAGCTGCCTAATCAGGGCAAAACCTTTGTTTATTATGAGATCTTATGGTCATACACAAGCTGCCCAATCAGGGCAAAACCTTGGTTTATTATGAGATCTTATGGTCATACACAAGCTGCCTAATCAGGGCAAAACCTTGCTTTATTATGAGATCTTATGGTCATACACAAGCTGCCCAATCAGGGCAAAACCTTGGTTTATTATGAGAACTTATGGTCATACACAAGCTGCCTAATCAGGGCAAAACCTTGTTTTATTATGAGATCTTATGGTCATACACAAGCTGCCTAATCAGGGCAAAACCTTGGTTTATTATGAGATCTTATGGTCATACACAAGCTGCCTAATCAGGGCAAAACCTTGCTTTATTATGAGATCTTATGGTCATACACAAGCTGCCTAATCAGGGCAAAACCTTGCTTTATTATGAGATCTTACGGTCATACACAGGCTGCCTAATCAGGGCAAAACCTTGCTTTATTATGAGATCTTACGGTCATACACAGGCTGTCTAATCAGGGCAAAACCTTGCTTTATTATGAGATCTTACGGTCATACACAGGCTGCCTAATCAGGGCAAAACCTTGCTTTATTATGAGATCTTACGGTCATACACAGGCTGCCTAATCAGGGCAAAACCTTGCTTTATTATGAGATCTTATGGTCATACACAAGCTGCCTAATCAGGGCAAAACCTTGGTTTATTATGAGATCTTATGGTCATACACAAGCTGCCTAATCAGGGCAAAACCTTGCTTTATTATGAGATCTTACGGTCATACACAAGCTGCCTAATCAGGCAAAACCTTGGTTTATTATGAGATCTTACGGTCATACACAGGCTGCCTAATCAGGGCAAAACCTTGCTTTATTATGAGATCTTACGGTCATACACAAGCTGCCTAATCAGGGCAAAACCTTGCTTTATTATGAGATCTTACGGTCATACACAAGCTGCCTAATCAGGGCAAAACCTTGGTTTATTATGAGATCTTATGGTCATACACAAGCTGCCTAATCAGGGCAAAACCTTGGTTTATTATGAGATCTTATGGTCATACACAAGCTGCCTAATCAGGCAAAACCTTGGTTTATTATGAGATCTTATGGTCACACACAAGCTGCCTAATCAGGGTTTATTATGAAAGTTTCATTAAAATATCTCAATGCGTTCTCAATTTATTGAGCGGAAACAGTTTTTCTATTTTTAGTAACGGTGACCTTGACCCCACCCACCCCATATGCAATCCCAAGCGAGGTCTCAATATAAGGTATCTATGTATGAATATTCCTTAAAATATCTCGATGCGTTCTCAAGTAATGACCTTGACCCCACCCACCCCATATGCAATCCCAAGCGAGGTCTCAATATAAGGTATCTATGTATGAAGTTTCATTAAAATATCTCGATGCATTCTCAAGTTATTGAGTGGAAACCGTTTTTCTATTTTTAGTAACGGTGACCTTGACCTTGACCCAACCCACCCCATATGCAATTGCAAGCGAGGTCTCGATGTAAGGTATCTATGTCAGGGCATAGCCGTGAAGGCGACGTGGGCGATAACTTCGCCCTGGAGCTATTGGCATCGCCCATAAATTTCATCAAGGAGAAGTAAACTTCGCATGGTAATAATTATCAATCAAACACCAGTCATAAAAGCTTTGAAGTCAACTTCCATAAAAGAGAACGTAAAGTAAATTTCAAAAACGCACATAATTACCTGATACGCAAAACACATAGCAATCCATACTAGATGCAAATATTCATGTTAATATCCAATAATTTCCCTTGTAATACAGTTTCCATTTTAATTCCAAGATGTTTATTTCATCACCCCATTTAAATATCCATTTTATTCCATGCAATAAAGCAACTGTCTGATTTTGTTCACACCCTTGACATTTCCTCTGGAAGGCTAATTAAGTAATGCTCTATTGACAGTACTTGCATTGTTCAGGTTCAGTGGTATTGATTGATGCTTTTTTTACTGACCATGTGCTAATCTGCTAATGTTACACACTTAGTTCTACAAACTGCTAGACAATGGCCCCATCTCAGCAGTCACATCAAACACTTTTTGAAGTCAAACCCACACCATTGCTATTAGCTGTTGTAAACAGCTTGCAGATTTGAAAGCCCAATCTAATTGATTACGTCATGCTGTCACTCTTCTTAGATTTAACATGTGTTATTATTAATGACGAAGTTATTGAGAAAAAATGAATTAATACCTAAAAAAATATAATTAATATATAATTAATTTTTAATTAAAAAAACAAACAATGTTTTATGATGCACTGTGAACGTTTAGATAAAAAAAAGTCAAAATATTTAAATTTTAACTTTTACTGATGTGTGTATTGCTAGAATAGAAACTTGGAAACAAACTTGGAAACTAGAATAATGTAATACAACTTGAAAATATTTTGTTATTAATTTATGGAGAATTTGATGATGATAATGACCTGATGATGATGATTGACATGGTCTGATGATGGTAATAACAAGCAAAATTATGGTTAAGCACTTTTTGGAAAACACTTCTCCTTGAAGTGGCCTCACTTCTCCCTAAACTGAACTGAAGGAGAAGTGACTTCTCCCTAAAATTTGTCCCTAGGCTGAGCCCTGCTATGTATAAAGTTTCATTAAAATATCTCAATGTGGTTCTTAAGTTGTTGAGCGGAAACCGTTTTTTCTATTTTTAGCAATGGTGACCTTGACCTTTTACCTGTTCACCTCAAAATTTATAAGGTTCTTCCTTTCCTCCCAAGTAACCACCGTACCAACTTTTTCATGATCGTGGGTCAAATGTCTCGAGATATCAACAAATTGAGTAAACAGTTCACAAATATTAATACCAAACATATATATACGTCAGATGCAGAATGAAACTAGAATTGTCACATGAGTGACGGATATAACCCCACAATATGGCCTTGTCACAAAACTATGGCATCCATTCGAAAGAAATGGACAGAGAGAGAATGCTTTAATTTGTGAATGGTCAAATTTCAATACGAGCCATAACTCTGTCAACATTTAGTGGTTTGTAACCAAAGTTGAACTTGATCTGTATTTTATGATGTTACACCTATGTACCAAAAATAATTTAAATATGTGAAACCTTTCATGAGTTATTGTCAATGTTTTTCGGGAAGTTGAGTCAAGCATGGGCCATAACTGGTTTAAAATGTATTGGTTTGTAACTGAAGTCCTTAACCTGTATTTTATGATGCTAAAGGGCCATAACTCTGTCAAAATTAATGGTTTGTAACCAAAGTCAATCTTGACCCGTATTTTAGGATGCTACACATGTATACCAAAAATTATTTGAATATGTCAAGCCTTTATTGAGTTATCATCCGGAAACCATGTTTTAAGGGAATTTTATGTCGAAAAGGGGCCGTAACTCTGTCAAAATTTAGTTGTTTGTTACACACGTGTACCAAAAATTATTTGAATATGTCAAGCCTTTCTTGAGTTATCATCCGGTAACCAAAAACCAACGGACTGTCAGACCGACAAGCTCACTCCTATATACCCCCCCTAAAATTTGTTTGTGGGGGTATAATAAAGCACAAAACATTATGTGTTATGACAGTCAAGATATTTACACAACTCATTTGGAATTCTTAAATTGAGGTATGTCAGCTCAGTATCCTGTATCATTTCCAAGATAATTTAGGACACTTTGTCCTCAGATGTAATGACCTAAACATAACAAATACTATCAGCCAATTTTGTAACCAGTGTGTAATCTGTAAACTTAGGTTTTATATTAAAATACTGACCATATACAATATACAATGCATAATAGATAATTAGGGTAGAAACATAACAAGGGGGCCATAAGGCCCTAGGTCGCTCACCTGAGGGGCTAAGGAACTACTGTTCTGAGCAAGTTTCATGAAGATTCGGCCAAAAATTTGGCCTCTAGAGTGTTCACAAGCTTTCTTTTTTCAATTTGTCCTGGTGTCATAGTTTTTGACCAGACATGAGCTAGTTTCAAACTTGTCCGAGATGTCAGGAAACAAATGTTCTTAGCCAGTTTCAAGATTGGGTAAAAAAAATGACTTCAAGAGTGTTCAGAAGCTTTTCTTCAATTTGACCTAGTGACCTAGTTTTAGACCCCACATGACCCAGTTTCGAACTCGTCCGAGATATCATTAGAACACATGATCTGGGTAAGTATCATGAAGATTGTGCAACAAATGTAGCCTCTAGAGTGTTCACAAGATAAATGTTGATGACAAACGATTCACGACGCATGATGGACAAAAGGCGATCACAAAAGCTCACCATGAACAGGTGCTCAGGTGAGATAAAAAGCCATGTCTCTGATCAGAAATGGTCATTGCTAAATTTAGACTATAACCATGTTATATTGTCATTGAGCAGTCTACGAAATGGTTTTTATCTGATTTGTGGGTATTTTTGTTGTGACAATAGCATATAAGGGCCCTGATTTTCTAATTAAGAAACGCTGATAAAATTACTATGCTTATAGAAAGCAGAGTGAAGTAATCTCGAGGGTTCAACAAAACATATTTATATACATTAAACTTGGAAATGCAGATCAAGATGTCTGGAAAACTTTGACAGAAATCAAGCAGAGTACTATCAGACTATAGAAACATATATAAAATAAAGACATTAAATTACATGCAAGTCATGCAATACCATGTATGTTTGATCAATTGAGAAACCTTGTGCATATGTAAATTGTAGCTAGAAAGTAATTTGTTGCAAATTCGTTTTTTGATGAACTGTCTATTAAATGTGGCATTTGTTATGAAGATATGAAGTTCCAAATGTTGACGACTTTTATATTTGTTGTCAAGTCTAATGATTTTGAAATCCAAATTGACTTGCCTATATGCAAATGTTGAGTTTACACGGGTTTAGTCCTAATGCAATACTCCCAACCATTTTTATGACATTACTGAAAAAAAATATCAACAAGAGGGTCATAGGTTGCTCCCCTGACGGGCTAAGCAAATTTCATGTTGATTGTGCAACAAATGCGGTCTCTAGAGTGTTCACAAGCTTTTTTTCAATATGCCCTTGTTCGGCTGTCGGTCTGTGGGGGTCATAAAAACGTAAGGTGAGTATGAATACTATATCCAGCAAGAGCCTATATGTACATAATTCCCTTAGGAGGTATCATTGGGACAATTGTTCTGAGCAAGTTTTATGAAAATTGGGCAATAAATGTGGCCCATGGAGTTTTCAAAAGGTAAATGTTGACGACAAACGATGGACAAAAGGCGATCATAAAAGCTCACCATGAGCAAGTTGTGCTCAGGACAGCTAAAAAAAGGACCATAACTCCGCTGATGTCGGAAAAAACTGCACCATAATATCCAGGCACAAGTTCACATGCTGATTAATATGTTTATAACATGCTGAGTAATATGTTTATAAAGTTCACTATAGCAATAATACTTTTTGAGTTACATGCGACTAAAGTCCAAAAATTGCATTTTTTGCTTAACACTAGGGCCATAACGCCCTTGGTCGCTCACCTGAGGCTAAGGAACTGAGCTGTTTTTAGCAAGTTTTATGAAAATTTTGCTAAATATGTGGCCTCTAGAGTGTTCACAAGCTTTATTTTTCAATATGCCCTTGTTCAGTCGTCCGTCTGTGGGGTCATACAAACTTAAGGTGAGTATGAATACTATATACTCATCACTGACCATTTTACATGTTACACACAAATATAATGGTAATCACTGACCACTTCACAAGTTACATACAAGTCATACCCACCAAAAACCATACAGCTCATGCAACCACATGTGCTACTGGAACAACTTTGCGTTCGCTCTGGATTTCTTGAAACACAACTGCACAGTGATTGAGGACAGAATTTTCTTTCGAAGTCAATCAGACTTCTGGAAAATTCAATGTGTTAGGCACACGCACACAACACCATCACCACCAGGGCAATGGACAATGCGAGATTTTTAATCAAACACTAATAAAAATGTTGCGCAGATTCACACAAATCTGACTTCAAAACCGCAATCACTGCATTGGTTCATGTGTACATCACACAATGTGAGGTTTACATGAGGCAACTTAGCAGCATTTAGCAGAAGCCTATAAGTTTGCCAACCAATGGGCTTTTGAAAAAGCTGGTTAATCCAAACTGTGCAAAGACAGTTTGAAAGAACATTAGGCTACGCTACTTCAGGTAGACAGGTGACTACAGCAGAACTATGGACTTGAGACAAAGCACAAGCTCAGCGATATATGGATATCAAACACATACAGTCCTGTATGTCTTCACAGACCAGCCTGATACCAGCTTCCCTGTGTGTACAAGATTAGGACATAAAACGGCGAAGACAAAATAAAAACTGTTTTCCCAAACCATCTTTTAACATGTTCATTTCTTCCTGCAGAAGGAAGTAATGTAAACAACATAATATTAAAAAAGTTCTTTAAAGCAGCTGACATTTCCTGAAACCATAGCAATAATGTCAACGAAATCGTTTTATCAAAACCACAAGACATTTGCACATTCAATGACAATTCTAATGATGATCTGTCGGTTCAGTATCCTGTATCATTTACAGAATAATTAAGCACAATGACCTCAGATGACATTGTGGGCTAAAAGCAAACACACATGAGGCTTGTCTTTGGAAAACCGGGCTTAATTCATGTGCGTTAAGTGTCGTCCCAGATTAGCCTGTGCAGTCAGCACAGGCTAATCCAGAACAGCACTTTCCGCTTTTATGGTAGTTTCTGTTTCAAGGTAGTCTCCCCTTAACATAAATGCACTGTAGGCGTAAAGTGCTATCCTGAGACTTTACGCACATGCATTAAGCCCGTTTTTCCCACGACACGCCTCATTATCAAATACCTATCAGCCTAGGCCATCCTGAACAAATTATTTGTTTGCGGTAACGCGACCCAGAATTTTCAAGGTGGGTTACAGTAGGTTGATTTTTTGAGTTTTTTAAATAGTTTTTTGGGTGGGAACAAATGTAGACGACTCTGAGACACGGACCATATTAGCTTCACACAAAATACAATCTGACTTGTATTCAGAATACAACCTTGTATTCAAAATACAATCTTAAGCAAATCACATCGCTTAGTGTATGCCAGTGGCATCAGGGCAACTAACATTGTTCAAAATTCAGCTTTATTTCTCGAAATATTTAGTATAATTCAATTCCAATTTTTCTCAAAGAAACTTTAATACTGGAAAGAAAACACCCGGAAAGATAGAATACACCAAAACTTTGTGAAAAAAAAAAAAAGTTGACTTCTAAGAAGCCTATACAAATGTGAGTCGGGCCCAATTTTGTGAGTCGGTCGCGTTACAGCAAACACATTTTGTTTTAACGATGGCCCTATTTTATTTCTTTTGTAAGTTAATTTTTACATTAAAACCTTGACAATTCATACTGTATAAAAAATTACATTTATTTCTGCTGGTTAACCAACAGCAACAACTAATGTAATCATCAATATTGTAATCTTAATTATTAATTATTAATGTCTGGTTATTGTTTTACAAGGTTTTAATGTTAAACTAAAACATTTAGTTTACATTAACCTTGTTAAAGAGTTCCATGTGCATTTAGTTTGTCATATTCGAAAAGCAGAACTGAGTCCTCCCACATTAATTATCTTTAAACCTTCTGGGTATTGGATATTGAGGAATTGACAAAATATCCCAAACTCACTAGGTTTCCACATCATAGCAAGTGTATAGGGATAAATCACTGTTAATAATCTTACTGGGGCAGAAGAGTTTCCAATAATGTCTGCTCTGAAAGATGCTCAATTTACTGCATTAAATCCTCTATTAGTCCCAATGGGACAAACTTGTGTAAAAACAGCTTTGTGAGAATTCTGGTTTTAGAAAGTGGGATATTTTACTTTCCTGACTGTTGTCACCGAGTTTCAAATTATGAGTGCCTTCAAAATTATTCTCAGTTTAAATACCCAGAACCAAAGTATGTGTTAGTCAAACAACACAATACACCCATACACCGATCCGGATTTGCCACGAAAAGTTTAAACTCCTCCCCAGCTATTGTTAAAGGATCAATTTCTATTCATTGAAAATCACAAACATTATTAAGTGCTCATATAAATATCACAAACATAATGCACGTGCTCTTTTGTGCGAAATAGTTTAACCACTAAACACGTGATATCCAGGTGCGATGATTGGATAACATTGCAGATTAATTTGAATATGATTGACATTTGTGGAAGCGTCTATATTAAACACAGCTTTTCGACACACAGCGTTAGAGATACAGGAAAATCAATATGTTCTATATTGTTCACATGACTGAGTTGGCTGGATATCCATTTTTCAAAACTGACCTAAACTCCATCAATACCATTGGTTTTGCCAACAATAAAACTGATTTAATGACAAATGTTACAGTGTAAACCAGCTTTTTATTTGACCTAGTGACCCTTTTTTCACCCTACAGGAACCACTTCGCACTTGACCTAAATATGAACAAGACCATCAATCTGACAAAAATATAAGCTGAGAATATAAAAGTAAATCTCCCTAAGATATCTTACAATACATGTTTCATTTCTGACTTTACCTAGGTTTCATGTTTTATGAGAGTCTCAAGTGTGGTCAACCAAGGAGGACAAACGGCCCAGTGGTAGTAAATGGCACCACATATACCATGTTTCTTATAAACTGCTGTATCGTGCATTTATTTAATACCATATAAGACTGTGTATAACGTGCACATTTTCTCCCTCATTTTTGACATAAAAAATTGAGTGCACTTTATACATGGTAACAACGATTTTGGGCCGTTTTTCTGGACGAAGGCTATTGTGTATATGTGTTGCGTATACAGAAATCAATAACGATTGCCATTGTCATTGTCTCTGACATTGTCACAATGGGTTGCATATGGCAAGCCTACACAGCTAACAAAAACTTGACATTATCAACTATGTAAGACCCATGGAAACAGAGCTGCAGGCTGGGAGTACAATGTCGGCGAGTCCACTATACGTGAATGCAGGAAGCGCCTTCAGCAGATGCCTAGGTCAAAGCAAGCAGAGCGTGGGTCGGTGGCTCAGTATCCAGAGATGGAGAAACAGTCGATAGATTGGGTCACCAGTAAGTGAGACCAAGGGATGGCCATATGAGCGCGTTGTGGGAAAGCCGGTCTTAATGTATGTGTGTAAAGTGTCGTCCCGGATCAGCCTGTGCAGTCCACACAGGCTAATCCAGGACAGCACTTTTCGCCTGCAGTGGATTTATGTTTAGTAGAGACTTCCTTGAAACAGAAAATACCATAAAAGCGTAAAGTGCCATCCCGGATTAGCCTATGCAGACTGCACAGGCTGATCCGGGACAACACTTTAAGCACATGCATTAAGTCCGGTTTTCCCACGACGTGCCTCATATCTACACTGGAGCTGCGAAACAAGGGGTGACGGCTAGCCATTCTATCACCTGCCATGACTGGATTTCAAGGCACAGCAAATTGGGCTAATGGCTTTATGAAGAGGTACCAGCAGTCTATTCTTTGGCATACCCACCACATAGCCCAGAAATAGCCTTTTGACTTCAAGGATCAGCTGGTTCAGTTCCAGTGATAATCAAACAAAGGACCCAGTTTCATTATGAGCTTTCCAAATGCTGACCAGACATCCTTTACTTTCTACCTCACCTAACCACAACCTTAACAACAAAAGGGAGCTGATCAGTGACCATCAACAAACAGGCAACGAAAAAAACTGCTTCTATGGCAGACGGTAATGAATGACCACCGTACCTCATTATCAAACGAAAGACTAAGGGCCAAAGGGTGTGAAGTGGCCAAAGATGTCACGAGAAGGGGTGGATGGACGACCAGCTGGTCAAAGACTGTATCAAGTAATTATGAGGCAAGCAACCAGGTGGCAACACCAAGCGCAGCCTTCTGGTACTAGAAGCTTTCAGGTGCCACCCGTCCCTAGCACTGAGGGTCAAAGTTCAGGACAACCCTGACCATCATTCCAGGTGGAATGACAGGTATGTTGCAGCCCCTCGATGTACCCGTTAATAAACCAATAAAGATGCTGCGACAACAACAATGGAAAACATGGAACAGCAAAGGCACGGATACCTACACAGGAACCGGCTGGATGAGAAAGACAGAGCTTGAAGAGATATGCAAGTATATCGTAGAGTGTGTGAGGAACTTGACGCGGACATCATCAATAGAGCATTCAAAAAGTGCTGCATTTCAAACAATCTTGATGGAACCGAGGACAACATCATCTGGGATGAATCAGCAGGCCAACTCAACAAGGAACACACCACCGAGACTACAGACCACGACGACATGTACGATGACAAATTCTACAATATTGAAGCACCAATTGGCATGATCGATACAGAAATCGCACACCAAAGCGATGACGATTGAACTCATCTGACATCGACAGAAGACCCTTGTAAATGTATGAGATTGCCCAGCAAATAAACAGTCCTAATCAGGGCTACCCATTCGCTATGAAAAAAAAATGTAAAAAATCAGTGTCATGTAACCGTTGCTCTTTGTGACTTGGGCAATTTTTGCTCAGTCTCAGTCAGTGGTGATTGTTTATTAAGACAAACCTATTAAAATAATTTTCACTGATTTTTCACTGAAAAAATAAGGCTTGTCACAGGATGTGACGTATGCCCCAAAAGCATATGCTTGTCAGAGGAAGGCAACACAATGTCAAATAAAAGTAAAGGTAAAATGTAATGCTCTGGACAAATATCTTGAGATTTCAGCAACCGAGCTGTTTGTTGTGTGTGACACACTACCTCATAATGATCTTCATTCTCATCAAGTTATTACATTCCTTACATGTTCACAAAAATGATGCTTCCTACAAAAAGTTCATTCTAATATTTGACCTTTAAGTGTCACCTTGGACGAACAGCCCTTTAACACTAAGCATGTAAGTGGTATACGACACATCATCTGGTCATGGGAAAAAATAATCTGAAGTAATATTAAAATCTTCCACGCTTTTGAAAGTTATAGAGCAGAGAGAAAATTCCTTGACCTTTGACCTTGAATTGTGACATTGACCTTTGACCACGGACCATTGGAATTATACACGACACATCGACTGATCATGGGAAATAATAATCTGAAGTAATATTAACATTCTTCCAGAAGTTTAGAAGGGTGGAGAAACACAAATCCTTGAACTATGACCTTGAATTGTGACCTTGACCTTTGACAAACGAGCATGGACTTGTATGCAACATATTGTCTGGTCATGGAGAATACCTAATAATCTGAAGTAATTTTTAATTCCCTCCAGACGTTTAGAAGCTATGGAGTGGAAACAAAAAAAATTGATCTTTGACCTTGAATTGTGACCTTAACCTTTGACCGACAATCATGGGAGATGTACGTGACACATCATCTGGTCATGGGGAATACTTTATCTGAAGTTATATTAAAATCCATCCAGGCTTTAAAAAGATACAGAGCGGAAACAAAATCTGGATGGATGGACCCGCCCAACCAAAACCCACCCACAAACAAATGGTGCAACTACTACATGCCCTCTATCAGGGGCATAAAAGGAGAGCTGCCAGAGGACAGCGCGCTCGACTATTCAAAGTATTTAATTTGAAGTTACAAAACGTTTGAATATAAACTTTAACCAGAAAATCTATGTGAAAAAGGGGCACAACTCTGTCAAAATACAAAACAGAGTTATGGGTAATATTGCCCCTGATACTAGAATTGATGACAAAGGTTAGTTCCAAGTTTCAGCAGGTCCCATCATCCTCATGTCTGTCAGCAGGTGTCGTCATCCTCATGTCTGTCAACAGGTCCCATCATTCTCATGTCTGTCAGCAGGTGCACTCATCCTCATGTCTGTCAGCAGGTCCCATCATCCTCATGTCTGTCAGCAGGTGCCGTCATCCTCATGTCTGTCAGCTGGTGCCATCATCCTCATGTCTGTCAGCAGGTGCTGACATCCTCATGTCTGTCAGCAGGTCCCATCATCCTCATGTCTGTCAGCAGGTGCCGTCATCCTCATGTCTGTCAGCAGGCGCCATCATCCTCATGTCTGTCAGCAGGTGCTGTCTGCCTCTGGTTCCCAAAGCCACGATGTCTCTGGAATGTGGTTGTTTGGTTCACTGAAGCTTTATTGTCAGCCACCATATTAACCAGCCTCACAAGTTCAGAAATGTTGGTAATGTCTTTGAAGAAGACGAGCCTCTTGATCTCTTCATCAAGTCCATGTATGACAATCAAATATTTCCTTTGCTTACCTTCCTACCCTTTGTCCTACCTCCTGTACCTTTTCTGCATATTAAAAAATTAGGGATGTCAACGAATAATCGAATATTTGAATACTTGACCGAATATTCGAATATTAAATGAGTATTCGAATGGCATAAAATTAAAATAAAAAAATTCTCCATAATAAACTAGTTTAATTATAGAATCAATGATCATTATGTTTTCACAGTTACCTAATTTGACACGTTGACATGTTATTTAACACCATTGATACCCGTATGCGTAGTGGGAGATAACATATTAAGCAAACTGTGACAATCGAGTCGTAAACGGACCCCAAGAAGAGACCGATATTTGCGCAGTTTGTACGTAACATTATTTGGGTTCTAAGGTGAAGCTAATTGGAGACCGATGTTTTCACAGTGACGCTAATTGGAGATAAGTGTTTGAACAGTGTATGGTGCATTATGCGGTTTAGATGTTACTATTAATTTAACTTCATTCCTTTAATTAGCGGTGCATTAACAACTACATTTTTCATGCCGACTTTAAAGCATTTATTCGCTCAATATAACAAACACAAATGAGTAAAACAGTACTGGTATATATTCTATGTGTTTCCCGATGAATCTCAAAGTCTTCTCGTTCATTACAAAAGTTACAAAACGTTTGAATATAAACTTTAACCAGAAAATCTATGTGAAAAAGGGGCACAACTCTGTCAAAATACAAAACAGAGTTATGGGTAATATTGCCCCTGATACTAGAATTGATGACAAAGGTTAGTTCCAAGTTTCAGGTGAATAACTTATGTAGTCGTGAAGTTACCAAACTTTTGAATATAAACTTTAACCTGAAAATCTATGAGAAAAAGGGGCATAACTCTGCCAAAATACAAAATGAGTTATGGGGAATGCTGCCCCTGATACTGGAGTTTATGACAAAGGTTAGTTCCAATTTTCAAGCGAATAACTTATGTAGTTTTGAAGTTACAAAACTTTTCAATATGAACTTTAACCAGAAAATCTAAGTGAAAAAGGGGCATAACTCTGTCAAAATACAAAACAGGGTTATGGGGAATGTTGCCCTTGATAATGGAGTTGATGACAAAGGTATACTCTAAGTTTCAAGTGAATAACTTGTGTAGTTTTGAAGTTACAAGACTTTTGAATAAAAACTTAAACCTATTCAGACGCGGACGCCAAAGCCGGGGTAGTAGGATAGCTTACCTATTCTTCTAATAGTCGAGCTAAAAAATAGCTGCACGTAATATATGGCTGTGTACATGCTTTTTGTTGTTTTTTTACTTTACACTTGTATGTTCTACACTTTCAGATACTGCCAAACTAACATGATATAATGAGCAGAAAATAGCTGTCAGTATAAACATTAATACTATTAGCTGTTTTATTCCAATTTCATTAATTGTGATTTGAAAAATTAGAATACATTGCTTATGTAACCATGCACAAAATATATACTATTAAATTATATAAATGGCACTGACAATATGCTATGAAGACATCAAATCAAATTTTTTTTTATACCAAATTCTTCTTAGGCCACAACAAATTGATCTGATGTTCATCGGATTTGCCGCACCTTAAAGTCGTAAATCGAAAAAAAAAAAAATCTTTTTATTTTGCGCCCGCACCTACAATTTTGCCCTGAATCCGATTTTTTTAAATGAAGTTTTCATCAATGAGTCTCATTTTACGTTAAACGCCGACTTTGTGGTGTACCCAAATCATAACAAGCAATTGGTACTGATATAGACATGAATATGGCACTTTGTGGCAACTGGTTAATGTCCAGAGCACATAATTTATGACCCAGACCTTTACTCACCAACAGCCAGTCTGGCACAGCTGCCATGTGTATTTCAACTCTGCAATTGCTTATCATGTTTTATCAAACTTGTGAAAACACAATGAGATGTTTGTCAGCATTCATTGCCTAATTAAAGATGATTGCTAGCAAGCTCTCGTAATATCAGCAGTTAATTAACAGTTAATTAAAGGATTATCTTGTTGATAAAGGATGTGTGAAATCGGATGTCTGGATTATGTCAAATGAACTGATAATCGGGTACGTTTACATTTCGGACAGTTTTGACCAGCGGTTTGTCCTTGATTTCTTACTTCTAATATCCACACATATAAGTTGTTTCTGATATGTCCATTTTATAAATCCAACGTATCTGTTTGGTGTACATTTTGTTCAGCCTTTATATATTAAGGTACATTTAACAGGGCAAGCCAAGTCATTATGTTAGTTATTAATTTCAATTTATTTTGGGATATATTTTGTTAACATCTTGTGGATAGTTTAAGAGTGTATGTTTAAATAAAAAATAATTATCCAAGTTTACTGCAATGAACAATTAAGATAAATGTTAATATAAAAATCTAAATATACTAATGCTTTTGTTAATGCCATAATGCAATTAATATACAGCACAGTGAAGTATAATTTTATAACAATTAAAACAGTAAGATATAACCATTCCCTGACATGAAAATACGCAACGATGTTGTGAGTCGATTAAAAAATTGGCTCAAGAAAAATAAGAGCCAGTGTGAGCCCTGGTTTACGGTTTTAAAAAATGGTGGCGTCCAGTTGTTTCGTCGTGTCATTTAAAGATACAGAACTTATACTAGTGATTCCTAAATTGCTTTGTGTTTATTGTATGACATTTCATATTCATGTTATTAAACTGGTGGTAGTGTATCAAATATCTATTGTGATAATGACAATTACCTTGTATAAGGTCTACTTTCTTCTAGTTAAGATATGGCTATTTAGTATTTACTGCCACGTGTTAATTTAATAGCAGAATCACTATTGAAGACTTGTTGCACAAAACCCTTTGCAGGACATGGTTAAAGAAGAAATGGAGAAATTAGTTGCTTAGTTTATTACATATATAGTGATTTTGACAACAATTTATGGAAAAGAGCAGATGAAGAAGAAATTATTGACAAGATATCAAGTTATGATGGCGTTTGGCAGTAATTTTTAAACACTATGGGCAAGATAGGATTTTTTTTTATTTTGCGCTTTTCGCTCGCCTCCGATTTTATCGAAAATGGAAAAAAAACATTTTTATTTTTATTTCGCTCGCTCGCTCCAATTTTTGGGGGACAAAATCCGTACAACAACTGATCAATTTGTTGTGGCCTTAGCATATGACAAAGCACAGAATGACATGAATAGTTTTTCATTGTCTTTTAATCTTCCACTAGTTATCTGTTACGTGCAGATGAGCAACAAAGCAGCAAATAAACTCAATTGCAAAACAATGTTTCTCTTTGTTGCAATGTTAATCATCATTTCACAGGATTCAGAAGCTTCCAAGAGCATGACTAATGCATATTATAAATTTTTTATTACTATGTTTGAAGAAGTTTCTGACAAAGATTTAAAGATTTTCATACTTTTCAATATAGAGATACATGTAGGTTAGATACCAGTAAATCATTGTGTATCCCTCTGTGGTCCATTCAAAAGTAGTGCCTATTACTAACGAGTTCCTCTTTTCTTCTGGCATAAAAGCCATTTAGGTATCTCAGACATGCCTTTTGTGGTTATTTCTAATATCCTATGTGTGTCTGCAACATTTTGGTGCATTTCATTGGAGGCTAACTTGAAAGGTGAACTTTTGGGGTGTGTTTACTGTGGTATGGGGCTTTTGTCGAAATGACTGCCGAAACCCTGTTTTCTACCGGTGCCTGCATTCAAGTGAGATGCGTTTTCTTAGAAGTAACATGACATATCTTTTTTATTGCAAAATTTGAAGGAGGACAGATTGATCTTTAAATTGATACCAGGCTTGCACAAGCTGAAATAAAGGAAATGCTAGAAAAATGCTTTAAAAGTTTGCCGTTTTATAATGGGACCCTATGGGAATTGGAATTATTGGTATCTAACCTTTAAGGACCCCCCCCCGGGCGGCCACGTTTTTCAACGGAGTAGAGAACCACCCAAGTAACATTTCTGTAAAAAAAAAAAAAAAATCCAACCAGTGGCTTTTGACAAGAAGATTTTCAAAGTTGTAAATATAGCTATATAGCTGGAAGTTGCTTAAAATAACTTTCACAAAGTACAGAAAAATCTCTTGCACTCAGATGTCATGAAAGAATTCTATGCACAGAACCAATATTTAGGAGAACTTTTCACCATCCTCTTGCTATTATCTTCGCAATTCCACACACTGGTGAAATACATTTCCATTCAAAATGTAATTTAAAATTAGCATTCATCAATAGAATCGACACTCTGGAAAATTTAAGACAAATTGCGTGACACAATACACTATTCATAATAAGATTTATTCACAAAGTGATATATATGCCTGTCTTCTTTTATTTTAATATATTTTTTTCCTTTTCAGATATATAAGATTTGTTTTCTATGTCACAAAACATCAGCAAGCATGATTGTTTAAAGCAACTGCATGACACAATTCTGATATATACATTACTTAGAGCTGTCAGAGGACAGCGCACTCTACTATTCGTATTTCAGTTGGCACATTTGTTTGCCTGTGGAGCGGAGAAAGAAGCCTATACACATAGACTTATTTTTAAATAAAGGTAGAACACTATAATGGTACCCTAGTAAAATATCTACCTAAAATAGAATAGACAGGTATATTTTCCGCCTGTAAGCTTCCTTCAGTAAAAATACAACAAGAGGGCCAAAAGGCCCTAGGTCACTCACCTGAGAGGCTAGGGAACTAAACTGTTCTGAGCAAGTTTTGTGATGATTGGCCTATAAATGTGGCCTCAAGACTGTTTTAAAGCTTCTTGTTCAATTTTGCCATTGTGACCTAGTTTTTATAACCCACATGTCCCAGTTGCAAACTTTATTTATTTAATTAAAATAGCTCAATCTAGGACCATGTTATAGTCACAACAAGGAACAAGATATGTGGAAATTCCATGAAAACAACATTTTTCGAACAAAATTTGACCCCACCAACCCCATATGCAATCCAAGGCGAGGTCTAGATATAGGGTATCTACATATGAAGTTTCATTAAAATATTTCAATGTCTTCTCAAGCTATTGAGCGATAACTGTTAGTCTATTTTTAGTAATGGTGACTTTGACCTTGACCCCACCCAATCCATATGCAATCCCATGCGAGGTCTAAATAAAAGATATCTAAGTATGACGTTTCATCAAAATATCTCAATGTCTTCTCAAGCTATTGAGCGGAATCTGTTTTTTTATTTTTAGTAACCGGTGACCGTCGAACTTGACCCCTTGCACCCTATATGCAATCCCAAGCGAGATCTTAATATAAGGTCTATGTATGAAGTTTCATTGCAATATCTCAATTCGTTCTCAAGCTTTTGAGGGAAACCATTGTTCTACTTTTAGTTACAATGATCTTAATTCCACCCACCCCATACACAATCCCAAGCGAGGTCTTGATATACGGTATGTATGTATGAAGTTTCATTAAAATATCTCAATTTGTTCTTAAGTTATTGAGTGGCAACCTTTTTTTTTTGAAACAGTGACCTTGACCCAACTCACCCCATATGCAATCCCAAGCGAGGTCTTGACATAAGGTATTTATGTATTAAGTTTCATAAAAACATCTCAACGAGTTCTTAAGTTATTGAGCAAAAACTGTTTTTCTATTTTAAGTAACACTGACCCCAAGTGAGGTCTCGATATAAGGTATTTATGTATTAAGTTTCATTAAAATATCTCAATATGTTCTCGAGTTAGAGAGCGGAAACAAAAAGTTCTACGCCCGACCGCCGGCCTGTCAGACGACATACGCCAATCTTACAACCAATAATAAAAAACTGATTTTGACCTTTGACCTCCAATAGTGACCTTGACCTTTGACATATGGATCTGGTTTATATGCACTTTATGCTGTCTCACTGAGGAAAACATTTGTGCAAGATTGTAAGTTTTTAAAACCCATGGCAAGCTAAGGCTCACACAAGCAAAGTGTCAATTTTGCCCTTTTGCCCTTTGATCCCTATGTGTGACCTTGACCTAGGGACCTGATCCATGAGCGATACACACCAGCTCATTGCAGCAAACATTTGTGCCAATTAATTCTAAGATCCTTCCATCCATGACCAAGTATTAGTGTGGACTCGCAAAACAGCCAATTTAAAATCAAAGAGCAATTACTCCGTGAAAAATCATCAGATCAGAACTACCTGACAATATGCGCATGTCCCTTTGTTAGGAATGCTGCATACAAAGTTTCATTGAATTCGAGTTAGTTCCTGAGATCTCGTGCAAAACAAAAAATCAATTTGAATGTATTATTTTTAATATAAAAAGGGCTAGAACTCCATGAAAAATAATCAGACCGGAATGACCTGGCAATATACGTTTGTCCACTTGGTAGGGAAGCCTCATATAAAGTTTCATTAAATTCAGGTTATTAGTTCCAGAAACAAAAATTTCCTTAGAAAATGTAACAATTCTAAATTAAGGGCAATAACTCCCTGAAAAATCATTGGACCGGAACAACCTGACAATATGCGCATGTCCAACCTATAGGGATGTCGCATTTCAAGTTTCATTAAATTTGGGTCATTAGCTCCTGAGATCTCGCGCGGAAACGAGGTACAGGACGGACGGAATGATGCACGGAGGGAAGGAAAGACGGATGGGCAGACGGACATGGAGCATGATGGATAAAATCATTGGGAAAAGTTGTTTCACACCCAGACAAACTGAATTGCAGTGAAATTAGAATTTGGACAAAGCGGCGAGATTATGCTCCCCCATTCTGTGAGCATAATAAAACAGAAGTCTCATGCATACGTGTGACAATACAAAGTAATTTGTCATTATTAGCAATGAGGTATTTGCACTTTTATACTATATTTTAACAAGATGTACATGCAAAAAATAGTATTACACAAGACCAAACATTTACTACCAACAGTTAATGTGTATCTTTATTTCTGTTCTAGTTTTTTAAAATTAGGTAGTTATACTGGTAAAAGACACTCGTTTGAGTAGTAGAGGAAAACAATTATAAAATAATCTCTTGTTAGCCTTGTTTCAATCCGACAATGGTAGGCACACACTATCCCAAATCAACTGACTGTGATACCTAACCAATCAATTGGGAGATATTTAATATATTATTTCAAGCATCTTGAGGATGAAAACACAATTTCATTTTAAAAGATTTTTAATACTGCAATATTGGCAGCAGACTATAATTAATTGAGAACAATACAGTGGAGTGGGGACAAGATTAAAGGACCTCCCTTCAAAGTTGCATTAATGTTGTCCAACTTTTGTGTCCAGCCATCAATGACCAAGGATACAACCTTCGTTAGAAGTATGGTGCCCTTGTCTTTGACTGGCCAAGCTTGTTATTGCTGCTTCAAACTAAGATGAATGTCTGCTCTACACTTTAAATTTTGTGCCATCTGCTTTATTTTGCAGTACTTTTTATGCTCCCTGAAAGGGGAGAGCCTATAGTTGCAGCTTTTGTCTGTCCATCCGAATTCTGTTTGTACAGGTACGAAATTAATTTCCCTGATTATTTTATCCATCATACTCCATGTCGGTCCGTCCTTCCATCTTTCCGTTTGTCTGATACTCTGTTTCCGCGCGAGTTCTCAGGACCTAATGACCCGAATTTCATTAATCTTTATATGCAGCATCCCTATAGGGTGGACATGCACATATTGTAAGGTCGTTCTGGTCCGATGATTTTTCAGGGAGTTATTGCCCTTTGAAATAGGAGATTTTCTAAGGAAATTTTCGTTTCTGGGAGAAATCTCAGGAACAAATAACCTGAATTTATTCAAACTTTATATGCAGCTTTCCAACCAAGGGGACATGCGCATATTGTCAGGTAGTTATAAGCTTTTTTTAATTAAAAATAATACATTTTAATGGAATATTTTTGTTTGCGCACGAGATCTCAGGAACTAACAACTCAAATTTATTGAAACTTTATATGCAGCATTCCTACCAAGGGGACATGCACATGTTGTCAGGTAGTTCCGGTCTGATGATTTTTCATGGAGTAATTGCCCTTTGATTATTAATTGGCTTATTGTGCTTGTCCACACTATAACTTGGCCATGGATGGAGGGATCTTAGAATTACTTCGCACAAACGTTTGCGACAATGAGCTGGTGTGTACCGCTCATGAATCAGGTCCCTAGATCAAAGGTCAAGCCACATCTAGAGGTCAAAGGGCAAAATTGACACTTTGCTTGTCTGTGCTTTATCTTATTCTGGATTATAAGAACTACTTGGCACATATGTTAACATCAAGGAGACAACATAAAGTCCATGTAAACTTGATCCATATGACAAAGGTCAAGGTCACAATCATTTTTTTGCTTGTCCTAACTACGACATGTCATAAATTGAGCTATTTTCCAATTCAACATCACAAATATTTGCCTAAATGAGATGGCATGTTAAGAGCATGAATTAGATCTGTAGGTCAAAGGTCAATGTCATACTTAAAGGTCAAAAGTCGAAATTGGCCTTCTGCTTGTCTGCTTTTAACTTCTTGAATGAATTTTAAGACTTTTCATAAATGTTAGCCTCAACATGACAACATGTCTCATATGAATCAGGTTCTTAGGTTTCAGGTCAAGGCCAAATTTAGAGGGCAAAGCGATATCGGGCAGCATCCATCGGTCCTACCGATATTCTTTTTCAAATGATTTGCCTTTCTTATCAACAAATTATTCATTTACTGATTGACCATGTCTTACGTTCTGTTTTTTGGTTGTTCTTTATTCTAGATTAAAGTAAAATTTATACAATTCAAATCTTTTTTAACTAAGAAGTTTGCAACATGCACTAACCCTGTAGTACTCAAACAGTTGTTTTTAAACACTGTTTTGTATTGTAATCTTTAACATTAAATACGTTTAATATATTAATAATATATAATATCAAAAGTGTCCATTCCAAAAAAACAAACATTTGTACAGATTATATTTCTTTTATATGTAGGGATGGCAATGAATATTCAAATATTATATACAATGTTACATACCAAATACAAATTCTCTGGGTCTTGCGGTTTCAAGAGATTTTTAAAATAATTTTGCTATACAAGTCTATACAAACCATGTGACCTCCAGGGCGTGACCACTTTTTATCCCAGGGGCATAAGTTACCTCCTCATGTCTGCTGAATAGGATCAGCACCACAAACAAGTATCTTGAGTTTCAATTTAATGTCTTCGATAGTTATTGAGAAATTTATATTTATCAAAAAAATGTCAAAATATTCTAAGTTGTACGTCCAAACAAGGGAAGATAACTCTGGAAATACTAATCACAGGGTTACCTGCCTTATTGCAATGAATTACCCATTTGATAGTGGACATGTATTGAAAGTTTCAAATGGATACCTTAGATAGTTTTTGAGAAAAAAAACTTTACAAAAAAACTAAACCAAGAAACTTAACTAAATCAGACGCTGACGCAGATACTGACGCAGACGACAGAGCGAAGACAATAACTCGACTTTTTATTCGAAAAGTCGAGCTAAATAGTGTAGAAATCAATGTCCGTAGGAACCAATGTCCGGGATTCGAACAATCTTTGTGGAGGACCACTATACCATGTTACATACCAAATACAAAATTTCTCGGCCTTTCAGATTCAGAGAACATTTTTAAAGTCATTGTTATTTAAGTCGATATAAACTATATGACCCTCAGCATATTTTGAACAATCTTTGTAGAGGACCGCTATACAATCTTTCTTGCCAAATATGAAACCTATGGGCCAAGCGGTTTCAGAGGAGAAGATTCTAAACCCACTTACAATATAAGGCTATTAAAACCATATGACTCCCAGGACATGGCAAATTTACCCCAATGGCATAATTTGAACAATCTTTGTAGAGGACCACTATACAAAGTTTCATACCAAATAGGAAACCTCTGGGTATCGCGGTTTCAGAGGAGATTTTTAAAGTCCTTGTTATTTAAGTCTATATAAACCATGTGATCCTAGAGTGTTATCACTTTTACCCCGAGGTACAAGTTCAACAATCTTTGTAGAGGACCACTATAGGATGCTACATACCAAATACAAAATCTCTGGGCTTTGCAGTTTCATAGGAGGAGATTTTCTAAGTTGTTTTGCTATTTAAGTCTATATAAACCATGTGACTACCAGGGCGTGGCCACTTTTTTCCCCACGGGCATAATTTGAAAGTCTTTGTAGAGGACCACTATACCATGTTACATACCAAATACAAAACGTCTAGGCCTTGCAGTTTCAGAGGAAATTTTTAAAGCCATTTTGCTATTTAAGTCTATATAAACTATCTGACCCCCGAGGAGTGGCCACTTTTTAACCCACAGGCATAATTTGAACAATCTTTGTAGAGGACCACTTAGTCTGACGTCAAACAATCCATGGCCGATTACTCATGGACAATACAATATGGCGGACTAACAGTATGTCTTACATAAAAACATAGTTTCCTAAATTGTTTGCGTTCATTTTGCCTGTCGTTGTAACCAAACATAATATTTCATTTTAGTATATCGCGATCTTTTAGTGATTTTAAATCTCGTTGAATGTATATCGATAAAATATACTGAAATTCTGAATATCCTGTCTGAACATCCATACATATCTTTTGGATATTCGGATGTATTGTTTACTATTGAATAAAAACACCAGAAATTTAGTAATGTTTATTTATAGATCTTTAAATACACAGTTCTATTATTTTAAATAATTAACAACAAATAATACATTTCAATCTTATGTTAATAAAGACCATTTTCCTTATTGAAATAATATGAATTGGTCAAACAAGCTAAAAATAAATAAATAAACAAGACTGCCATTGTCACAAAGATACGCCCTTCAAAGAAGCTTTTTTGGGGTTGAGATTCAATGACTAAAGAGAAACAATTCAAAAATTAATAAGCAGCGTCATGGTATTCGTGCATCAATTCATCTCCAAAGCCTCTGTCTAAGTGGTGAGTTGAGGTATCAAAACTATTCCGTATATATTCTTAAATCAATAATCAAGATGCCAAAATAAACAAGAAACGTAGAAATTAATCGAAAACCAAATTTTTAGAATAAAATGCATTGAAGTCAGCACACAAAAATATTTTTTTCAAATAATATACATATAAAGTTTCATTAAAGTATCTCAATGTCTTTTCAAGCTATTGAGCGGAAACTTGTTTGCCTATTTTTATTAACGGTGTCCTGGACCCCATCAACCCCATATGCAATCCCAAGCGAGGTCTAGATAGAAGATATCTATGTATGAAGTTTCATTAAAATGTCTCAATGTGTTCTCAAGCTATTGAGTGGAAACCTTTTTTTTAATTTCTAGTAAAATTGACCTTGACCCCATCCACCCTATATGCAATCCCAAGCGAGGTCTCAATATAAGGCATCTATGTATGAAGTTTCATTAAAATATCTCCATCTGTTCTCAAGTTATTGAGCGGAAACCGTTTTTCTATTTTTAGTAATGGTGACCTTGACCCCACCCACCCCATACGCAATCTCAAGCAACGTCTTGATATAAGATATCTTTGTATGAAGTTTCATTAAAATATCTCAATTTATTCTCAAGTTTTTGAGGGGAAACCATTTTTTAGTTTTAGTAAAAGTGACCTTGACCCCATCCACCCTATATGCAATCCCAAGCGAGGTCTGAATATAAGGTATCTATGTATGAAGTTTCAGTAAAATATCTCCATGTGTTCTCAAGTTATTGAGCGAAAACCTTTTTCTATTTTTAGTAATGGTGACCTTGACCCCACCCACCCCATACGCAATCCCAAGCGAGGTCTGAATATAAGGTATCTATGTATGAAGTTTCAGTAAAATATCTCCATGTGTTCTCAAGTTATTGAGCGAAAACCTTTTTCTATTTTTAGTAACACTGACCTTGACCCTACCCACACCATACGCAATCCCAAGCGAAGTCTCCATATAAAGTATCTATGTATTAAGTTTCATTAAAATATCTCAATGCATGCTCAAGTTATTGAGCAGAAACAGTTTTTCTATTTTTAGTAACAGTGACCTTGACCCCACCCACCTCATATGCTATCCCAAGCGAGGTCTTGATATAAGGTATCTATGTATTAAGTTTCATTAAAACATCTCAATGCATTCTCAAGTTATTGAGCAGAAACTGTTTTTCTATTTTTAGTAACAGTGACCTTGACCAGGACCCTAGCCACCCCATATGCAATCCAAAGCAATGTCTTGCAATAAGGTATCTATGTATGAAGTTTCATTACAACAGCTCAATTCCTTCTCGAGTTAGAGAGCGGAAACAAAAAGTTTACGCTGCCACTACGCCTTTGACCTTGAATTGTGACCTTGACCTAGGACCTAGGGACCTGGTTCTTGCGCGCGACTCTACATCTCACCATGCTTGTCACTTAAAGTTATTTGAAAATCCATCAATGCTGCACGAAGAAATGCTCTGGATTAAGTGTCAAGGATTGATTTAAATATTTGACCTTTGACCTTGAATTGTGACCTTGACCATGGACCTAGGGACCTGGTTCTTGTGCGCAACACTCCGTCTTACTTTGCTGGTCACTCCTGCCAAGTTATTTGAAAATCCATCCATGCTGGACAAAGATATGCTCCGGACGAAGTGTTAAGGATTGTTTTAATAAATTTGACCTTCAACCTTGAATTGTGACCTTGGACCTAGGGACCTGGTTCCTGCGCACAACACTCCGTCTCACTATGCTTGTCACTTCTGCCAAGTTATTTGAAAACCTATCCATGCTTGACAAAGATATGCTCCGGACAATGTGGTAAGGATTGATTTCTTATATATGACCTTTGACCTTGAATTGAGATCTTGACCTTGGATCTAGGGACCTGGTTTTTGCGCGCATCACTCCGTCTCATCATGGTTATCACTTCTGCCAAGTTATTTGAAAATCCATTCATGCTGGACAAAGTTATGCTCCGGACAATGTGGTAAGGATTGATTTCTTATATATGACCTTTGACCTGGAATTGAGATCTTGACCTTGGATCTAGGGACCTGGTTTTTTGCGCGCGACACTCCGTCTCATCATGGTTATCACTTCTGCCAAGTTATTTGAAAATCCATTCATGCTGGACAAAGTTATGCTCCGGACAAAGATCGCGCGACACTCCGTCTCATCATGGTTATCACTTCTGCCAAGTTATTTGAAAATCCAGTCATGCTGGACAAAGTTATGCTCCGGACAATGTGTCAAGGATTGAATTCCTATATTTGGCCTTTGACCTTGAACTGTGACCTTGGACCTAGGGACCTGGTTCTTGCGCGCGACACTTCGTCTCATCATGCTCATCACTTCTGCCAAGTTATTTGAAAATCCATCAAGGCTGTGCAAAGTTATGCTCCGGACAAAGATCTCCCACCGCCCGCCCCCTCGGGTGTTCCCATACTACGGCCGTTTTTCAAACGGGCGTATAATAAATGATTTATTTATTGATATTAATAATTTATTTAAACTGTTATATTTTTTCAGCGTGCAGTTTCCACTCCAAGGCATCAGTACAACAGTAAGAAGATAGAAAGAACAGAAAAAAAGCCACAACATGTGTGATACTGTTCTCTTCCAACTTCACAAAATAAGAAAGTTCATAAACAGAAATTTCGCTGTTCATCTGTGTGATTACTATTGTATCTAGTGGATTTATCATTACATTATAAAAGGTCAAATGTAAAAAACAACTTCCTACCATAAGAATTTTATATGAGCATGTTATAAAATGTGAATATTAAGTGTGCAGCAAACAAAGCAATAATGAGGACATCTTACAAACTTTGCAACATACTCCAAGCATGTGTTGTCCATTTGAAACGTGAAAGTAAACTTAATCTATGTTTAAAATGATAATTAAATTACTTTCATTTGTAGCTTTAGAGAACATTGAGCAATGAAATTTAAATATGTTCAATTATGTAGTTCTGATTTGTTTGAGGGTGTGCATTGCCTGTGCCTATACTGCATCAAATTATTTCAGTGAAGATTTTAATGCAGATATTTTACTTTAGGAATATGCCCATTATTTGTATACAGTTGAAATGGTTGATTTGCAAATATATATAAATAATACTTTACATGTGTACATTTATTGTGCAAGTAAACATGTTCAGTCATCATAATATATTGTATGCAATAAATTGACAATTGTATTTCACGGAAGAACATGTATTATGAACATTACCATTGTGTCATTAGATGTTTTGGTTGCCGTACAATTCTTCTAATTTAAGAACATCGTCTGATTTTAATGGCGACCGCGTGGGCATCTTTCTGGTGCCAGGCACAGACCCATGTACAGTAAGCGCCAGGGTATCGAGCAGTTCCTATATAGGCACCAGGTGGCCCATTTTGTCGGGCGGCCGACTTGCATGGACTCAATACCTTTTCCAATACATTTTAGTTGCAAACATCTACAAGCCTGAGTGGCCATTGTCCGCTTTATATATTCATATAATTGGCACCGTCCGGCTATTGACCGGTCGACACCCGTTGCTCATACTGCTTGTTCACCATGTCTGTCAGCGAAAACCGTCCGAGGCCCACTTGAGTTTGTGACCACTCGAAGCAAAAAATATATAAATCGCACGGTGTCTGTCAGATTCCAAAAATTACCGATGCTTTATTGTTTGTTAAAATTGGACAGCGCCCGTTCTATTTGTGATCTAGGCATAAACCACGTGACCCCCCCTCCCCGGTGTGGCCAGTATTGACCCTAGGGGAATAATTTGAACAAACTTTGTAGAGGACCACTAGAGGATGTCACACCGCAAATATGAAAGCTCTCAGCCTTGCGGTTTCAGAGAAAGTTTTCACTCTTTAAATCTATTTTCAGCTCTGGTGTCCTACATATGCAGCGTACCAGAAAAATTTGAACAATTTTGAAAGAGGGTCATCCAAGGATCACTCCTGTGAAGTTTGGTGAAAATCCGCCCATCGGTTTAGATGTTGTTTGAATGAAAAGTTGATGACAGACGCACGGACGATGGACAAAGGGCGATCACGAAAGCTCATCATGAGCACTTTGTGCTTAGGTGGGCTAAAAACACGCACAATTCCACCAAAACCAAATTTTTCTAACAAAATGCATTAGTCAGCACATTTTTAGTAATGCCAATTAAATGGTGACCCTGACCCCACCAACCCCATATGCATTCCCAAACGAGGTCTAGATATAAGATATATAGGGCGAGTAGTATAGCTTGAAATATGTGGTCAATAGTCGAGCTAAAAACAACTGGTCACCGGAAAGCTGATGCAAGATCTTCAAACCTGCAGCATTGCCACTACGCCTCACAGTAGCCAGTTTGTTTTCTATTTTGTTTAAACATAATTTTATTGGTTTACTCTGTATTTACTAGTGTTCACAACTGTAGGGAAAACGGCGCTTTCGTTTACAATTATAACGGTACCGGACCCCCTTACAAAGTTGGGAAAAAAGTTGCTGGGTCTACATTCTACGAAAAGACAAACGATGCTCACCACAGCTCAACGTATACAAACTGTATTCATGCGAGCAAAAAGCACAAGCTGGTTTAAACCTGATACAACAAAGCTAATTCACAGGTGACATCACCACATTCATTATGTGGCAACCAAAATATGTGGCGCGTCGTGAGAAAACCGGTCTTAATGCATGTGCATAAAGTGTCATCCCGGCTAATCCGGGACGGCACTTTCCGCCTGCAGTGAATTTATGTTTAGAAGAGACTTCCTTGAAACAGAACATACCATAAAAGCGGAAAGTGCCGTCCCGGATTAGCCTGTGCAGACTGCTACGCACATGCATTAAGTCCGGTTTTCCCATGACGCCCCTCATATATACCACTTACTTCTTCTCCCTGTCCTAACTGTTACATAAAGATGATCTCTTTTGCCACCAAGCATCTTGATGAGAGATCTAGACACGAGTCCAAGTCAGTGAATCCGAAGTCGATGAATCGAACAAATTTTGCACACTGTTTCATGTGCTAAACATAGAAGTTATTTTAGCATCTGCCCGAAGGTGTAAGTTATCGCGAACAGCCATTTTTTAACAGACCAGACGGAACACAGGCAAAATCACAATTCGTGTGCAGGTATATTGTATGAGGCAATGTCAAAACCTGCAGTGTTCCCCTTTTTTATGGCAAAGCAGGGCTCATAAGGCTGGGGTCCAGGCCCATGGTTTTGAGGATAATAATTCCAACCAACTTTGTGAAGGCGAACACAAATACAAGTGGAGTCAATTTTGGGGGGGGGAAAGTGAACAATTTAAAAGAAATTTTGCTAGGGGATAATGTCTATATTCAGCATATTGTGATCTAATAAAAAAAGCCATGCATATTTTCTGTGTTCTCCTTTTTAAGGCATACATTAAATTGTGTGCTTCTACCTGAATACAATTCTTACCTTCAAGGTCAGTCAGCCATCAAGTCAGACATGTTCTGCAACCGCCTAGATTCAGACAGCTTTCAGATGTGGTTCATCGTAGATCAAGTAAATCAATGAAAGCTTAGTCCACCATCCCATCCCAGTATGTTTCCATGGCAACCATTGGCAGGTTTCCTGGATGCACATAAACTCCTACAGTAGAAAGAGTAACAAATTAAATCAATGTTCAAAAAGCACAATGTTACTTTTTTATGAAAACCAGAGAAGCAAGAGGCGATAAAATAAAATTGATTTGCGGAAGTAGTCAATGTGTTGGATAAAAGTTGAAACTGATTGAAAGCTGTTTGTTTGTTTGTTTGGATTTTATGCAGTTTTAACAGTATTTCAGGCATATCACGGCGGTCAGTTAACCTACTCACACTTTCCTGGCCAAGCTTAGCCGATCTAAGCGGCCTACCAGTACCAAGTGCACATACTGCCTTACTTGAATCAACTGACAACTGCCCTACTTGAATCAGAGGTAAAGGGAGAATAGCCGTAGAAAAATAATTTCATGACCAATCCCCACACAAGTTATGTGGCCGGGCTGGGTTTCGATCTCATGATCCCCAGATTGACAGTCCAGCGCTCTACCAACTGAGCTAGCCAGGCCCGGCTGTTTAAAAGCAAACACTGAAGTTCTAACAATCAAGATCATTAACAGTTAAATCAGTAAAAGGCGTTTTAATTGTAGAACATTAAGGCATTATTATTGACAAAACCTAAAATTTTCTTCACCCATTTTAAGCCTGTTAACAATTTGGTCGTTCAAGACTGTGCGGCAATTTCGGCTGGCAGGGGCATAACTAGGCAAATAAGTATTTTCATTATAATAAGTTATGTAATGTGCCATAAATTCTGGTTTGCTATATCTGACTTTTTTTGTTTAAATAATACGTACAATAATGGACAAAATGTTGAATAAAAAAAAAAAAAGAAGACATTATAACTTTTATAAACATAAGCATGTCTTTCAAAGGACTTATTCACTGATATTACCATGATAGTATTTTGGGGAAAATGTCATAAAATGTCTCAACTGCTATAACTTAAGCATCTGAGATAATAAATTTAACCAATCCAAATATTCTATAAAGCAAAGCATAAAAAAAGAAAAACAAGTATGCCTCCACTCAGAATCACATAGGTGGATTTAGAGGGACGGAAGCGGCTTATCAATATCGTGAAACTGGGGAGATCACTGATCACACGGTCAATTAGCATAACAAGTTAGGTCCTGTGCCAATATTGTGCTACTTTTATATGGGCAATATTGGCCGAAGGGCCTAACCGGGCAAAGACCAATTCTGTGGTGGAAACTTCTCCCTATATGTCTATAGAGTAGCGACAGGATTTTCGTCGCTACTTTCATGCGCTAAAATTACATGGTTAGCATTAATATTTCTTTATAAAATTTACATACCTGCAAAGAGAATTTATATCTCAATAATGTTTCATACATTTTTGTACGATAACACAGCCATTTTGGATGCAACACCAATTTAAACCTAGACACTATTGCATTTTCAACACATCTCGCTATCCCCTGCTCTGTGTAAACTTTAATCGATATTCTGCTACACTAAAATGATTGCGTCATTTTGATTCGTCATTCAATTCTATCATTCATCATCCGATTGGTTGAAGCATATTTGAAGGGTTAAACAAGGCAATGTAAACAGGGTGGACTGTACATAAATGTAGATTTTTAATAAAGTTTAAATCGGAATTAAATGCATGTCCTAGGTAAATTTCGGCACATGTTAAGCAGTTTAAATGTTTTTTAAGTAAAATACGTTGTTATATAGAGGATATTTGTTTGTTTCCGGTGTTATAATGCGTGATATCATCACCGGAAAGGGAGACAATTAATATTTTCACGAGCTTTTGCGTTTGTGAAAATATGTAAATTGTCTCCCTTTCCGGTGATGATATCACGCGTTATTTTAATGCTATTGAGTATTCTTTACATTTGAATTATTTTTGAAGGATTTTCAACACGATGTGTTCAGTTTTATCTCAGTACTATTTTCTCTATAATGCGTAGTAATCGGTGTTTGTAATAAACATTCCTGCGACATGTTGGATTATGATAAAATATGCCGTGGATTAGTTAAGCAATTTAAACCGGAATTTTTTTACTCTACTGGCATTATCATGGCAGCGTGTTTACAGTACAACAGTCTACTATGCTGTACCGTATATACATAGGCAACGCAGAATCCGGGTTTCTAAATTTATTTAAGTTAAAATACATGCAATTGGATACATGTAGTCGTTGAATAATTTCAAGCTTTTAAATCGAACAGTTAACAATCAATGCTAGGTTTAAATATATTTATATTAAAAGTACGTATTGAAAGTGAAAGTGCATTCAGTTATCCGAAATTCATTTTCTAAAAATAGCGTGAACATACGTGTTATGATGTAAACAATAGTTAACACAGTCACGACATTCAGAAGCACTATGTTTTCGAAAGCAATTCAAGATGACTAAACTCGTAGATGCGCGTTAAAATGCGAAAGAGTGTTCTAAAATGGATTACTTATACATATAAAGTGCTTTCTATATTAGTGATTCGAATTTAAGAACACAATTGGGTTAAAAGTCGGTCGAGAATTTGAAGAAAACAAGCTGGCGGATAATAGAACGCTGAACACTTCTTACACCCGCACATTGAATACTTAAATACTTAAGCATGATTACTGGATATACAGACTTAATACACAGAAACTAATTATATATAAATATGTGCTTGCCTAATGAGCACAAATTACTACTTAAGGCCACGTTGGATTCTTGTTGGATTTTGGAGAACCGGCAATACAGCAATTATGTAAACAAAGGGAGACTACTTTTCATAGAAACAGTAAACAACAAGTGCAACTGCAAGTGTATTATGCGGGAATTAATAACGTGCAAAGGATAAAATAAATACGTTGGAATCTAAAATTAAGTTTGGACCAAGGTGACCAGCTCCAATGCCTTGCGGGTAAAACTTGTACCCGCAAGACATTGTCTGTACTAGTCTCCTTGGCTCAATACGACTGAGGAAAATCCAAGAGAAAAAAAGAGGAAATACAGTTCAATATATCGGAGAGATATTCTTAATATTTGCTGTTATTAATCTTCACTACTTTTCTTTTCGGTCATTTTGTATGATAAATGGTGACAATACCTACAATTAAATATTGTCCAAATCAAATGAAATTTTTAAAAAGTAGTCCCTCACTGTGAGTGATATTATATAAATATTGACTTCCTTGAGGGTGACAGTGCGTCTTGTCAACCTGAGGCAACACTGTCGACCGAGGCTTTAGCCGAGGTCGACAGTGTTTGTCAAGGGTTTACGAGACGCACTGTCACCCTCAAGGAAGTCAATAATTATTTTATTATACCGAACAATCCCGTATCGTTTGCGTACCGGGCGACATGGCGGTAGCGGGCGACATCGCCCGGCGACATATCAAATTGTTGCCCGCTGCAGTTTATGTGCATTGCACAGAGAAATAATCAAGTGAGGTATAATAAAAGGATATATCTCACTGATACTTTTCTATATTTCACTACTTAGCATTAACTAAATAACTTTATCGTCGGAAAAAAACGAAATTTATGAACAATTTACCTTTTAGGTTTCCACCACATAAATAGTCTTACGGCGATGAGATGTTCCAGCGAATTTAGCCCTATATAAAAAGTAACACTAAATTCGCTGCACGTCTCATGAATTAGACTAACGGTCAATCAGAACTGCGAAACAATTCCTTGCTATCAGTGGACTGGTCCACTAAATACTAACAACACTCAAAAATATACACTCAAAAATATATATTTATGACAAACTAGTTTTCTTACTTGAAAATGATAATGTCTTATATGCGTATGGAAAATAATAATTGTTACAGGTACCTGTGCTTTCAGCGCTTTGATTTGAACTCTATGTAATTGATACACGTTTCAGTTCGCTTCATTATAAATTAAATAATATACTTTTCTTTTTGGAATCTGTGACGGTTTGGAATTTGTCAGTTTTCCAATCTGTGAACATATCCCCTTAAAGATGTTTGAAAACGCACGTGCGCAGTTTGAATCGAAATTCATTCTATTTCAAAACCTAAATGCATTCTACAAAAGTGTATTAAATAAAGTATCTGCATCAATACGAACAGACAAAATTTAGATAAATTTAAAGTTTTACCAGAAACTGGTTCAAAAACGCATTTTCAATAAATTTCAGTAACGACCATTGATGAACATCCGTCATCTCGAACACTGAATAGATTTGGCGGCAAACTTTGTCCATTTCCAACTTCACGCATAATAAAGTCTCGTTGAATAATCGTCCAGAGGCCAATATTTGCGTTCAGTGTTGATGTCTTTAATAATTCAAGTCGCCTCTGTAATCTAAATGTTAAGCCTGATTTTTGACAAGTTTAAAAATCGATCTAGCCGGAAAATAAGAAATGATCGACGACATGAAGTTTCGCTCCAAGACGTTTCCTCCCTGGCGCTTTCGCCCTTGGACATTTCGAATCCAGGTTTCCCCGCAAAATCTACTGCACTTGGAAATGTTAATCTTCAAACTAAGATTTTTTATATCGTCGACCACTACATCATTGTTTGCAAAAATACACTGCATTTCAAAATATGTTCAATATTCTTGTTTTTACATTAATACAAAGTGAAGCTGATGGTGGCAGCCCAAAAGAGCGGGACGCAGCGTACGTGCTGCTTTTTGCTCTACATCAATATCTAGACTGAGTGGTTAATACTATTCACTCAATAAACTTTAGCATCGCACTTAATTACAGCAAGCGTACCGGCCGGTAGTCCGTCGAAGAAATTGACATCAAAGCCTGCATCAGTTCATGCATCTGTCCGTTCGTGTGTTGTTCGGAAGTGTGAGCGTCCATGAAAAAGTATACAAGGCCTGTCATTGTGATATCGTATTTTTATTCAATATTAGTCTTTTGTTTTAAATAACGAATTGTGTTAGTTCATAATCATGTTAATAGGAAATACTTCGGTGTCATTGAACATTGCAATATATTCCTGGAAGTGCAAACTGTATATCATTGAACATTGCAAAAGTTCCTGGAAGTGCAAACTTCATGTCATTGAACATTGCATTAGTTCCTCGAAGTGCAAACTGCATGTCATTGAACATTGCAATAGGCCATGGAAGTGAAAACTGCATGACATTGAACATTGCATTAGTTCCTGGAAGCGCAAACTGCATATCATTGAACACTGCAATAGTTCTTGGAAGCGCAAACTGCATGTCATTGAACGTTGCAATAGTTCCTTGAAGTGCAAACAGCATGACACTCAACATTGTAATAGTTCATGGAAGTGCAAACTGCATAACATTGAACATTGCAATAGTTTATGAAAATGCAAACTGCATGATATTGAACATTGCAATAGTTCATGGACGTGCAAACTGCATATCATTGAACATTGCCTTATTTCCTTGAAGTGCAAACTGCGTGACACTGAACATTGCAATAGTTCCTGGATGCACAAACGCCATGTCATTGATCATTGCAATAGTTCCAGGAAGCACAAACTGCATGGCATTGAACATTACAATAGTTCCTGGAAGTGCAAAATGCATGTCATTGAACATCGCACTAGTTCCTGGCAATGCAAACTGCATGTCATTAAACTTTGCAATAGGTCTTTAAGTGCAAATTGCATGTCATTGAACTTTGCAATAGTTCCTGGAAGTGTCATTGAACATTGCGTTAGTTCCTGGAAGTGCAATCTTTTTTGCATGTCATTGAACATTGCAATACATTTCGATGTGCAAGGCTGTATGTCATTGAACATTGCACTACTTCTTGCCTAAACACACGCTTCGATAAGCCCCATATATCTCTAAACTGAATACAAAAATGGTAATACTGCCATTTAATAAAATAGATTGTCTTCATTACCATTTTAGATTAGACCGTCATTTTCTGGAACCGCGAGCATTTGTCAATGGTCTGTAGCAGACAATTTGTAAAATGATATTCACTTCGGTGAACAGTTTATCAAATCCTTGTTGTAGAACATGTATAATATACAACATGTGTTTTAAAGAAGTACTAGTATGCCGGTGTATTTAATTATATAATCACATGATTATTGTTTTAATTATAATAACTTTACCAGTACCTTACACTATGATTATTTAAATAAGTTAAACACGTTTAAAGATACAAAATACAAAATAGTTTTGTTAAAAAATAAATGCGAGCGCTGGAATTTGTATAGCGTTCTTCCGTTTTAAGAACTTGAATATTGTTTTATTTTATTTTTAAATTTATTTATGGAAACGTGATATTTTTTCTTACAGTGTCTTACAACTCAAAGTGCTCTAAAAGTAATGGTTTTGAAAATTCTTAAGGAAATGTCATTAAGAAAACAACATTTACGGGAGAATAAATACCATAAAACATTTTAGTTTCTAATTCCAGGAAAATCCCGATCTGTGGCACTGCGATAAGGAAAATAGCACAAATTCGACTCTCCAAGAATGGCGAGAATAGCTTGACGACGCAACTCTTATAATAATTTGTTTGAATTTTTATTTAAGATAGCATATTCTAATGCTTTGCTTTGTTCTCGTTTAGAGCATATACGAGTCCATTTGCCGTACATGAGAGCCATAACATTTAAAATCTATTATTACTCTTTTGCATATACATGCTAAATGAACGCCACGTTGTAACAGATCTACGACAACATCTGACGCGATGTCACCTGATTGAAAAATATAGTTTTTATTTCAAAATGTGACTCGTTATCAAGATACTACACCATGTTTTACGTGCATAATTTATCCTTCCAAGTTCTCACTGATTGTATTACAGTACTTTAGAATTGTTGTTTGTATTATTATTAACGGTCACGAAGAGCGCCAAGTAAATCGAATGTCCGGAAATGTAAGGCTCATTGCGTGACGCCGTAGCACTTCCAAATCACATGTATTTAAAGCCTTACGTATGTCTATTGCATTTTCTTTTGGGTCATATATGCGTGAATGCTTTGATTTACAGCGACAGCACATATACATACTGTAAATGCAACCATTATAGTGTGTTTGCAAAACATACTGACACAAAATCGCTTCAAAAATTGTGCATTCGAAAGTTTGTAAAAATAACCACTAAACAATTGTGAAAAAAGCTTCTAAGCTGGCTTTATTAGTTCATTTCTCATTCACACAGCCGATGTAAACACGAATTTGTAGTATTGTATCACTGAATTCGAAACCGTGTATTAGTCTATACGCAACGATAAATTTAAACTTCTTTCTTAAGCCAAAACCGCAGACGTTGTATATAGAATCCATTCAATTTTAATGGTACACATAATCAGCAGCGTGTCAAAAACTTGTCTTCATTACCATAAAAAGCTGTCGCTTTCTTGAAGACTGAAACGTGTCTATGGGTCTAGATTTCATAAACAACTTTATCTGTCGAAGACAAATAAGACATTGTTCGCTCAAACAGAAAATCGAACTTGCATTCTCCACAACTGATATGCAAATACGGAATATTATCACGAATGCGTGCTATTACAGTAAACTATAGTGATAACAGGCAGGATCTCATGTTGATGTCGTGGGAGATTGCAGTGGTGGAGTGGAAAGGTGTCCGCCTTGCGATTGGGTGATTGCGAGTTCGATCCCTACCCAGGGAGCGTTCATATTCTCTCTACAGGAGTCACCAAGTACTGGTTCTACCCTTGAAACGGACTCGAAAATGTCCAGGACCCCATCGGAAATAAGCCGGAGGGCTTTCATGGGCCAACCGTGGCTACTGTGATGTTTTAAATCATCAGCATCTAGGGCATTGTACAAAGTTCAAGATCATTCAAAACCTCGTTTGGCAAAAGGTCTAAAGTGCACCTCTACCACGGTATGCAGATGACATTCTGGTACGAAACCACAGCAGTACATCTTTTAATAGTGGAACGACGAACGCCTAGTGGGTACATCATCGTCAATTAACAAATAATCGTAGACGCGTTTGTTTTAATTCAGTTGCAGAACATTACCGGTAGGTCATAATGAGGATTTATATTGAATATAACCAAACCGGCCAAAAAGACCTTACTGCAGTACACCATAAAGGCACCCAACATGTTAAAAGTAGGCGTGCAATTTCAAACAAGAACAATCGTCTTCTTTTATTGTGAGAATAATGGCATAATAATATTATAGAGGGTATTCGTTGATGCCACTGTAAGATCGTTATGCTATTTCATGAGCGGTCATATCCAATATATTTTCAAGAGTGCATCCACTTTCACTAAATAGTATGTAGTGAAAATGACTGCACTCTTGAAATACATACACATGTGCCTGTAACAATATTTCTTTATTTTCCATAAATATATCATATAATAAGAGTGTACGTATTGTTTATAAGTTCATCAACCGTAAATAATGATTGTTACAGATACCTGTGACTACATAGCAAGAAATAAATATACCGGCGTTGACCGACGCCGGGAAATAAACGGTTCATTATATAACATTTTTTTAAAAAGCACCGATCCTCCAAGTAAACTGTGAACATATTTATTTACATGATGAACATCGTGGCGATCTGGGCCCTGTTGCTCAAAACTTTAACGCTGAAAATTGTAACAATTAATTTACATAAATAACTTCATCCAAATTTTAACCGCTGTGAGCTGAATTGGCCGTAAAGTCTTAAGCAACTCGCCCCAGGATTAAATCCCAGTGTCATCATTAAATGTACATTCTCGCCCCAGGATTAAATCCAAGTGTCATCATTAAATGTACATTTAGAAGAGCTTCGTTCACGAAAGCCTCAATTCGATTTTTCGTTCAAACTGCATAAATCAAATGTGGCCAAATTTATCTGAACACGTACATGAAATTCTTTTCTTAAAAAACTTTTGTGAACATGTAAATAATTGCAGTGTAGATGTGCCCATAATTCAACCGTTGATGGCAAAACATGTTCTAGTCGGCGGTCGCAGGAATTGGCCAAATTGAATTTCTTTGGTGTTGTGTCAGCTTTTTCTAGATTTTCTAGGTTTTGCAACATTCCGCGACACGCTTACGCATCTTAAAAGCGGCTAGCCACTTACTGAAGTGAAAATAATATAACCCGATTTGGACATATATCCTGGAAAATGATCGTGACACCATCGCGAACGAAGCTATTCAAGCAATAAGATTATAAGTGTATCGGCACGTACCGATTCATTCATTTCAATTGGACAAAGGTCGGTAATTTGACACTCGTACGCAACTTAATATCCTCTTTCTAACCCGATTTGGAAATTTATACTAAATGGTGGTGAATTCTTCACAAACAAAGCTATTCAAGAAAACGGTGTATCTGAACGTGATTGTATATATTGATTAGTCTCCGTCGGACAAAGGGCAGTAATTTTGAGATATATCTTGACAAAATTGCTGATTTCCCCCAAGGCCAGTTTGAATGTACTTGCCATGTCCTAGGCATACATCCCATACATATATCATGTTCAAACAGATAGCACTATCTGACTTATAATGGAGCGTTCCTTGTATTTGTTTAGATACGGTATACTTCGCAGGTTCATTGTGATCACGGGTTATTTTCCAGGACACTCGGAAACACTCGCACCATCCACTTACATTTTGTAAGCAAGTTTCCGATTTTTTTTCCGGAATACGCACCAATGAAATTATATTGGATACTTCTGAAAACAAGAGGGCCATAATGGCCCAAAGGGCTCACCTGAGTACTGGCAATGATGAAAGCCTTACTGCTGTAAAAGGCTTGTGGGAATGTACGCCATAATGTCCTTACATAATTTGTCTAGCTGATTTACCTTCATACATAGAACAAGTAAGGACCTGGATATATTTCTCAACCATGGTATCCAACTGTTCGAGGGCAATTTCGGAGGAATAGTGTTAATGTAGGGAAAGATCTAGAGCGGAATAGCAGGGCGCCCCGTCCTGCTCCTTTCTAGCCCCGCCCTTCTGCCCTAAACCGCGCCCCGCAAATATTATAATGCGCCCCGCGTCCGCGACTCGACTTCCGTCAACGTATCGGCGTCCGTGACGGGATCATCGGCCGTCAGTCATTCTACCTCCGTCAACGTATCGGCGTCCGTGACGGAGTGTTCGGAAGTTCGCGAATCTACTTCCGTCAACGTATCGGCGTCCGTGACGGATACTTCGGACGTCCGTGATTCTACTGCCGTCAATGTATCGGCGTCCGTGACGGAGTCTTCGGAAGTTTGCGAATCTACTTCCGTCAACGTATCTGCGTCCGGTACGGGATCATCGGGCGTCAGAGATTCAACGTCCGTCAACATATCGGCGTCCGCGGTGGAGTCTTCGGAAGTCCGTGACTCTACTTCCGTCAGCGCATCAAAGTCCGTGAAAGAGTCTTCGAGTGTACGTCAGTCTACGTCAGTCAGAAGTTCAAGTGCCTTGAAAGCCAAACACAGAGTGGGATTTGATCCCAAATGGAAAGACACTAGACCTTGGCTTCAGGACAAACGTGCAGAAAGCCCGAGTGGATATGTGACTGTTATGTATTGGGATTTGTGTCGAAAGCACAAGTCAACGGGAAAGAATGGCAGCAATGTGTGGAGTGAAGTTGGCTGCCAGTCATTAAGACTTGACAAGGTTAGGGAACATGAGTCGTCGGAAATGCACAAGCTTGCTGTTAGACTGGAGACAGACAACCAGTTGAATATCACGTCTGCATTCAGTGGCGAAAAGTTACCAATGGGTCAAAACGAATTTGAAGCAGTGAAAAGTGCCACAAAGATTCTTCACTTCTTAGTTTCCCACAACATACCACATACTTCTATCTACAAAGACATGGTTAACTTCGCTACAACTGAACTGGAATGTCCATCACTACAGTTTCTACAAAAAGGAAAAAATGCCCAATACACCAGCAAAACGACCGCCAATGAACTAATAGAATGTATGGCAAAGGACATAGAGTGTACCTCAAAAGAAAAAGTGCTGAAAAGTCCCGGATATGCGATTATGGCGGATGAAACGACTGACGTTTCCAATCACAAACATTTAGCCTTTTGTGTTAAATATGTCGATATCGAGAGTGGAGAAACATGCTGTGAATTTATTATAGACGGTGACAGAAAAGCAGAAACAATATTTAATGAGACCAAACAAATTATTGAAGATCTAAGTGTTGACAAATTCGTGGCTTTTGCTTCTGATGGATGCAACACAATGGTAGGAAATAAAACTGGATTGGCGAAGCGACTTAAGGACTTCAAACCTGAAATAATCACTGTACATTGTCACAATCATAGACTGGCACTTGCAGCGAAAGACGCATTTGAAAATGTGCCATTGCTATGAGAGACAGACGACTTATTAAACCATTTGTTTAAATATTACCATTCGTCAGCAAATCGGACTGGTTCGCTAGAACAGTTGCAGAGATTGCTTAAAGATGGTAAAACAAAGACAATAAACAAACTGCACACACTCGATGGCTATCACACCTTGAAGCTGTCACATCTGTTCGGGACACCTACAAGGCGGTAATTATGGACTTAGAAAATGCAGTCTCGTCAGGCAGTGACAAAGTTAGGATAGGCAGTGGACCGTCAGCAAATGGACTTCTTAAGAAATTAAAACTTTACCAGACTGTGCGTGTAATTCACTTCTTGCGTGACGCATTGCAACCACTTGGAAACCTAGCTTTAGTGTTCGAAGCCAATAATACTGACCTGGCAGCAGTCAAACCATGGACTGATGCTACAATTGCAGCACTGAAAAAACTTCAAGTGCAGGATGGATTCAATACCAGAAAAGTGGAGTCACTCATGAAGGAGCTTGGCATTACACCTAGTGAGCAACAAAAAGTAAGATCTGCGGAAAACAACTTTGTTGACAATCTGATTGAGCAGATCCTGTGTCGACTGGATTCAACTGACTTGATAGACAACCTCAGTGTGTTCAACATGAGAGACACCAGTGCATTCTTTGGCAATGATGAAGTCACTGAACTGGCTGAACATTTTACGCTAAGTACTGACCATTGCCTAGAAGAGTGGGACTCCTTAAAAACTGACATTGAATATTTGGACTTGAGTATTGAGTCACCGGCCCATCTTATGAAGACACTAGTGACCATCTCTGGAAAGACTGTGCACCTCTATCCAAACATACAAACATTGTGCTGTATAGCTGTTGTGTTACCTGTGAGCACAGCAGAAGTTGAGCGTGTCTTCTCAGGTGTCAAATTAACGAAGACCAACATGAGGAACAGGCTGGAGGTGGATACAGTGAGTGACCTACTGATGATAAGCAGGAACGACAGGTACCTTAACATTGACGGAACAGTGAGGCGGTTGCACAGCCTGAAACCAAGAAGAATCTAGTGCCTTTTAAGTATCATAGTGTTCTAAACAGAAAAATACTTCATACCTTAAATGATGCAAACATAAATTAGAATACAGTTCAGTACAGTATTATAACTTCCACTGATAAAATCAGTATCCAACCACTGGATGTATTGTTATGAAAAAATGATTATAAGTCAACTATTGTTTGATATTTACTATTTGTTGCTTTATATAAGTTACACATGTATCCTTGAAAGATAAATGATATTATACACCATACAGAGCCATTCTTGTATGCTATCTCAGTACACAAGCCACACATATAACATTTTATGAAGATGATACTTGCTGTTTTGAAACACAATGTCACACAATGTTGTTGTGTAATATGAAAATGCCTCTTGTTCTTGTTACTTTTATTGATTGTTACTTAAATAAAATAAAACAGTGTAATAGTGTTTCAAATTGTTAATACTTGTTTCTTGTGGTATTCAATATACTAGTAACAGTAGCCACTCTATGCGTTTCAAACATAACGAACAACGCGAACAGTGACATTGCCCCTTTTGGACAGCACCCTGCCCCTTTTAGACAGCACCCTGTACCTTTTCCATTCCTAGATCTTTCCCTAGTTAATGCTGCAGTTCTCAAAGATAATGGCGACCACTGCGCAAAGGTCATGTCATGCTTGCCGGCTTGTTTCAAAGACCCGTCCTATATTTAAATTCGCTTTAGATTTTATGGTCATAGACCCATTGTGCAAGTTTGGTCCAGAGTGGTTGAAAATGAAGTCCCCGTCTTGCAACAAATTCATGTTTGCATTAATTTTCACAATTAAGGGGATATAACTGCTGTATCCGTGGCCTGTCTCATTTGCTGCTTGTGTTGAGATCTTATGGCCATACAAAACATGTGTTTCAAAACATGTTTTATCAAGATTGAATGAAAAATGAAATCTTGATGCACGAATAAGGAAATTTTTGATGTTTTTTCACTAACAAAGCAGCCATAACTCTGAAATTTGTTTCGCAATCTGACCCATTGTTGGCTTCTACTGCAGTCGTATGATCACATACAAACTGTGGAAGTTTGGTCAAGATTGGAAGAAAAATAAAGTCTCCATGAACAAGAAAAGCAATTTTTCCATTTTTTTCCACATACAAGGGGACATAACTCCGGTGTCTGTGGCCTTACCTTACCCTTTTTTGGCTCCTGCTGAAATCTTGTGGTCACACAAACTGTGGAAGTTTGGTCAAGATTGGACGAAAAATGATGTCTTAATCAAGGTAAAATGGCAATATTTGCCTATTTTTCAACAAAAAGGGGCATAACTCTGGTGTTTGTGGCCCAGTCCGGCCCAATGGTGACATCTACTGTGCACTTTTGATAAAACACAAACTGTGGAAGTTTGGTCAAGATTGGTAGAAAAATGAAGTCCCTATGAATGAAAAAGGCAATTTTTGCAGGTTTACCCACAAACAAGGGGCCATAACTCTAAGGTTTTTGGTCCAATTTTGCCCATTATCAATACCAACCGAGATTTTATGGTCATACACAAACTGTGCAAGTGAGGTCAAGATTGAATAAAAAAAGTAGCCTGTATCGCGATACCGGTCCAAATTGTTGATGGCATACGGACGACGGACGCCGGACGACGCCGGAGAGGTCCCCAATACCAATAGCTCACCGAGCACTTCGTGCTCAGGTGAGCTAAAAAAATGAGCAACGGAACAAAATGTACGACTATGCAGTTCCGTTGAACGTAACAGAAATGTCGATCGTTGAATCTACATGTGAAGTTGTGTTCCACTTTGAACATCGTTAACGTAACATGTGTCCCATATTGCAGCGACAAAGCTGTATGCATCAGCGGATTGATGGTTCATTTGGTCTTAAGCGTGACTGAGTATCAACCTAACCATTTCCGTTATACTTGTAACAGAATTTGGGCCCGTATAAATTTACCAACCCATTCTTAGACATAAGAAAAAGAATAAACATAGACTCTATAAAAAATATATGAGTGTTTGCAAATATTGGCTGCCACCAATGTCATAAATAAAGAACGCTTTTATTAGAGTTGATGAATACCAAGCAATACCCCGTAGTCATTTTTACATCGTTCTCAGACTATGATAAAGCTGTTTCAAGTCTATTCTTTATTCTCAAGCCTAAGAATAGGTTGGTGAATACGGGCCCAGATGTTAAAACAAACATTAGTGTTCTTGTGATACTTAAGGCACGTTTTATTATAATATTAAAACTTAAGACACGTGTTATTATAATATTAAAACTTAAGACATTTTTTATTATAATTCTAAAACTTAAAACATGTTTTATAATAATATTAAAACTTAAGACACGTTTAAACTTAAGACATGCTTTATAATAATTTTAAAATTTTTGACATGTTTTATTGTAATATTACGACGTATTATACCTCTCATAATCAAGCCGTTGCCGCCGTTGCAGACAGAACGTTACTGAAGGTAAGCCTACGCTTTCTTGTTGAAGTATTAGTTATTAGCAGGGATTAATTCACGCTAGAAGCGATGAGCATTTATTATAGCAATTTAGGGTAATTCATTATAGGAGCTTTTTCGCAACGTGATGAAAGCGTTTGCATTTTTCAAGATTAATTTAAGTATGAAAATAAACATGTTAGCAGGTTAGTGCCGATGTTTTATTACTTCATTTTGCTATTGTCGTTGCATTTAAATATGAGTTACGTTAAAATATTTCATGCATGTCTAGGTAGGTTTGAAAACACTGCTTAAAGCCACTTAAAACGTTTCGAAAAAGTAATCATGGGATATATTTAGGTGTGACGCATTCGTTTTCAACACGTCTTAGTTCATGAATGAATTATGTGAAATACCATAATTTTGCAAATATACACATGTAGAATAATTCATTCTAACAATTACATCACTGCAGACAAATGTACCATTCTATATTCATAAATATAACGCCGCATAACAACAGCTTCAAAAGTTATACTCCAAGACAGTTTTCAAGTTTTTATCTTCCAACATTTTGTAACAGGTATAGTGTAAACATAAAGTGTACACTTTTCCAAATGTCTTCTTAACGTGAAATGTACGGTTGTCCAACCGTTGTGTAAACGTGAAATATTTGATTTTACAACGTCTGGGTAACTAACTGCTACCATTTTCGGAACGTCCTGTAAATCTTAAATGAACGATGTTCCAAACGTCTTGAAAACGTAAATATTGATAATATTTCGAACGTCTTGTAGACGTAAAATCTTGTAAACGTAAAATTAAAGATTTTCCCACGGTCTTGTCATTGTAAACTATACGACTTTTTGAACGTCTTGTAAACGTGTTATTTATAATTTACCGAACTTTTTAAAATTAAAGATTGTCCCAAGGTCTTCTAAACGTCATTGTATAATTTCGATTTTCTAAACGTCTTGTAAACGTATTATATATATTTTTTGAACTTCTTATAAACGAAAAATCAACGATTCTCCAACGTCTTGACAATGTAAAAATTATGAGTTTCCGAACGTTTTGTAAACGTAAAATAAACGATTTTCCCAACGTCTTTTAAACATACTATATATAATTTCTTGTGAACGTTAACCTTACGATTTCACTCAACGTATTGTACTTGTAAAGGGTATTTTTTCCAAACGTCTTGAAAACATATATCAAATCAAAGTAAGTGAATTTGCCAAAAATATTAAACCAACAGCTTTTCTACATCAAATATTACTTTTTTCTCAAATGTTAAACACAGAAAAAATTTGCAAAACTACTTTAACGTCTTTAAGAAAATATATGCACATAAATTCGTATAAATAAATCATTATAACATTGCACCTATCAAGGTTTTTCCCACAAAATAGGTTAAGCTGTTTCACAAACGTTTCATTTACGTGAACGTCAGACAGATGATTAATATTTTTCCAGTGAACATGCCTCCTAAATCCAGACGGTTAGAAGCGCGTGAACGGAGGCGATTGCAATGGGAAATAAGGCGGACTCTTGAATGCGTTTCAACGATTAAGAGTCCTCATCTGAAAATGAAGGCATTCTGCCAGATATAGATGCACTAGTCGCCTGTTCTAGACAGGCAGCAAGTGGGAAAACGAGGCTATAGAAAACCCACCACCAATTGAGTTGTCTCAACACGGAGGCAGAATCCAAAAAGGCAGATGTCTTCAAGACGGCACACAATATCATGCCATATATTTTCTGACGAGTCTTGTTTAAACGGAGATTCGTGTTCAGATTTTCATTGACATCTTAGAATTCCTTGATGTACATAATTAGCACGATGGGCAATTTTATTTCATTAATATCCCCATAGAATTTCTTGGTGTAAAATCTATCAAATTTTTTTGGACGAATTACCTGGTCTTAATTACTTTTGGATTATTTCATTATTCCATTGTGTTGGTTACTGTTATGTCTGTGCCTGTCTATGTTTGGGTAAGCTTACAATTTAGTCCTTATAAAACCAACACATCATAATGTTGGGTCCCAGTATCTATTGTAAGATTTTGATACAACAAATATGCTTATTTGCTGCGTAAAGTTAACTAACGGTCAAAATTTGTCTAAATATTTTGAAAAAACCTGAGCACAGATGGCTGTTACTCTGAATACTTGATGTTCTGTACTGGGGGTATCTTAATTGTATCACAACTATACATATATTTATTTATGTCAAGGTTAGGATAAAACACTATGTCATTGCAAACTATTCTTTTTATATTTGGTACCTGCATGTTTTATGATTACATATTATCTATTTGATAATAAATCCATGTTGCAAAGTTTCATTATGAAGAAATAAGTCAGCTTTTGTAGGTGTCCTTACTACTTATAAAACAATGTAACGGATTTGACGTTTTCCTAGCTTCGGATTTGACGTTTTCCTAGCTTCAGACAAAGAAAACGTTGTACGTACGTTATAGCCGTCGTTACATCGTTGTGTAGTCGTCTTGCTAACGTGTCATATAAATTAACCGTCCTACCTCCACAGCGATTATACAACGTTTTATTCCCGTTGAGACAACGTATGTACAGCGTTTTCTCGACGTTCGCAAAACGAAAAAGCAAACGTTTTCATAAAAACATGTTTCACAGTTTTCAAAATGTAACGGATTTGACGCTTTCCTAACTTCAGACAGAAAAACGTTTTACGTTCGTTTTCAATTTGTCATTACATCGTTGTGTAGACTTCTTGCTTACGTGGTATATAAAAACGTCCTACCTGCACAGCGGTTATACAACGTTTTATTCCCGTTAAGAAAACGTATCTACAGCGCTTTTTCAGCGTTTGCACAACGAAGAAGCAAAACGATTTCATAAAAAACGTTTTTCACAGTTTTCGAAATGTAACGAATTTGACGTTTCCCCAACTTGAAGTAAAAGAACGTTTTACGTACGAATTTTAGTAGTTTTTTAATCGTTGTGTAGACGTCTTGGTAACGTGTTATATAAAACCGTCTTAATAACCTCATAGAAACACAGCGTTTATACAAAGTTTTATTCCGTTAAGAAAACGTTTGTTAAGCAAAGCAAAACTTTTCATGAAAAACAGCGTTCAAGAGTTTGCAAAATGTAACGGATTTGACGTTTTTCTAACTTAAGGCAAAACGTTTTACGTACGATTTCTAGTCGTTCTAAAATCGTTCTGTAGACGTCTTGCTAACGTGTTATATAAACATTTCTTACCACACAGAACCATAGCTTTTATAGAACGTTTTAAACCCGTTAAGAAAACGTATATTTAGCGTTTTTTTTCTACGTTTGCCAGACGAAAAAGCAAAACGTTTTCATAAAAATGTTTTTCACAGTTTTCAAAATGTAACGGATTTGACATTTTCCAAACTTTTAGTAAAAAAACGTCTTCTAGTCGTTTATGAAACCTAAAATGGTTTACTGGGTTAAATGGGTTTTGAGAATAGGGCTGGACCACTTGTACCTCTGTAAAAGTGCAGTTTTATCAGTTTTTATTCCTTATTTGCATGTCATAAACATCGTACACGGAGTTGTTTTCGTAATATCGTTCGTGCCACTTAAGCCCACGTGGCGTCGTTGCAAAATAATAAAGGTTCGATTCTCCGTCAAGTGATGTCAAGGGTTGTGAAACAACTTTATTAATTAGCATTAATTGACACCGATATGGCTTCGAAAACAATATGTGTATAACGAAAGCGTAAGACTCTACAGCATTATATTAAATGTGATTGTTTTTGCGACTCGATCAAACTTGATTTAATTTGTTCTTTCATTGTACATCAACATGCATTAAGTGTATAAATGAAATAAAACATGACCTGTAGCACTGTTCCTTCAAACCAAATCAGCCTAAAGCATTCAAGTTTCAAAAACGAACGTTTGGTCAGAAAAATCCCGTCCAGAGATGTTTTCAATGTAACTGGTTTGAATCCCGCACAGCCAAGACAAACATTTCATATGCGAATATCTTGAATATTCATGAATGGTGATTGCCGCAATGCTAAAACTAAAATTTAAGACGACGAGTATACGGACGACGACGATGACGCCGGCGTGAACATAACTGTCGAAAAGCAGGAGAGCTTAATATAAAACAATTCTAAAACAGCTGGTTATTATGTTTAAAATAATCTCAGACATGTTGGAAAACGATCCTTAGGGCTTTCTAGAATAAAACAATTTATTTCCAGGGGCGATGCATGGCCCCGGCTCCCTCCCCCCCTGATTTTTTTTACTTACAATTTGGTCGGACCGCTTTTAAATTGCCGGCGACGGGCCTGTAATTCAGTATTACTTTTATCAAATAAAGTAAATAAACAACAACAAACACGTTTCCATAACGACTTTTAATATTGCAGAAAAAAATATACAAATAATTTATGACATTTCACAAGTTTTGCAAATAATAAAATTAAATGAATCTCAATTTGCATCGACAAGTCACACGAACAGCACATTCAATGAACATATATTACATTTTACAGAGAAGCAAATGTTTGACATATACAACCATTGCATCAAAGATAAATTCTTGCTAAATTACTTAATGCTTAATGCAAATATTAAACAAGAAGACAATACTACTTGCACATATATTGAAAATTTAGGTGTACATTTTAATATTGTATATGGCAATAATAACACACATAAGGCGTTTCATTACAAAACCGGGCTTAATGCATGTGCGTAAAGTGTCATCCCGAATCAGCCTGCGATGCCAGCACAGGCTAATCCGGGACGACACTTTCCACTTTTATATTATTTTCTGTTTCGAGGTTGTCTCTAATAAACATAAATCCACTGTAGGCGGAAAGTGTCGTCCCGGATTAGCCTGTGCGGGCTGCACAGACTGATACGGTACGAAAGTTTACGCACATGCATTAAGCCCGGGTTTCCCACGACACACCTCAAATTTTCAATAGAGTAACTTACAACCTTGATTCAATAATTATACATATAGAAAATATTGTTTACCAAAACTGGTCCAAAAATAATTTTCGTATCACAGACATCTGACCAAAGTCATGTAACATTTACACAATTCAAAAACAAAAATCTAAGAAAACAACAACCCGACCATGAAGAGTGCATGTAATCAACACAGAGCTACGATCACGCAAAAACATTTAAACTCACCAAGTCAATATGTTAATGTTCAGTCAATATGTTTATGTTCATATAACAAAATTAACACTAATTGGGGGTCTCCAGGTTTGAAAACCAATCACTTGTGAGTTGAAGTGGTGTAATGGACACGGTGTCTGCCTAGCGATCAGGAGATCCCAAGTAGGGGACTGTTGCAATGATCTTTCTCTTAAGACACCAAGTACTGGTTCTACCCAAGGAACAGACTCAAAAGTGTCTCAATAAGCCACAGGCTTTGGACACAATCAAGCTTAAATCGGTTTGTTTGTTTGTTTGGATTTTTCGCCGTATTCAAAAGTATCTGAATCATATAACGGCGGTCAGTTAACCTTCGATCTAAGCGGTTTACCAGTACTAAGTGCATATACCTATGCCAGTAACTGACCACTGCCCTACTTGAATCAGAGGTAGGGGGAGAATGGCCGTAGAAATAATTTCATGACCAATCCCCACAATCGAACCAGCGATCCTCGGATTTGTAGTCCAGCGCTCTACCAACTGAGCTAACCGGCCCGGCAAATAAATAGGTTTAAACTAAACTACCATCTACAGGGCATTTTTTTACCTCTTGGGGATGGGGCCCTTTGCCCTAATTTAAGGGAAAAATAGCTTTATTTTTAGGAAACATTTTCATAGCAGGGAAATACAAATCCTGGGGTAAGATCAGTTTTAGGGGAAAACTGCATGATTTGAAAGAATATTTCTGAGGAGATGACACCTTATAACGGACCCTACTACAGAAGGAAACAAAGCCCTGATCTATTTAATGCATCGTGCAACACAAGCTTACCTAGTTATAATTTTATGTGGAAATGATTTCAGAAAAGATCAAAATTAACATTACAAGATTAAAATGTTAAACACATATTTCAGAAATACAACTTTTTAAACTTCTATTTCTGATAAATCTTTGAGACAAAAGTATTTTTTGGAATTGCACAAAATTTGCATCACATAATTATATCTATACACGTATTAAACAACATAACACAAGACACACAAAAAATCATTAACCATGGATGAAATCACAAACAAAGGAATCTGAGGGGACATGACTGTATGAACTCAAACATAGCAAATACCCATAAAATGGACCTTACATGTATATGGTATATACTTTTTGAAACTTAACGGGACTATGCCGACGAAATATTGGCTTCCTAAAACACTATAAATTATATTTTTTCATAGAAATGCACTCTAGTAAGACATGTCTTACTAAATAATTAAAAATAATTTATCACATGCTATACCCTGTTTACCCGTGTAATACAACCATTATGAATATTTATATCTTACACATGCGTAAGAAAACATTTTGAGCGTTTTAATTGGCTACATATTATTTGACTGACCAATCGCATGACGTAATTTTGGTGAAATGACGTCGTCAACATGAAATGACGTCATGTCAATACACAACTTTTAGGATTTATCAACATGTTTTGATAAAATTATACGTTTTTTTTTCATTTAAAACCATGTGATAAAAAAGATCTGACACTCGTTGTCATTTCATATCATGTTTTAATAAACTCGTCCAGGAAATTCGTTAGTAAGCCCGCCAAAGGCTCGCTTACTAACAAAATTCCTGAACTCATTTAATAAAAATATGGTATGAAATGACAACTCGTGTCAGATCCTATATATAATACACTATAAGATATTTGGCAAAAACAAATTAGCAAAATGACTGAAAAAAATAAAACCCCAAGCGGGTATCGAACTCACGACTTAGGAGCCAAACGAAGAAATGATAGCAGACATTGCTTTAACCAACTGCGCTATCATGCTTGGTAAGTAGTTGTTCGTAAGCTATGGTTTTACAAAACGCTCATAATTTAGACGTCAAAATGAAAACAGGAACAGGGCCAAACACACACAACCCATATTATGAATTGATTTTTATCTCAGAATGTGTACACTCTTTTCCCATTATATATAACCTGTTTTAACTGTTATTATATGCCAGTTTTAATATCTTAATTTCAGTTTTTTTCAAAGCAATTGCCCCCTTGAGGCCCTTTTCGATGACCTAGTCCCTGTAAGTTTCAACCTTATCAACAGGTTAAATGAGGCATGTTGTGGGAAAACCGGACTTAATGCATGTGCGTAAAGTGTCATCCTGGATAAGCCTGTGCAGTCCGCATTTTGTTTTACCAAGGAAAGTATCATTTAGTGTAAAGATGTGTTTTTAACATGTGCATGCATGCTAAAGAATTACACACTGAACTCTTATTAACTGAACTTTTAGAACCCTGTTTGAATTATTATATATAATTTACCATTCAACAAAATATTCTTTTCCAAACAAAATGGATTATTATTTACATGTTGCAAGCTAAATTTGACACAATATGCCATTTTGTATCACAAATATGGAGCCGATTAAACAGAGTCCATTTTGTTAGCATGTGCCTTTATGACAAATCAAGGAAGTTCATTAAGATTAAGAGAACACACATTTCAAATGTAATTTCATCAATATTTCAATGCAAGAATAGAAAAATACGAAAATAAATTTAAAAAAAGATGTATATGGTTAAAAAAGCTTACATTATAATTTGCTTATATACAACTCAAAATGCTTACTGAATAGAACAGGTATAATTATGTGTACAATGACAGGCACATGTAAAAAACTTTCCAGACACATTTTCAGATGCAAGGCAAGTATTTCAGATCACAGTCGCAGATAAAACTGAGAACAATCAAACATCATTTTGGACTTTATAGCTCAAATCAACCATCAACCAAAAATATGGATTAAATATATGTGGCGCGTCGAAAAAAAACGCTTCCATAAGGGTTTGAACCTGAGACCTCCAAATTAAAAGGCTATCACCTTAACCATTCTGCCATTCCGACTTCTTTATTTCACCCTGCATTATTTACCTCATGTAAGTGTTCCACGTGATGTCAACCGTTTCAACGAAAACAACAGAAACACTCCAAATAATTCCATCGTTTAGCATTACAAACGCTTAAAAATTGTATCAACTTCAACTGATGATTACTCATAAAGGCAACGGTTTTTACAGTATATTTCTAGGTCCGTAGTGTTATTTTGCTTCCATGGATACACAGTTCTTTCATTTTTGGAATCGGTGACAAAAAGTTGAAAAATTGTCAATTCATTAATTTGTGAACAGGCCCATTTAACAGAACTGATTAAACATGGGACTTCTCATAACAGAACCAATCAGAAAAAGGAATTTCTCATGACATCTTGCTAAAAAATCTAGAGTTCACTGATAACAAAACGGTCTTCATATTCTATTGCAATTGTTTACAATGCAAAATATCTATAGCAACTGTTCTATGTACTCATTTTGTTAAATAACCTCATGCTTGAACAAGAGAAAATGTATGTAACAATTGAGAACAGCTCACATTATCAGAGTATTCAGATGCATACATTTACATATTGAAATGTTTTAGCACACCATTCAAGCTAAATACAGACCATATTTACAGACACACATAACAGATGATCTTGGTCTCAATATCATAAACATAGCACTTTTCAAACATCTTTGAAATCTGTACATGATGTAAAAACGTTTTTAGCCGAACATTTCCTGTGATGCGTAGGTCATGTAGAGAAAGCCGTCTTCATCTTTGTCATCTTGATACACCTCTGCCAGCGTCACTGACATTGATGATATGCTCTTATTGTTGATTATCAGGTAAAATGCTTGGTTTTCGTTTAGTGACATCCGATTCCTGAAAATATACCATTCATTTAATTTAAATAATTTAATAATTTTGTTTTAAACAAGAGGGCCATGATAGCCCCAGGTCGCTCACCTGAGTTTAAGGCATCATAATGGCTAATAACAAGGGGGAAAAATGGCACTAAACGCCTTACCTGAGTATAAAGATCTGGGCCTTGCAGTTTCAGATGTTTTTTTAGTCTATATTACCCAATATGATTCCACTGGGCCTTGCGGTTTCAGGGGAGATTTTTCAAGTCATTTTGCTATTTAAATGTATATAAACCATGTGACCCCCAGGGGTGGCCAATTTTTACCCCAGGTACAGCATTTGAACAATCTTTGTAGAGGACCACTCCACAATGTTTCGCGCAAAATATATAGCCTCTGGGCCTTATAGTTTCAACACGGAAGATTTTTCAGGCCCACTTGCCATATAAGTGTATATAAATCATGTGACGCCCTGGGTCATAGCCACTTTTTACCCCAGGGGCATAATTTGTAGAAGACCACTATACAATGTTACATATCAAATACGAAAACACTGCGGTTCCCGGAGATTAGTCATTTGGCTCTTTAAGTCTATATAAACAATGTGACCCCCAGTGTAGGGCCATTTTTGAACCCTGGGACATCATTTGAACAATCTTTGCAAAGGACCACTATAAAATGTCAAATACCACATATGAAACCTCTAAGAGGAGAAGATTTTTAAAGTCATCTTGCTATTTAAGTCCATATCAACCATGTGAGCCTTGGGGTGTGGCCAGTTTTGACCCTAGGGTCATAATTTGAACAGTCTTTGTAGAGGACCACTTTACAATGTAACATACCAAATATGAAACCTCTGGGCCTTGCAGTTTCAGAGGAAATTTTTGAATCCATTTTGCTATTTAGGTCTATATAAACCATGTGACCCCTGGGGTGTGCTCAGTTTGGACCCCAGGGGCATCATTCGAACAATCTTTATAGAAGACCACTATACAATGTTTCCAACCAAATATGAAACCTCTTGGCCTTGTGGTTTCAGAGGAGAAGTTTTTTAAAGTCATTTTGCTATTTACGTTTATATTGATCATGTGAGCCCCTGGGTGTGGACAGTTTTGACCCCAGGGGCATTAATTGAGCAATCTTTGTAGAGGACCACTATACAATGTCACATACCAGATATGAAGCCTCTGGGCCTTGCGGTTTCAGAGGAGATTTTTAGTCATTTTACTATTTAAGCCTTTCCCCAGGATTTTGCTAAGGCATCGGGACAAATAACCGCGGTTGGGGGTAGAAGGGGGGGGGGTAATCCCCTTCGATGTTAGATTTTTAAAAACTTTTTATGTGCACTTAATTAAAATCTACAGTTCTTCAGAGCTAACAGAAGCACACCAATAAACAGCCTTTTAATATAGTTTTTTTTTCTCTCTTGTTCCCAATGACATAACATAATCATAAATTCACACACTATAAAATTTTATCAAGGAAACACAACAAAATAAGTTGCAAAAGTAATGTAACCTGGAAATAGATAATGACACGGTTTACCTAAATGTATACCTCTTTCAATTAAGTTATTGGCATATTATCACAAAATTATCAGCGATGACTTTAAACAAAGCTTTATTTTATACTTCATTTCATGTCTAAAATGTTCAGGTCTTCCATTATCCAAAACTTGTATCCAACACAAACATTTCATTTTAGTGCAAGCCCTGTACACAAATGTAGAAATCTATCCTTCATGGTTTCTGCTGGTGCCACATGTCCACCCACATGTTGATGAGGCATAGTGTTTATGTCCAATATCTGGTACTAAAAAGTTGTTCTTCTGTGATGAGGTCCTTGGGTGGAGGCTGCTAACAAAGCATTAAGAACTTTGTTGTAGAGACATGATCTGTGTAGTTTTTTGTGTGCTGCACACATTTAATGAAACTGTACAAATGAAAAGTAGATGACTAGACTTTAGGCTCTATGCTACATGTTTCTCTACATGCTGGTGAAACAGACTGCAGTGTCAGAGCCATAGACTCGATTGCTGAATCATTTTGTCTGACAAAAAATTGTGCAGTTACTCCTAAGTAAGACTAGATATAGTTCTAATGCTATCATTTCATATTTGGCATTTCATTATTAAATTAGAAATATACACTTCGCCTGTAAACAAATTTAATGCAATAGATCTAAAGTTAAAATGTATTATATACGACGATCTTAGATACTAAGATTGATTGACTACATTTCTTACACATTGCCTAAACATTACATCCAGCTAATTTACTTACAGAACAACATGATTGACCATGCTGGTGGGTAACATTTTCCATGCATTTCAATGGTCATCTCCAAGGATTCTCTAAAGCACCCTCACAACACTGTGTAACTGGCTAGCTGGTTTGACAACATCTAACAAGAAATGTCTTTAAAAAAGACAATCGGCGTTGAAATTAATATTGAGATATAATTTAAAAATTACCTAAACAGACGGCCAAGATGATCGGTTACGTGACTTCTCAGATCCCAGATTCTTTGATCCCCACCAATATTAGGGGACTTATTGGACCCCAGATTTTTCGGACACTATAAGAAAACTTCTCGGACCCAAAAGTTAATTTGAGATAAATTTTTAAATTTAAAAATTAAATAGAATTATAATTAGTATCTATGCTGTGAATAAACCAATCATACAAATCCATGTTTCCACCAGTGATACATGTATATGAATAAGCAAAATAATTTAGGTAACATAATTGTTATCTGAATTTGTCAAGCCAATTTAACAAATTAACAATGTAAGAAAATAATTGCTGGAATGAATGAAAGTTATTATGTATCAGACTAGTCTATATAGTTATTTATAGTAATATACCATTCATGTTAGTTATCTAATATAATAACAATTTGAAGTCAAATAAGCATGTACACTGTGTATCCCAATAAAAAGCAATAGTCATGGAACATTTAGCGATTTTTGAAATGTTAAGACTTTATTTTTTGATAATGCAAACATAAAAATTCATTAGACTATGACGATTTAAAATTATATCAGTAGAAATATGATATATCAAGGGTTCCTGTGTATAATTAGTATTGCAAATTGTGTATTCATGCTACGCGAATAACAATTCGACATATTCCGAATCTTCTTTCATAACATTTTATCTATAGAAAATGTAGCATCTTTTTACAGATTAAATAACATCTACTGGAGAAGTTGATAGAAAGATGCAATTATAAATAATCGTTAATAAATCGTAACCACAATTTAAAATCAAATTAACAGTAAGTTTATAATATAAATTCCACATTTATTGAAATTGTTAGGTTTATGATTCTCTAAACGCTATTATTGATGCATGTACGAGTATATTAACACAGCTATGCAGCCGTTGCTAGCTACGCGCGCTATTTTTAGAATGCCACTACTGTTTCTGGAATGCGATGAACTCGCTAGAATTAATGGGCTACATGGAACGGCAACTCAGTGAGTGACATTTATGCATGGGAACATTGCACAATTGTTATTTATAGAGCGTAACGCTTATATAAATGTAGGCTAAACAAAATAGTTATTTCGTTACGTGAATGAATATATCATTCTGTTTATGGCATACAATGAGAAAATACGTTCATAATTAGCCTCAGTTCTAGAGTATATGTTGAAGATATGTTTATAACTTCATTTTAACTGCTTATGTAAACAATTATGTAAATTTTTATTCCCCAAAAGTATGCAACAGTATACGTTAAACCATTGTTTGAAGTTTGCATTCCCTCAAATTAGAACATTTGCCCAATTCTATTGGCATTCAATTTTCCCACTGCATAATTATCCCAAGAAATCTAGGTCAAAAGTGATCTTAGACAGCTACACTGAAAAATAGCACACTGTATACACCTGGCTGGAATGAATTTTGAGTGTTAGAGGCTTATTGAAATTATAGTGCTGCAGTATAAACAATGTGACCCCCGGGGTTTGGCCAGTTTTGATCCCAGGAGCATAATTTGAATAATCTTTGTAGAGGACCACCATACAATGTTACATACCAAATATAAAACCTCTGGGTCTTGCAGTGTCAGAGGAGAAGATTTTAAAAGTCATTTGGCTATTTAAGTCTGTATAAACCATGTGACCCCCGGCGTGTGGCCAGTTTTGACCGTAGGGGCATCATTTGAACATTCTTTGTAGAGGACCATGTCTGTATAAACCATGTGACCCCCGGAGTGTGGCCAGTTTTGACCCTAGGGGCATCATTTGAACATTCTTTGTAGAGGACCACTATACAATGTTACATACCAAATATGAAACCTCTGGGCCTTGCGGTTTCAGAGAAGATTTTAAAAGTCATTTTGCTATTTAAGTCTATATAAACCATGTGACCCTGGGGTGTGCCCAGTTTTGACCCCAGGGGTATCATTTGAACAATCTTTGTAGAGGACCACTATACAATGTTACACACCAAATAAGAAACCTCCAGGCCATGCGGGTTCAGAGGAGAATTTTTTTTAAGTCATTATGCTATATAAGTCTATATAAACCATGTGTCCCTGGGGTGAGGCCAGTTTTGACCCAGGGGCATCATTTGAACAATCTTAGTAGAGGATTACTAGAGGATGTCACATATCAAATATGAAAGCTCTCAGCCTTGCGGTTTCATAGGAGATTTTTAAAATTTTCACTTTTTAAATCTATTTTTAGCTCTGGTGACCTACATATGAAGCGGACCAGAAAGATTTGAACAACTTTGAAAGAGGTCCACCTAAGGATCACTCCTGTGAAATTTGGTGAAAATCTGCCAAGCAGTTTAGGAGGAGATGTTGTTTGAATGAAAAGTTGACGACGCACGCACACACGCACGCACGACGGACAACGGGCGATCACAAAAGCTCACCATGAGAACTTTGTGCTCAGGTGAGCTAAAAAAAAGCATGCAGTTCCAGAATGCTACATTGTGTATTTCAAACTGGATAAAACCGCAGTGCATTAATAATACCGGTAAAACTAAAGTAAGCCAATAAAATTATATTATATCATTATATCTTATACTAGTGTTTAAAAATAAGTATCAAATGCAGGGTTTAAACTAAGATTATTTATGCATGTACATGTATAACACATTTCATGAATATCATTTGCAATAAAAAAGATTCACTAATATAAACAAAACTGAAACAAACTCAAAAGGCATACACACATTTAAATTAGGTAATATGCAATGGGGCGTATACAAGATATGAGGCATGTCATGCGAAAAACGGGGCTTAATGCATGTGCATCAAGTGTCGTCCTGGATCAGCCTGTGCAGTCCGCACAGGCTAATACGGGACTGCACTTTCCGCTTTTATGGTATTTTCTTTTTCAAGGAAGTATCCTCTTAACCAGCGTTTTTCCTCACCACTTGGGGAATTGTACCGGTACCGTTCAAATTGGGAAAATAAGCGTCTTCTTCCGCCAAATTGGGAATTTTATCACTGTCATTAAAAGATGACATATAAAATGTAAAAACAGTAAGTTACCTCCCCTAGCTGTTAACAGTAACCCAGGATTTTTCTCAAGCGCCCTGGTCCCTATGTCGAAATGTTTTTTGCAACATGTGTCATATGACGTTATCTGGTGCGTTTTAGCTCTTAAAATTAATTCTAACACGTTTCAATTTTTTTTAAACGTTTAAACGAAATGAAATAAACGACACATCACCGTTTAAACGGTATACCTCTAGCCTTTTAAAAGCAAAAGCGTCATTGTAAGAATCATTATTAAAATACATGCATATTATACATGCTTCGTTCTTGCAAAAACGGCGGGAGAATTTCCCTGTGCACATTGTGCCTACGCGCGTCAAATGTTAAAGACCTGTATTTAGAAAGCACATGGTCGGTACACGCACGCTTTCCATGCGTGGAACGTGACGTCGTCGTTGTCAGCAGACATTCCGCACTCGATTGCAGAAAACACGGGTTTTACATGGCATACATGTATATAAACAAGACAGCTTGTGTTTACGAAACTACAACACTGAGCAGTAACACTGGATAGGCTTTTCCGATTACGATTTCATATTAGCGTATTTGAGACTGATTTTTCGCTGTTTGTTTTTTTAATGTTATGAAATTTATTAAATAAATAAGTGTGCATATTATAAAATACAAAAGCTCAATCACTTTTTAGGTCGATAATACGCTTGGCGCGCGTATAAGGTTACTTGTGTGTGGATACATTCCAACTGCGCCGATTGGTCAGTCATAACGTCATTCCAAATTGTAGATAAACTGAGCGTTTCTATTGGCACATCTCGATTTTACTGCATGTTGAAACTCCGCCTACAGGGCGGTGCTTCACGGTGATTAATTGCCGCTTAGGAATAACTGTAAATTGTTACAATTTTCGGCCAAGTGACACTTGCTTTGATCATTCACTGACTTTATAGAGTGGTGTACATGTTTCTCGAGTGAAAAAACGGCCATTGTGACGTAAGTGATTAGCTTTCACAGCAGGAATTGTCGGTCTGCTGCAGGTCAACACAGCTAAATAATTGATAAAATACACGTTGCCCGGGCGATGTTCATAAGCGCACCACTCATTTTAGGCGCCCCGGATATGTTAAAGTTAAAATTTAAGCGCCCGGGCACCGGAGCGCTAAAACGGCCTGGGGAAGGCTCTGCAGCTGTGCGTGGAGGTTTACGCTTGGGTAAAACAAAAGTAAAATACAGGAACATCGTCGATCTTTTCAGGGTCTTTTTGGATTTTTTTCTTACAATTGGGAATTGTTTAACTTCAAATTGGGAAAAATGATCAGAAAATCGGATTGGGAATAGTACCGTTTTCCAGTACCGACTTTATATAGAGGAAAAACGCTGTCTTAACATAAATCCACTGTAGGCGGAAAGTGACGTCCTGGATTAGCTAACTCTGGACGACACTTTACGCACGTGCATTAAGCATGGTTTTCCCACAACACACCTCATATTTAGTGTGCATTCTTTGGCTCATATCTGTTTAATAGGTCGCATAATATTCAACATCTACATCATAACATACCAGTGTAAACCAGCCACAGCTGTTGCACAAGAAACAGCAAGATCATAAAAACATTTAACCATTAACATTTCTATATGGTCATGCCTCAAAAAGAAACGTTTACCAAAATGTCAATAAGAGATGCCATTATCCTGCTTTCCTTCATTCTGAATACACTCTGTTTATTCAATTTCTGTTATTTTTTTGTAGTGAATAACAACATATTGCAAATGTAGCAGTGAAATGTGGCAATGAAAGCTTTTGGGAGACAATAAACTGGGCCTTGATTAATACACATAGTGTAATGCTAGAACTGGGCAAATGCCAGCTTATTTTTGGACTAGAAATTCATCAACACCTACATGACCTATACATGTAGCAAACTGTGACATAGACAGCTCTTGTGGCACTAGACACATGGTCTTGTCTAACACACAGATACCTTATGATGGTAGCAAACTGTGACATAGACAGCTCTTGTGGCTCTAGACACTTGGTCTTGTCTAATACACATACCTTATGATGGTAGCAAACTGTGACATAGATAGCTCTAGTGGCACTCTAAACTTGGTCTTGTCTAATACACACATACCTTATGATAGTAGCAAACTGCGACATAGACAGCTCTTGTGGCACTAGAAACTTGGTCTTGTCTAATACACACCTACCTTATGATAGTAGCAAACTGTGACATAGACAGCTCTTGTGGCACTAGAAACTTGGTCTTGTCTAATACACACATACCTTATGATGGTAGCAAACTGTGACATAGACAGCTCTTGTGGCACTAGAAACTTGGTCTTGTCTAATACACATACCTTATGATGGTAGCAAACTGTGACATAGATAGCTCTTGTGGCACTAGAAACTTGGTCTTGTCGAATATACACATACCTTATAATGGTAGCAAAACGTGACATAGATAGCTCTTGTGGCACTAGAAACTTGGTCTTTTCTAAAACACACATACCTTATGATGGTAGCAAACTGTGACATAGACAGCTCTTGTGGCACTAGAAACTTGGTCTTGTCTAATACACACATACCTTATGATGGTAGCACCCTGCGACATAGATAGCTCTTGTGGCACTAGAAACTTGGTCTTGTCTAATACACATACCTTATGATAGTTGCAAACTGTGACATAGACAGCTCTAGTGGCACTAGAAACCTGGTCTTGTCTAATACTGTGACATAGATAGCTCTTGTGGCACTAGAAACTTGGTCTTGTCAAATACACACAAACTTGGTCTTGTCTAATACAAAAACCTTATGAAAGTTGCAAACTGTGACATAGACAGCTCTAGTGGCACTCTAAACTTGGTCTTGTCTAATACACACATACCTTATGATAGTAGCAAACTGTGACATAGATAGCTCTTGTGGCACTAGAAACCTGGTCTTGTCTAATACACACATACCTTATGATGGTAGCAAACTGTGACATAGATAGCTCTTGTGGCACTAGAAACTTGGTCTTGTCAAATACACACAAACTTGGTCTTGTCTAATACAAAAACCTTATGAAAGTTGCAAACTGTGACATAGACAGCTCTAGTGGCACTCTAAACTTGGTCTTGTCTAATACACACATACCTTATGATAGTTGCAAACTGCGACATAGACAGCTCTTGTGGCACTAGAAACCTGGTCTTGTCTAATACACACATACCTTATGATGGTAGCAAACTGTGACATAGATAGCTCTTGTGGCACTAGAAACTTGGTCTTGTCTAATACACATACCTTATGATGGTAGCAAACTGTGACATAGATAGCTCTTGTGGCACTATAAACTTGGTCTTGTCTAATACACACATACCTTATGATAGTTGCAAACTGTGACATAGACAGCTCTAGTGGCACTAGAAACCTGGTCTTGTCTAATACACCCACCTTATGATAGTAGCCAACTGTGACATAGATAGCTCTTGTGGCACTAGAAACTTGGTCTTGTCTAATACATACAAACTTGGTCTTGTCTAATACACAAACCTTACGAAAGTTGCAAACTGTGACAAAGACAGCTCTAGTGGCACTCTATACTTGGTATTGTGTAATACACACATACCTTATGATAGTTGCAAACTGCGACATAGACAGCTCTTGTGGCACTACAAACCTGGTATTATCTAATACACACATACCTTATGATAGTATCAAACTGTGACATAGACAGCTCTAGTGGAACTCTAAACTTGGTCTTGTCTAATACACATACCTTATGATAGTTGCATACTGTGACATAGACAGCTCTAGTGGCACTATAAACTTGGTATTGTCTAATACACACAAACCTTATAATAGTGGCAAACTGTGACTAGACAGCTCTAGTGGCTCTTAAATCTTGTCTTGTCTAATACACACATACCTTATAATAGTTGCAAACTGTGACATAGACAGTTCTTGTGGCACTAGAAACTTGTCTTGTCTAATACACACAAACCTTTTAATAGTTGCAAACTACATAGACAGCTCTTGTGGCACTAGAAACTTGGTCTTGTACACATACCTTATGATAGTTGCACACTGTGACATAGACAGCTCTTGTGGCACTAGAAACTTGGTCTTCTCTAATACACACATACCTTATGATGGTAGCAAACTGTGACATAGACAGCTCTTGTGGCACTAGAAACTTGGTCTTCTCTAATACACACATACCTTATGATAGTTGCAAACTGTGACATAGACAGCTCTTGTGGCACAAGAAACTTGGTCTTCTCTAATACACACATACCTTGTAATAGTTGCAAACTGTGACATAGACAAGTTCTTGTAGCACTAGAAACTTGGTCTTGTCTCATACACAAATACCTTATAATAGTAGCAAACTGTGACATAGACAGTTCTTGTGGCACAATAAACTTGCTCTTGTCTAATACACACATACCTTATAATAGTTGCAAACTGTGACATAGACAGCTCTTGTGGCACTAGAAACTTGGTCTTGTCTAATACAGGAAGATTCTGCTCTTTGTAGTACCGCTCAACAATGACCTGGAATGTAGCCATCAAGTAAATTGACAAACAGAGGATCACAGGTCAGTATGAAAATATATAATGAAGGATTTCCTGTAGGATGTAGACCAAAACATTGCTGAAATAAACATTTGGCCCAGTTTTATTAAATCACCTGAGCAGACAGTGCTCAAGGGTGAGCTATTGTGGTCTGTCACCGTCCAGCATCCGTCGTTCATCGTCATAGTTTGTCGTCAACAATTGCTTCAAATAACTTCATTTTCTAAACCAATGGGTGGATTTTAATCAAACTTGGCAGGAATGAATGCAATATATGAAATATATGGAAAAAAAAACATGTGTTATTGCGTGTAAAACTAGTTGTATCTTCAACTTATTGTTCATTGTAAATGAAAATTATGGCCATTTTATAAAACTAATACCTAACTGTCAACAACTAGTTAACCAAACTATATAACAGAAGAATAAACTCATACATTGTAAGAACTTCATTGCCACAGAACTTGAACTGTCTTTTTTAATTTCTCAATCATCTCATTGCTCTTTTAAAGTTATATTGACACTAATTTATTTAGAAAAATGTATTGAATTAATGACATTTGCATAATATTACTCCATACCAAAAGAAATGACAGAGACCTTATACTGAATGCAAGTTACTATTCCTGAGTCATAGACATTCTTAACTGCAAACTTGTGAGAATTAAAATTTACTCAAAGTGGGGAAAAGAATAAGAAAATAAAACATAAAATCAGCACATATTGTGAACATAGGCAGGGGCGTAGCTTGGGTTAAAAAAATGTATCTAGGCACAATAGGGCGGAATCTACAAATCTGTAAGCGATAATTTGGGACAGGAGTGTTTATACTCGTATGTGCCTACAAACAACTAATTTCAGCTAAACACCGATGTTACAAAATATTTGTAAAATAAGCGTGTGTTTCATGAAATTTATTTCATATTGATGGAATCGACTCGTTAAACAATGAAGTATTGACACAGCCAAGAAAGATCCCCTCACCCACATCCCCCTCTCGTTTTTATTGCATTTTTTGCATATTTAAATTTTTCATTTCTGGAAAAAATGTATTGGCACATGCCTATAGTGCCTAAAGGAAGCTATGCTCTTGATAGGCCAGATGTCAAAGTGTTTGATCTATAGACTTATAATGTTGCCATCCCTACAAGTGCAAACTCTACCATATGTAAACACCAAGCATAATAATGTCCATTATTTTGCTGTACTAGATGCAAGTAGAATATTGCATTATGGGAGCTGTTTCATTCCAGATTTCTATTATCGTTTGTTTATTCTTCTCTGGCAGGTGACAGCTGCGGCCAGAGGGATGGAGGAAATAATCACAAAACATGATCTAACTGACTCTGACTCTTTAAAGCGGTGTGTTCCCGTTAAATAGAAGAAAAGTGTTCAATGTGGTAACTGACTTTCTCATTCACATCCCCTTCATATCTTATCATCTAACATCATGGTTACACAAACCAACTAGAACGTTGTCCGAGGACAGACCAACTGTCAGAAAATAATGCCAAACAACACATGCACACATTGTGTGCTAAGTTACCTTGCAAAGCCTCGGTTTAACCTTAGAAAAATGTCATAAATATCTACACTTGATACAGACAGGCCTTTTTCTGACCTTTTTGGGAAAAGTACCTTGGTTAAATTGGGAAATTCACAACGTAAAAATTTCAAAATTGGGAAAAAAATTATCGCTTAATCGTGAGTATATTGATAAAATTGAATGTTTTAAACCAATAAATAAGAGATTACCGGCACTAAAATTTTTAATTTAACTCTAAATTTTGATAAATACCTAACCAAGCTATGCAACCTGAGTTTGTAATCCTATGCATGTCTTATTTCCTTTAAGTTTGTGTATATTTCTAAAAATTCATGACCAAATGATTTAATCTGACCAACTCTACCAAAATAAAATTGTGGGATCTACAGTCTACATTATTCAGTTTTAATTATGTGTTGATAAACATAGTGTAGTACCTACACTAAATAGGTCGCGAAAATATGTGATAATTTGAAATGAAATCTTTACCTCCTTTTATTTAAATCCTTCCTATAACTGACACATCCACTTGTGTAAATTACAAAATATTTGCCCATAATTCATGTTATATTTCATCATGATAGTGGACAAACAAATCGTTATTTTTGTGTTGCCCATTTTATTACAAGGCTATTAGAGTGTTTTCCCCTTGCAAACAATATCAACGATAAAATTAGAGGATATCCAAATGTAAAGTCCAATGTGAAAAAATCAAAGTATTTAAAAATCACATTTTCACTTTTATTTTCGAAAAAAAATCCAGATTTTGTACAATTGGGAATTTTGGGAAAAAATATGCATATTTGGCATTGGGAACGGGTCCGACTATCGGACCCGTGACAGCAGTAGAAAAAGGCCTGAAAGATCAATTACATGTTTTACTAGAAAAAGGAGAAGTACCAGTAGAATGCCTGACAAAACCATAATGCCAATTTAAGCCCTGTGGCTGCGCGAAAGGACAGTAACTCAGCAGTCAATTTCACTTCAACTAGAACTCCGCGAGTCGGATGTGTCGCCCTACGGGGCATAACTTGAGTACCATACGAGCAATTATGCCGAAAACCGAACTTAACTTTCCTTTTATGCATACTACCACTTCCCTAAAGTTTCATAATGATTGCACAAAAACATCTCAAGTTATTGTCTGCACAACCCTTATTTGAACTTTTTTATTTTTACAAGAGGGCCCTGAGGGCCCTAGGACACTCACCTGAGACCTTGATACCCAGTTGGAATTTGCATCCCCGAGACATGGCTTATTTTTATCCCAGGGGCATAAGTTGAACAACCTTGAACAAACCTCTGGGCCTTGCGGTTTCAGGTAAAGATTTTTAAAGTCATTTTGCTATTTTAAGTCTATATAAACCATGTGACCCCTCGAGGGATGGCCAGATTTGACCCCAGGGGAATAATTTGAACAATCTTTGGAGAGGACCACTATGCAATGTTACGTACCAAATAAAGGAAAGCTGTGGGCCTTGCCGTTTCAGAGAAGAAGATTTTTAAAGTCATTTTGCTATTTAAGTTTACATAAACCCCCGGGGCGTGGCCAGTTTTGACCCCAGAGGCATAATTTGAACAATCTTTGTACAGGACCACTATAGGATGTTACATACCAAATACTAAATTTTGCTATTTATGTCTATATAAATCATGTGACCCCTGGGGCGTGACAAGTTTTGACCCCAGGGGCATACATTGAACAGTATTTGTAGAGGATAACTATAGGATGTTACATACCAAATATGAAACCTCTGGGCCTTGCAGTTTCAGAGTAGACGAATTTTAAAGACATTTTGTTATTTAAGTTTTTATAAACCATGTTACCCCCAGGGCGTGGCCAGTTTTGACCCCAGGGGCATAATTTAAACAATCGTTGTAGAGGACCACTATACAATGTTACATATCAAATATGAAACCTCTGGGCCTTGTGGTTTCACTGGAGAAGATTTTAAAAGTCATTTTGCTATATATTCTGTACAAACCATGTGACCCCCGGGGCGTGGCCAGTTTTGACCCCAGGGGCATAATTTGAACAATCTTTGTAGAGGACCACTATAGGATGTTACATACCAAATATGAAACCTCTGGGCCCTGCGGTTTCAGAGAAGATCTTTCAAGTTTACACTTTTTAAATCTATTCTTACATCTGGTGACCTACATATGCAGCAGACTGTAACGATCTGAACAACTTTGAAAGAGGGTCACCCAATGATCATTCCTGTGAAGTTTGGTGAAAATCTGCCACGTGGTTTTGGAGATGTTGTTTGAATGAAAAGTTGACGACGGACGCACGGATACACGGACGACAGACAACAGGCGATCACAAAAGCTCACCATGAGCACTTTGTGCTCAGGTGAGCTAAAAACGCATTGAATCAGTAAACAATAATGTTGCCTGTACTGACTGCACAGGCTAATCCGGGATGACACTTTACGCACATGACACATTTATGCCTTTCTGACTATGACATTTAAATCTGATGTTGTATTGTTTGGTGTTTTCGCTCTGGAACTTTAATGCTATATGTAGCATATGAATTGAAACTACACAAACATTATAGCTACTACACACTCGAGTACACTTTAGTAGAGAATTACACTGTATTGGATCGACAAGCAAAATATAATTTGAAGATGATAAAATGAACACTAGTGACTAGTTGTCAGACAAATACCGTAACATGTATTTTACTAACCAGTCTTTGAAACCTTATGCACACATAATTCCGAAGATGCATCATCATTTTATAAAATGCTCAAATTCATACCGGTAATTCAATTTCCCCATCTGTACGTAATGACAAAGTATCAGCCAAAATCAGTGCAAAATACAATGACCATGATGTTCATAGATCATCAAACTATCACGCTTAATATCACATGATCAGATTATCTTTCACAACAAAATGTAAATAGGCACACTTCATGTCTCTTAGCTAGGTCAATGTCAACACCACCAACTGGCGAACCCACTTATGATACCATTTATGGGCGGTTATACTTCTAGGTCAATGTCAACAATGAACTAAAACTCCTGTACATGTGATACAGATGCTTACGGATGATCAAGTACTGAATGTAGTTCAAAACAGCTCCACAAAAATTCAGAAGTGATTCACGGTGAGTCACGTTGTCACGTTTAAATCGCTGCTGACGTCAGCTTGTGGTACTGATAGTGCCTAAAGGAAGTCATCGACCTTTTGTACTACTTTGTGCAAATAATTTATATGTCCTTACGTATCAGTTATGCAGATTTGAAATTGTTTTCTAGATCCATACGTACCATTGACATATTTGTCTGCAGAAGGTTCAACTAATGAACAAATGAGGTGTGTCGTGCGGAACCCGTGCTTGATGTATGTGCGTCAAGTGTCGTCCCGGATTGCCTGTGCAGTCTGCACTGGCTAATCCGGGACAGCACTTTCCCCTTTTATGGTATTTTCTGTTTTGATGCAGTCTCTTCTAAACATAAATCCACTGTAATGGGAAAGTGACGTCTTGGATTAGCCTGTGCGGACTGCACAGGCTGATCCGGGATGACACTTTACGCACAAGCATTCAGAGCAATTTCCCACAACATGCCTTAAATATTGTTATAGGTTTAAGTATTTTTCCTGTATTACAAAATAAATACATATGTTAAATGACTCAGCACAAAACAATGATAAGTCGTAAGTTAAGAAAAAGGATTTAAGACAGTTTTGCACGACTCATATGATGTCTAAAAGCTTGAATTCCAAGTAAGAAATCAAACCAAGCCTCTGCAAGTCTAAATTGTCCATAAACAAAATGTATGTATTCATCCTGGCTAACAAAACACTTTTTTTTAAGTATTGTATGTATTCATCCTGGCTACCAAAACACTTTTTTGAAGTATTTAAGTAAACACTTTTGATCAGAGAAATGGTAAATGCCAGAATAAGTTCACTATACAACTTAGATTAACTAGCACACAAAGTACTTGCTCTTTAATCAGATAGTAACTATTCCACAAGGACCTTGGATACAAGGACATTGGATACTGGTACATTGTTACTATAAACTCATGTTCTAAGCTCACTTTTTGAAGCACAATGAGCACAGTTTGTGCGATCATGTGGCCGTGTCATGACATCTTAAGAAATCTGTACCGAGTACAGAGTACTATTATATCTAAAATATATTAGAGTACTATTTATATCTTATATATATGAAATTTATGTTGTGATTGTGTTGCCTTTCATATAACACTCAGATAAGGAATCAATACCCTACAGTACATGTACCAATTACCATTGTGGCAACATGCTTTGCTTTTGGAACATTCACTACCGGTATATGTGTTGGATTATAATCATACAAAAAAGAAAATTAATAAAATATTGAGAGCAATATTTTACATGTAATTAATTATGTAAATTAAATAAACCTACAGTATGTAAGTATATTAAAAAATAATCATAAATACTGTCACAAAAAAATGTATTCCTACCTAAAAATGCATACAGATTTCTAGATTTTAATTGAATTGTTTGATAAACATTTCCAACAGTACAAACTATAAGAATAATTAATGACTGTAGGAATAATTACCAAAACCGTTTATCTTCATTTATCAGTTAATGGCATTATACCCATTTAATCTTTGTGTTACATATACAGACACTGAATTTGGCTACAACTGATAAACAAACTGAGCATAATAGCTCACTTACTGATTAACGCACTTTACGCATTATGTCAAACTCAATTTTTCTGAGATAACAAGGTTTATCTTTCTCAACCCATGGAAAACACTTTTGTATATTATCAGTGTTTTTTTAGGGCCAATTTGGGGCCGAAATTGTAGAAAAACAATTGTTTAATGTTTTATAACAAAGTAAAATATGCATATTTTATAATGCATTTCTACAAAAACAATTCCCCTTTTGCAGTAAAAATCCCCCTATGAAGGGCCCCGCCCATGTTCCCCCAAAGGTGAAAAAAACACTGATTATTGATCAGCTTTACTGCCAGATGCCAAATCAAAATTTGTCCGTAACATTATATATTTACTTGTACTTAGGCAAGGAATAACCCTTACGTGGTCTTTTTTAATGTTACACTGTTAAACTATAAACTTTATGTGTTTACAGTGTATTGCCAAGCAAAAGTTTTAAACAATCCCCAATTACAACAGATCAATCAAATTATAACTGTTCAATATGCCAATAGCAGAAGATTTATTAAATCACAAAGTAATAAATATTTCAACAACTTTCTCATCAATAATAAATGAATAATATCTACAAACTGAAACAATATTTGTGACAACTATTGACAACATGGAAAATGAGACCACCAATAACACAGCAATAATTTAGTTCAGGTTTCCATTACATAACAAATCACAATTATTTCCATAAGAACACCAAGCTTCTGACAAAGTAATCAAAACGCTGACAGCGTAGAAAGACTGTTGGCGAGAAAAGAAACCAAAAGCATGAAAATTATGAGTGCATTTTTGCTGAAAAAGGAAGCATTTGTCTGAATGAAGTTCAATTTCCCACCTTCAAAGTTGATAACATGGCTTATTATTCAATAGTATACAATATCATAATAAAAATAATTTGTAAGTAACAAACACATTATTTTTTCAAGCTAATTATCTAATACAAATGTAATTATATACATACAAGTAAACAAGCCAATCTGCAATGGGCCAGAATAACCGATTAAGCAGTTAGGAGCATCGATTGTTAGTGCTTTGTAGCCTACGAAGTCAAAAGTAGGTCATACAATGCATGCTCTCGATTTTTTTTCAATACAACAGTTTAACATTAATATATTGTAGTAATTTATGTCAAAATATTCAGAATAAGGATTGGTAACAAGAAATAACACTTCAAACTAATTGAGCCTTCTTGAAAAAATCTTAATAACAACCCTGTATAATACATATAACATACATTATCTTAAATGATTTACTAGAAAACATAGTTAAGGAAATAGAAATATGTCTTGTTTTTATATGTATCTATATTTATGGAAAATCCAGACTTCCTGAAAACCGTCGGTTTTGAGTGGGTCCGATATTTATTTCCTAAGAATCGGTCCGACCGTCAGACAGCTCTTTCATCACTCATTCCTATATATTACTGGATAACAAAAAACCGAATATCGGAGCAATTGAATACAGCTCCGCTATATGGCGATTTCCAATACATCGCGAATCGGCCGTGGATCACGATTTTTTCTGTTCTTCAATAATTTTCTTATTACCCCAACTGCTGTAAATAAATGCCGTTCATCGCTACTTTTTCAGTTAAACTTGTGTTGTGGGACAAACTATAACCCGACCTGCGCAACATCAAAGTGTAACAGTTTGGCGTCACCAGCTTACATTGCGCGTGCCACCCATGACAACGTCCTTTCACTGCAGTCACTTTAATAAGCAGCCTAATTACAAACATGGGTACAAATATCGGTCGCGATAAACGTGCTGTACGCCGTCCACGTGCTGAGTGTTAAAAGTAACTGTAAGTCACAGACCTAAACGACAACAATATTCTCGATACCGCGTAGCTGCTTTTGTGTGTTAGAGGTAATATAATGGTGTCAACAAAAGACTGAGTAAAAATATGCGGCATACATACTGACACCTATTTGTGTTCAATTCAGCATATGTTTTGTTTCACTAAATGGTTATTATCTATTCTATATTTTAACTATATAAAATCATTTCAATTAAGTTCTGTTGATAACATAATAATCAATATACTCGTAGTGTAACGTTTGTTGTTCCACTAAATTTCACTAAACTGTTATTAATAATGCCATAATATAAACGAGCCTTCTCATACAATCCTGACATTCTCACGCCAAGTCATAAAATTATTATTGATATATGCATTTACACTAGATATTTCGTGTATGTATTTTTACCATTTTTCTGATGCATGTGTTTGTTTGTGCTTGTTTGTAGATGACGATGAGTTGCATATGCTTTAGTCGTGAATAAACTTTCTGTTCTGTTCTGTCCCGTGTTGTTTTGTGCTACGAAACTTTTATACAAAAGTAATGATTTCACAGTTCTTTGCACTACAAACTGTTATATCAATGTCAATACGTGCACGCTTCACATGCGGATGACGTGACGTGATTGTCAGCATAATTTTCGCAGGCTTTTTAGCAAACCACGGGTTTTACATGAAAAACATGTGCATACTAAATGTAAATATTATTTGTGAGTTTGTCTTGTGAACAGTAAATTTGGATGTGCGTTTCAGATTTCATTTTTATTATGCGCGTTTTAAAACTGTAGTGTGAAAGTAATTAAAACAACAATGACACCAGTGTGTAAAATATGTTTGCTTTTTAGATCACGAAAATATGGTAGTGTATACATGTATACATACTTAAATGAATGTTTCAGTCCGGCAAATTTTATTTAGGTCCGGCAACTTTTGACAGGTTGTCAGACCAAATGTCAGACACTTTTTGAGCTTTCAGGAAGTCTGAAATCCCACTGATATGCCCTTTTAACAGCAAAAGAAATTAATAAAATACATACTGGAACTTTTGTTGGGAATTTGGATCTGATGCCTGCCACCTCTTCTTTTCTAGTTGCTGCAAGTAAACAATAAAGAAAAAACTAAATAAAGTAATTACACTATATGTTGGGAGTGACTTGGGACACCCCTAAAATACAATAAAATGATTATTTTTCATGACTCTTAATTTTGGGACACTTGGAAAATTATATTTTTTCTTGTTTCTAAATTTTGGCACATTGTTTTCCAAATTGGCAATTTAGTGTCAATTTCTGTTAAGTCGGTAATTAAAAATCACCATCTAACTGTTATTTACCAGCAAAGATAAATTGCAATGTATTAGCAAACTGTCAAAGTTGTGAATGTGCAAGTGAATATTCCATATATTGGTATCTCATGACAGCTAACCCCATCAATTTGGCCCCTGTTAGGCGCGTCATAAATTATTCCCTGGGGCAAAGATCTATAAATTATTCTGCTCCACTGAGATTTGCTTGTTTTATTGGGATTATACACACCCATAATTTAAGCAATCGAACCTTCAATTAATGGATTTGGACCTCAATTGATGATTCTAAATATTGGCTTAAAATGCGCAAATAATTAGGATCAAATGTGCAGAAATAATAATAAACATGATAGAATTAGTGTACATCATGCAACTTTAAATTCTTATTTACAAAAAAATCATGCCTAATTATCACTGTCAGAATTATTATTTTGAATATATAATGCTGATTTATCGACTACAATTTCAGAACAAAAGTAATTCTTAAAGGTTAATACTTAGCAGATAACAATTCTAACCGTAGTATATCACATTCCCCACCCACCAACGACACATAGTAGCATACATGTACTAAGATAGAAATTAAAATCATACAGTACCAAAACTCTTTCGTTGTTTGAAAGATTTTGCAGTCTTATCCTTATTCTCTGGCATTTTTAAGTTGAGATTCCTTTAGTTTTGACACTACGAATTCTTCGCTGTCACTTTAAATAACGCGTTTTACCGTGGCAATTAGTTTTCACTCACTAATCGTCACTTGATTGTACACGAAATTGACGTCACTCGTAAAGTTGAATTTCATTGGTCCATCGAACTTTTGTGTGGCATATAGTCTGGTTCCCTACTTTAATATTGTCGACGTACTGTGACGTAATGGTCCGAATTTAGCACGTGCACTTTTCGTGTAAAATATGGAGATTTACAAAAAAAAACAATGTCAATGACCTTGGTGAATTCATAGTTGTCATTTGGATACATTACCATTATTTTGACCCCATTTCATACCAAACTAAAAATATGTGTTGTAGATTTATATTTTCTATCATGTTTTCAATATCATAACAGGGGCGGTCCCTGGATTTTGGGTTGGGGGGGGCGCAAACTTGTGTAAACCTCTTTATGTTGTCTGTGGGTCTGTAGTAATCAGCTACAGATCCGTGTAAATGATATATACAAAATCTGTGCACATCATCACCACATCATCGTCATCATCATCATCATCATCATCATCATCATCATCATCATCATCATCATCATTATCATCATCATCATCATTATCAACAACAACAACACCAACAACAACATCATCATCATCATCATCATCATCAAATGCACTTTGTTTCGCTGAACAAATTAATACTTCACCGTATTGTGTTCGAAAGCTCATCAATTGTCTACAGATGTGCTACGTCCTTTTTTTTCATCTAACCGAACTAACGGACAGACAGACGCACATGTTTTACACGAAATATTGCGATAAGGTACTCGTATATGATTTCATTGTGAAATAATAAGGCTAATGATGCTGACGTTGTGTCAGTTTCGCTGACATATGGTGCCAGAAAAAAAAGAAATCGCCAGGAATTGGAGCCAACGTTGTGGACACCCCTCTACTTTATCATGTTATATCTTTTGCATAACACAAATACAATTTGGTGTGATTGCTAAGGGAACCTATAATATTGAACAAAGAATGTGTCGATTGAGATTTTTGGGAACTTAACTATTGATTGAGACAAAACTGTTTCGAAAGTAGTCATTGATTTCACTCAAATTTTGACTTTAAATCATATTTATTCGAAAAGAATAAATGTCTTTTATGTGGTATGCTGTGCCAATAATGTATTGCATCTAACATTTTTAAATAATATTAAAAAAAGAAAACAATATCATTTACCAATAAATGTATGTATACTCATTGACTAGAGTTTATCGTGCTCGATAAGCTTTGGCGCCGGTACTACGGTACTACTATGTAAGAAATCGTTGGGGCTCGGGTATGTTTTACTAAAGTTGATGTGTATCTTTTACGAAATTGAGCGAGCGAAGTGAGCGATTTTTTTAAGCACATTTATCTACTTTTGACCGTTTTATATATGCCCATATATGTATGGTCCGGGAGTTTAAGGGGGGGGGGGGGTCGTGCCGGGTGCGCCCACCTGGAACCGCTAGTGCATAATACTAAAATCGAGTTGAACATTGTACATAAAATGTACAACAACAACAACAATTTTATTGGTTATGAAGGCCACCGGCCCAAATTACAACCAATAATACATCACATGTGCCAGCATAGTTGTAAATATAAAAAATATTTTAATATAAACAATATGATATTTAACAAGTGAAAACAAAGTATAATTTATAGAATATGACTGATCTGCAACTGAAAACGTACAACGCGTAAGGTAGCCATTTATGGACAGTGTAAATTCCCTATGTGTAAGTGCTTAACATATAATAGCATGATTTAAATGAAAGCACCGGTAGCTTCTCTCAACGTCAATGAATTTTCTAAATACTTTATTAGGGAATAAATTTTATAACTTCTAGTGTCAGACATTATCGATATAAATAACTGATCACGGATAATGCCGGACAACCAATCGTCTGGAAATACATTTGCCGAAGGTCGTTATATAAAGGGCACACAATAAGAAAGTGAATTTCACTTTCAACTGTATAGACGTTCCGCGTAAAGCAAAACTTGCAAAATCTATAGTCTCTATGTATATTCGTGTGTCGTCCTTTTTCAATAATGAGGGTGTGGCTCGAGCGTGTGGATGCGAGGGTTTGGAACGGAAGTTAGACAATCGTCTTTTTGGGGAGTTAGTGGTATAGACAAGTATTTTTCCGGCATTATTACTCTCTTGTAAAGTCTGTTTGTCAGCGCTTTCGCAGAAGAGTACACATCAGATAGTATATTAATACAGCATCTTTTAGCTGTGACTTGTGCGTTAAACGTATATAAAGCATGCTGCGTTGTTTTTCAGCTTGTCTGATATTTTTGGGAAAAAAAATCCGGTTTGGAGGCGAAAAAAACATTGACAAAACAAACGAAAATAAGTTGTTCCCACAAAAAAGCATGACAATAACAACTGTAATTGGCAGTCTCTGCTATTCTATTCATAATCTAGCTGTCCGGGTTAGCCTCACCCACATGGCCAATCAGCATTCAAGGTTGCAGAGCATGCCCGGACAAACATGTTTACTACATATGCATGCATCGGTTGTAATTTGATCTTTAGTTGTATGTATGCGAGCGAGTGAATAAACTGTATAAAACCTACTCCGTCTTCGGATCTGTATAATTTATAATAATAATACATTACATTGGCGACGAGGATTAAAACAAAAGGATACAACAAAAACACAAAATCGGACATAACAAGAATATAGTGCTATTTAAATTAGTGTGTTACATTTAAACAAAAACAATCATGTCTATACCAGACTTTCCAAGATTTGAAATGAGCAGTGTCAATAACTCCGTTGGATTACGATGGGACAAATATTAACAAGTTGGATAATTTGTTCGTTGGAATGAACATTGATTCAAGGAAGCGCAAAAAAGCTCTCCTGCTGCACTAAGCAGGTGACGAAGTGGTTGTCATTTACGAAACGTTGGATTTAGGTGACAACGATTCCAACTACGACGAAACCACAGAAGCACTGAAAAACTATTTCAGTCCGAAAAAGAATACCGAATTTAAAAAATACGAGTTTTGAAATTTAAAGCAACACCGCGGCGAATCAATCGATCAGTGTACTACTCGATTAAAAGCCGCGAACTGCGAATTCTCAAACAAGGATGCTGAAATTAAAAGCCAGTTCATTCAAGGAGAGTCATCCCAGAATCTACGCATCAGGTGCTTAGAATCATCAGAAAAGTCTCTTTCTGATTTGTTGACAATCGCACTTACGATGGAATTAGCGAAAACTCAAGCCGGAAACATGTCACGCGATCAGCACAAACCATCTGAACATGTAGACCGACGCGACAGCGACCGTCGGCGGCGTGGAAACAAGCCACAGGACACACATCGCAACGCACAGCTCGCCAAGACAAGCATACCAAGGACAATCTGAAGAACAGGACATCGTCTTGCCGGAATTGTTGTGGCAAATACCCGCACCACAATGGCCGCTGTCCAGCATTTGGATCTACCTGTAATTATTGCCACAAACAAAACCATTTTATAGTTGTGTGTCGGAAACGCATCAGCAACCAACAACACTTGCGTGAACTCGACGTAGCCGACGAAGAATCTGACAGTGACGATTCGAGCAATAAAGACTCGAACTCAGAATCAGAGGTTTCATATGGATTAAAGGTGAATGCCATCCAGAGCAAAAAGGTGCCGACTGTCAAACTAAAAATACAAGGAGTAAAAACAAGTGTACTCGTGGATACCGGAAGTAGTATCAACGTCATATCCGAAGCCGTCGTGTCAAAAATAACACCGTGTCCGAAACCCCCCAGAAAGCAAAAATCAAAGCATATGCGTTCGGACAAGACACACCGCTGCCAGTCAAAAACACGTATATGTTCTCTGTATATGGACTCCGTTGAGTCCGACACGAAGTTTGCCACGGCAGAGTTTCATACCAGAAGAGGTACGTCAGAGACGCTTCTAAGCTACGAAACAGCGGTAAATCTCGGAATCGTTCCAGAAATGAAATCAGTAAAACGCTGTGAGTACAAGGAACTTTGTGACAAGTACAAATCCGTCTTTATAGGCCTTGGGAAGTTGAAAGACAAACAAATCAAATTTCACATCGACGAAAGCGTCATACCGTCAGCGCAGCCAGCCAGACGGATCCCGTTCCACCTCCGTGAGCAAGTGGAAAAAGAACTAGACCGGTTAGAGAACCTTGACGTCATAGAGAAAGTCGACGGGCCAATGCCATGGGTTTCAAACCTAGTGGTAGCTCCAAAACCACATGCGCCGAATGAAATCCGTCTATGTGTCGACATGCGAAAAGCAAACTTGGCACTCAAACGAGAACGTCACGTGACCCCAACTATCGACGACATCGTCATCGAATTAAATGGCTCTACTGTCTTCTCAAAGGTGGATCTGTTAAAGGGATTCCATCAGCTCGAACTCTCAGAAGAATCCAGAAATATGACGGTTTTTGCCAGTCACGTAGGCCTTCGACGCTATAAACGTCTAAACTTCGGCATCAGTGTCGCGCCCGAAATATTTCAAAACGAAATCCGACAGGTTTGCAGAAAACGTTAAACATTAGTGACGATATAATTGTCCATGATGTAGATAGTCAGGATCACGACAAAAATCTTGAAGCCCTGCTAATGAGATTGAAGGAAAAGGGACTTACCATAAACAAACGAAAATGCGAATTCGGACAAACCAAGTTTTGAAATTCTGCGGATACATATTTTCCGCGTCTGGAATTTCTCCAGATCCAGCGAAAGTCAAGGCAATACAGAATGTTCACAGGCCGAAAAATCAAGCAGAAATCAGATCATTTCTCGGCATGACGAACTATGTTTCGCGGTTCATTCATGATTACTCAACAATATCCGAGCCGCTGCGACGCCTTACCCAAGATAAGGTCGCGTTTGAATGGACAAAACAGCAAGAAAATGCATTCAACATGCTCAAAAATGCACTTTCAAGTGATCAAGTGATGACATACTTTGACCCATGCAAGAACACAGAACTGTGGGTAGACGCCAGCCCCGTTGGTGTCTCAGGAATACTTATACAGGACAATAAAATCATTGCATAAGGAAGCCGGTCATTGACCCCAGTAGAACAACGCTACAGCCAGACCGAGCAAGAAGCATTAGCCTGCGTTTGGGGATGCCAACATTTTCACCAGTACTTGTCTGGCAAGGAATTTTCACTGATAACCGACCATCGGTGCCTGGAGTCAATTTTCAACAACACGAAGCATATACAGTCAGCTCGCCTTGAAAGATTGCGTTTGAAACATATAATTTCACAGTCAAATATCGTGCTGGAAGTCAAATGATATCCGATTATTGTTCCAGACACCCAATCTAGGAAAAGAAAACAGCATTGCCGAGGATTACGTCAATTTTCTCGCGAGCAACTCTGTGCCCAAGTCGTTAACACTATCAGATATCGCGCGCGCCACGCAGAACGACTGTGTAATTAAGTGCGTAATTGCTGCCATTGAAGACAACGCGTGGTTAAAACAAATTTGTTCTCAGACTGACAGCTACCGCTGTTATGTAAACGTTCGCGAAGAACTGACCGTCGTGTCACTGCCAAACGGACATGTTTTATTACGTGGCACGCGACTGTGTATCCCATATTAATTGCAGCAGTAAGTCATTAACCTGGCTCACGAAGGTCACCAGGGTCGCGTCCGCTGTAAATCGCTGTTACGAGAAACAAAAAAAGTCATGTTGGTTCCCGTACATGGACAAACAAGTAGACAAAAAGTGCAAACTGTGTATCCCCTGTATGTCTGCATCTTCCGAAACAACGCAGGAACCGGTGAAGCCAAGCCCGCTACCTAGCCGACCATGGGACGAGATATCAGTGGATTTTTGCGGTCCAATGCGTTCGGGAGAATACTGCATGGTAGTGATATGCGACTACAGCAGATATCCAGTGGTCGAAAAGCTGAACAGTTTGTCTGCACAAGCCGTTATACCTTATTTAGAGAGAATCTTTGGACTCTTTTCTATACCAAATGTGGTCAAAACTGACAATGGATCACCGTTCCACAGTCACACGTTTGCAGAGTTTGCAGAACAATATGGATTCAGGCACCGTAAAATAACTCCGCTACACCCGAGGGCAAACGGCACAGCAGAGGCCTTCATGAAACCGCTTGTAAAAGCAACGAAGACCGCAGAAGCTTCGGTCGAAACTACAAATCAGAACTTACCAAATTCCTGCTGAACTATAAAAGCACCCCGCACCCAAGTACTGGAGTTTCGCCATTTTTGAAATCAAGTTCAACTGGAAAATGAAAAGCAAAGTTCCGCAACTTTCAGTCCCAGCAAGCCCTCTCCAATCGTATGTTGAAGGAAGAGACGAAAAATCAAAACAGAAAAACAAACAGTACGCTGACAATAGAAACAATGCTAAACCATCAACCTTAAAACCGGGAGACAAAGTTTTAGTAAAGCAGCAAATTCGAAACAAACTAGACACGCTGTTTTCGCCAGAACCCGGAACAATCGTGTCAAGGAAGGGTCCGATGATTACTGTGCGGCACAAGGATCGAACTTTGACACGCGACGCTGCGCATTTCAAACAGGTGATAGACTTTCCGCCGTCGCGCAAGGGTAACGAACAGCCGTTTCGCAAAAGTACCGAACAGCCGTCTCGCGAGGGTGACGAACAGCCGCTTAGAAGGTCGCACCGCAAAAGAAAAGCGCCTAGAAAATATATCGAAAATGACTAGTACCAAACTATGTTGCAAAGCCGCCATTCACAAATTTAACAGTGCGCGGTAAAACAAAAAACAGGTGCGTGTGTGAATTCATGAGTGTGATTTATTAATGTTAGTGGAATTCCTCTAAACAGGCCATAATAATGCCTGTAAAATCATTAAAATTTGGTTTAATTTGAAACAGATGTGCCAAACAACGATCCGTCTATTCTTGTCTTCGAAAATGACAATGGCCATTTAATGTGTTGATTGCATCAGTAGTTAATTTACGAAAATCATTGACGGAAAGCTTGTAGCGCCGATTCCGGTGAACTCAAGACAATCTGACTGGAACGTGACCCACAGCGTGCCATGGATATAAACCCTTGACTCTGAAATTGCCGGCGTGTGCTCTGATGGATTTATGACTGTTCTCCCTATGAAAAACTCATTTGTTGTTCTAATTTGACACTTGATTAACACATTGTTTTGATAGTGAGTTGATACGGTGAGAACTCTCCCCATACATTGTGCACTTGATAGGAGAGGAAAGGAATATATATAGAACTATATATAACTATTCAGACTTAAATATACAATTATCTTTATACCCAGCATATGATAAATATATGAACTGTATCATATTTTTCATACGGAGTCTGTACCACGTGAACCTTCTAATACATCAAACACATTTTAAGAAATAGAACTGATTTCATGTGAAACAAATGTTGAATGCATGATCTGGAGTCAATACTAAATACGCAATTCTTTGAGGACAGTTTTAATCGGAAGATAGGTGGGATTTCGCAATTTACTTGAAAATAACCGAACTATTCACCTGGGTGTCCTGAATTAAGACCACCAAATTAATGCGCTACATCGTTTTTTTCTTGACTCGTTTTGAAAGTGTTATTTCTTGTTATCGATTCCTTTTATGAATATTTTGACAAGAAATTACTGAATGTATTAATTTTAAACTGTAGTATGGTAAATCGAGAGCACGCATCGTATGACCTACTTTTGACTCAGTAGGCTACGAATCACTAACAATCGATGCTCCTAACTTCCACGCATGGCTCGTTGCAGGTTGGCCTGTTAACTGACAGGTATATAATTCCGTTTGGATTAGATAATTAGCTTGAACAATGTTTTTTTTTTTTTTAATTAAAAATAAATTTTTGTAATGATGTCGTATACTATTGAATAAGAAACAATATTATCAAGTTCAAAGGTGGGAAATTGAACTTTATCAAACAAATGATTCCTTTTTAGCAAAAAAAGCACTCATAATTTTCACATGTTTTTAGTTTCTTTTGTCGCCAACAGTTTTTCTACACTATCAGCGTTTTGATTATCTAAAAGTATAATTCAGGGCCAGTAGAAAAAAAAGCACACACGGGTTTTTATCGATTGTAAGTATTATTATTTTTACCATTTGTTTATTGGGTTGGCGGATCGAACAACTAAACATAAACAAACACGATCAAGCCCAAATTATATTGAGTGATTGTTTAGGATGACACGAATTTATGAACGAATTGTTGCACGTCATGTTTGTTTTTATCATCGAGTGAAATAGGCCTACATTTCATTTAACACTAATTTTGGATACTGCGTAGAATAAGTTTTAAACGAAAAACAATACTTTCAAAAAGATAACACGTACGAACGTCATAATCACAATCAATAAAAAATAATGGTAACTTAATAAGAATATGCAGGTTTAAACTTGTGACAAAATATATATTGCAGGTAAATTCATAAAAATGTAAAGGTAAAAACGCCGTGAAATGACAATAATATTTTGATAGTTATTTTCAGATTTCCTCTTTTATATTCGTAATGGCAACACACGGGATGACGCCTGTGTTGAATGACCGTCTAAAAGCTGGATCTTAAAGGTGAATGAACTGTATATCAATAGGAAAGAAAGTAACATTTGAATGCAACAAAGTACAAAGGGCATTGATCAAAAGGCCAACACAATGTGTTATGTCTTAAATGGAGTATGTATATATGAACTATCCTACATAAGAAAAAGTGGTTAACCAACGAACGAAAGACCAGCAAGTAAACAAAAAAACAACAGATTAAATATCACATAATAATAAAGTCGATTGAAATTTGGGAAACTATATGAAGGACCCTTGCTTAAAAAACTCGTAGTAATTCACGATTTCGACATTGTCTAATTACGCGTAACGAGACTGACGAGATAACGCGAGATTTTGAGGTCAGGGGGTTCCGTGTTCTCGCTGTAAAGTAAACATCGATCAGCTGCTGATGCAGTTTCACATACACTGCTATTAAAACTCAAAATAAACAATTAATTAACGTTATATGAAGACGTATTGCCTTAATTTACGATTTTAATGTTTACACACATAATTTAGACCTGGCTAAATAACAGCGTTAATGATCACACGAGCAGTGTGTCAAGATAGGCAAAAATGAACAAGAAACACCACACCAAACCTATGGTTAGAAGTAAACAATAAAACTCTTTTGACATGCTACTTTGAAAAACTCCACCCACCTATTTTTAAAACATTTAACAGGTCAATTTTTCAAACATTTACTTTGTACTAAATGTGTAAAAAAAATAGCCCAACATTGAGTACATTTTCATGGACCCAGAAAATTAGTTTTATTTGATTTGATGAGTGGGGTTTCTCACAGATGTATTGATTTAATGTATATATATCATTTTTAAATGATATTTTTTCTTTCGACAATTGCAACCGGAATACAAACCTGGCCCAGCTAGCTTAGTTGGTAGAGAGCTGGACTGTCAATCCGGGTGTTCGCGAGTTCGAGCCCAAGCCCGGCCAAATAACTTGTGTGGGATTGGTCATAAAATAATGTCTACGGTTTTCACCCTACCTCTGCTTCATGAAGGGCAGTAGTTACTTTTATTAAAGTGTGTACATTTGGTACTGATCAACCGCTTAGATCGGCTGAGGAAAATGAGTAGGTTAAGTGTCCGCCGTAAAATCTGTAATTGTAGTAGATTTTGCTGCAGTATATACAGGATGAGCCCTGCAGTTCCACATAGTAGACATGTGTCCTACTAGTACCATCATAAGAAATATATGCAGCTTAATTATCTTCACTTAATAAACAACACAACAAGAAAAAAGTTCATGTCACCCGGGTATTCTCTTTTAATCATAAGCTATAAATATAAAGGATTTCAATATCACATCCACAGCACATAAAAAACAAAATCACATAAAGTATTCAATTTTACTGAAACAAGTATAAAAAAAAAATACATCAGTAATGCTCAAAGCATGGCAATGTTTTAATTAGTATATTCCTGTGTCCTAAGTCACTTTTTCACAAGTTTTAGTACAGTACAGTAAAAAACCAAGCAGGTTCATCACCAGCTATTGAGTTGGGCTGATACCCCAGACATTTCCAGTTTACCCATTTTGAACAGGAACTTGAATAGTCACAGTTAATTCTGGTTCCAATGTCACAATGAACAATTTTTATATAGAATATATATAGCTACGTCCCGCAGTGGTTTTACACAAAATCACAAAGCGGTCAAGGGTCATAGCCCGGCAGACTGAATCGACGAAGAAAATTATTCAGGTCATTATTCAGGTCACCAATGGATCACTTTTCCACTGTCTGCGGATTCCGGAATGTTTCGCACCAATGATGTTTTTTCCGAGCATGTTTCTACTTGGAACTTTGTATGCGCACAGATGTGTGATTACTAACTACTTATGAGAACCATCAACAACCATCTGTTATGATAACAACAAGTCATTAACATGATTATTTTAAATATATTCACTTGAATTTGGACAATAAATAATATTATTTAACTTGAACACACATTACATAATATTTATATATTTTTTATAAATGTAATTATATCAGTGGTGTTGTGTGTCACAATATGCTAATTCAAGACGAAATACTGCAATCAGGTGAATAATCCCCTGGAAAATCACGGTGAGACATTCCAGATTCTGTTTGTGATAGTTACCTGAAACAAATAAAGTTCAAATAAAGTATTATTATTATTATTATTGCAAAGATAAACTGTAATAAAAACACACATGTATAAACATGAACTAGCTACTCTATGCAATTCCGCTAGTATCATGCGGGTTTTTAGTACCTATCACCTAGGTTAATGTCCTCAATATTTTTCTTTTTCCTATGTTTGTATGTTTCTTTATTTCAACGTCCTTTTGTCCTCTTCTCACAATTGCTTAGAAAATAGTGCATTTGAGAAAAAGTACGCACAATTTACACTGGGAGCGCTCAGTATTTTTCTTCCTGCTGTTTATTTCTCTTTCCGCTCAAATAAACTCTTCTTTTTTGAGATTTTTCAGGAAATAGTAACAAGTGCGACGCGTGTCGCTTTCTTGGTGAGTTTTGTCCTGTTTTTACTGATCTGCTTGTTTAGACGTACACATTAAATAATTAATCTTTATTTATTTATGATATCTTGTTGTGATATCAATGATTTTTAAAAGTTACAGGCTTGTCACGTGGGATTAGTCCCAACAGACATTGATAATACTCAACTCTTGATTCTTCTGATATCTATACCAGATTGGCAGAAAATAAACACAAAAAGTTCACTTTCAGAATTGCTGTGGCTGTGCCAACTGAAAAATGTTTGAACATGTAGAGTGTTTATTTCTATAACCTGTTTATATTCCACTCACAACTACCCAAAAATGTGTTAACCCCGATAGTGTGCATTTGAGATCAAACCACAAATTGATCTGTGAACTATTGGTATACTGGTAAGCGAGTATTTGTCGGACGAAATATTCATTTATTTTCAGATAGTTTTAATGAATGAACAAATTCAACAATGAAAATTCGCATGTACAATCCTGGGTTCCTGACCCGTTTGCGTATGTAAACAAAATCAGTGTCTTTTGTGCGCAACAAAAGTGGCCCTGAATGGGATACATAAAAGGTATTTTTCACATTGACAGTAACTCCATTATATCGCGATTCGCGGGGTCCACAGATTGCGATCGCGATATATCCGGATCGCAATATAACTTGCCAGGCCATTCAGTAGATATATAGAGAATACATGGTTGGTGCCGGGATGGAGAAAGTTTATCCGGTTAGGCTTAGAAAATGAAAACAGGGTGAGCTTTAGCGAGCCCTATTTTTGTTTTCGGGCCAAACCGGATACACTTTCTCCTTCCCGGCACCTACGGTGTATTCTATTTATCCTGATTCAGGGGTTTACTTAAGCGGGGCAAGTCAATTATCGCAGTGACATCTTTCTGATTTTTTCTTTTGCGATTATTTTATTTTCTTTGAGCTAATATTGATGTCTCACAGCTTTACGTAAAACTGATTGTGATTGGTCGATTTCGTGGTAAAAGCCAATCAAACCGCTCGGAACAGGTTTTATTCGGCAGTTTCTCCAACATGGAGGACGGCCACAGTCCGAAGTCGTCTTCAAAAGTGTTTCCTGTTTTTAATGCAGTAAATCATTCAAACAAGCAAAATCAATCAAAGAAACAGTCATTCAAAAACGAAAGAAAACTAAAGTATGAAAAAGAAACAAGAAAACGCATTTTCCAGACCTCGTGGTTAAGTGAATTTCAGTGGCCTGAATACGAGAACGAATGCATGCGGTGCAAGGTGTGTCGAAAATTTGAAAGTGTAGGAAGCTTTGTAACAGGATCAAACTTCTTTAGAAAAGATTCGATTAAGGCCCACGAGGACTGTCAATCCCATTTGATGAATGTAAGAAAGGAACAGGCTAAGAATATGAAGATCATTTGGAGCTTGCAAAGCCGGTATATGAAGAGTTAGTCACTATATTAAACTGTGACAGTGACTAATCTGTCACAGTTTAAAATAGTGACAAACTCTTCATAGGCCTGCTTTGCAAGCAGGGCTCCCCCTGGCTCAAAATTTTCTTTAGCAACATTGACCTATGTCTAAAATCATTTTGGGTTTTTCATGGGGTTTTATGAAGAAAAACTTGTAGCCAAATAGCAATTTCTTTAGACGAATGTTAAAAAAATTGTTTCAGTTTGTATCCTTTGGCTAATTTGGAGATTGGCAGAGTGACCCCTGATCTGTTGATGACCATGACATATGATATCTTGATATGATCACCAGAAAATAAAAAACTTGTGAATTGTTTATGTTTATAGATTTTATTTCTGTTGATAGCTTTTATTCATAATAAAAGTCATTAAGTTTCATACATGTTTGCTAATAACACATTTGTATGCTTTAAGTATCAAAAACATTGACTTAAGGATGAGGCAACCTTTTTTCACTGGGGGCAAGTAGATGTTCAAAGTAACTTGCCCCCTGGGCAAGTGAAGGTCCAATCCTTAGGTAAACCCCTGTGATTTCTGTTCAATTAAATTTAAACACCAAACACTAAAGTTTTAAATTAAAAAAAAATTCTAGACGGGCCTCGACCTAATAACTCGCTTGCATGAATGCGTACTACCCGGAAAAAATAGTTCTCTATTTCTTAAAAGTAAAATATTAATAAATCTTATTTGCTGATGACAGTACGACACGAAAATGACGTAGTAAAACTGCTTTTGTTTTAAACCAGATTATATTGGTTTTTAAAGAGTTAAATTACGTCACACCAACTACGTCATTCATTTTGAGTTGTAAGTTTACACAATGTAGTCAAACCAGAACGCGAGTGTTTTGCAGTTTAAAATACATGAAATCGGAATAAATATTTAGTGTTTCTGTGTTTTGGATGGATTATATTATGCAATAGCATTCAGATAAAAAGTGTATGGAATATTTGCCTCGAATGGAAACAGTGAGATTGGTCCCTTTTCAATTTTCTACGATTTACTCGGATAGTTGTTAGTGGAGGACAGTATAACTGAAAGTGAAATAAATCATAAAATGTTTAGTTCTACGTTAACATTTTGATAACTTTTTTTTCATTTTTTATTATCGGAAATTAATATAAAAGGTTATTTCTTTGATGAATATGCTCTGTTGGTTGACCAAAGAAAAGTCTATCCACAAAGAATAAACCGCTTGCATCAGATTCAAGTGTGTTGAAATGGAATGGAACTGGAAGGAAGTTGTTGTTAACCAGTTAAATGGAATGTGAGGACGAACAACTCATTTGTTGTTAAACTAGACAACACAAAGTTTTTATCGATGAAAAACTCTGGTAAGTAGACTTTATGCTGTGTCATTCTCGACAATGTTGTTATGCGACGCGTAGGAATACCTATTGACGGTATATCACAGTCACGTGATCTACTGCCGGATATCAACAAGTTTATATGGTCACCGCTTTATTAGGTCAGTTTGGGGTAAGTAGCAGGATAAACATGTATACACTAGCCTGTTTTCCCCTGATCTCAAACATGAATGTTATTAAGTAAATAACTCGCCCTTTCGAATGTAGTTAACATCCATTATGTATTAAATCCATATGTAAAATATTCCATTTGTATGTGAAAATATAATATTATTCCATAAATTCCGTTGAATAAATTTCACATCGTGTATAAAAATATAAAGTCTGAAACGCCTATCCGAATTTCACTATTCACGTGAAGTAAACATACATTCTATTAACAAGTACAACGCACATGTATTTCGTGTAAACTCTTTGTTCTGTTAGAAAAAGCGAGTGAAAAAATGCTGACAATGTGGGTGTATCGATCGCCAAATAAAAACTTTGTAGCGCAGAGAACATTGAGATCATTGCTTTTGTATAAAAGTTTCGTAGCACGCAGCAACACAATTAGGTGTCTATATCGCGAACAATATGCGGTTAGCAATTCTCCTGAAACAAAAAAGAAACAGTTAAGCCGTATCGATTACATTATTGTCATTCAGATAGCTCAGTTTTGATTTATGACATATAGTTACTGTATACACCCTCTACGAGCACTGCGTGTAATTCGGGTGCTAAATAGAGCGACAGCAGTGAATGGACGTTGTCATGGGTGGCACGCGCGCTGTAAGCTGATGACGTTAAACTGTTACACTTTGATGTTGAGTGAGTCGGCGTATTGTTGGTCGCACTACAAGAGTGTGAATAAAAGAGACGCCGTGAAGGCACGAAAATCCGGATCAAAAAATGGATTTATTTATGAGCATTTGGTAATAGGAAAATATTGAAGTACATGAAAAAAATATCGCCATCCACGGCCGATTCACGATATATTGGACATCGCGATATAGCGGATCGCGATATAGCGGATCTGCAGTGTAGTATTTTCCGGATGTTTTTTTAAACAGTGAAGTAAATAAAGAAATTATTTATAACTTTATTTAATGTATATTATATTACAAATTAATTATCAGATGATAATTTCTATCATAATGATACCACTTTATGAAATGATTTAATAATAAATAGGGACTATGAGGAAGGCATTGAAACAAATACCAAAACTTAACGTTTCAAAAAGTTTATTAGACGTTACGTATCTATGTCGCTACTATGCATGTTCTTTAACATCGTAGCGGGTTAAATAAGGTTCTCCCAGACTTTGTCTGCTATAATAAGCAGATAACTATCACAAACACTGACTGGGCCCCAAATTTGGATTTTATCGTGCATGCGCATGTTATTTTTCTTCCCCAGACAACATCTGCATGCGTTATAGGCTATCAACGTACACCCTAGGGATTTTTACCAAATAATGAACTCACTTTTTTCAAAGAACAACGAAACATACTTGAAAATAAAAGCGATTATTTGTATATGATGATAAAATAAGAAAAGCGGTTACGAAACACAAATATTTAAAAACGTCCGGATAATACTACTGTCCGACAAATACTAAAAACCAGTAGCCTATAGGGGACCTCTCCTTCATCCGTCATTCATCAATAATTGGTTTGGGCACACAACAGAGACTTATGTTTTATCCAATCTTGACCAAACTTGCACAGTTGTCACTTGTTTATGACCATAAAATCTTGCCGTAGTCTCTGACAGGTTCCATAATGGGTCAGAGCAGACCAGGAACACGCTTGAGTTTTTTGTGACTTTTTAATACAAAAAAAACAATAAACTATCTTTTTGCAAAGATTCTTAACGATTCTTCATTTTGCATCCAGTCTCTGAGGAAGATAGATACTTAATTTTTCATCCAATCTTTACCAAGCTTGCACATGTCCAGCCTCTGCGAAAGTCTGTCAGACCTCGGACAAAGCCAGTGAAACTTTACAGTTTGTAAATGACCAGAATCTCTAGGGTGAGTCTGATTGGACCATGAACACTAAAGAGTTGTTTTCCAATTGGTTCATGAACTAAATCAAAAATGCAAAAAATGGATTTTGCAAGACATCTAGGCTTCATTTTCATTCAGTGCACAGTTTGTCTGTGGCCATATACAGGCCATGGAAGAAACCAACAATGGCCAGATCAGGCCTCAAACACTATAATTTTTGCAGTTTGTCAGAGGAACAGATAAGGATCCGTTAAGGATTGGGTATTACCCCATCATATTTTAAATAATTGAGTACTGAAAAATGTATTTGAGTACTTGAAATTATGTTACCCCCATTATATTAAAAATAATTGAGTATTAGACGAAGATGATCTCAGAATTTAGTAAAACAACCACAAAACGCAAATGGTGTGTGTTTTTCATTTATTTAACACAAACATAACCATTTTTCTTTTCACAACACTTAATATACATTACTGTTCTCAACACATAAGTAAACTCGGGAAACATTCTAAAAATAATTTAAAGTGTGTTTGGTAAATAAATTATTGCACTGTATTCAAGGCAAAATCTGGTAAGTAGACCCGATTTTGACAAAGTATAAAACATTGCCACAAAACATTTCAATTGATAGTTTAATTCTTGTCAATTTTTGCCTCTGTGTATTTTTGGCCTTTCAACTTGTTGAGACTTTTCATTAACAGTGTTCTAAATGAGTTCAGAAACACTCCATTATGCGATTACCCTGATATGTCCCAAGTACATGTAACCTTAATTCGGCAATGTTTTGATTTAGAAGATCTAATGTCAATGTTTAAATCCAATTTAATACTGAACATTTCAATGTTTGCTTAACTTTTGTTAACTGAATTTCTCACCTAATTCTCACCACATATAAAAATAACAAAATATATGATATCGTTGAATTTAGAGTACATCAAATTAAATTGCACTTATGAATAATTCTGGGTCAAAGGCAGAAATAACCGCACCAATAATATTATGAAAAATAGGCTTGACAATGGAAATCGACGATAAAGATGAGTGCGAGGCAAACAAGCTGGTAACCCTTGTTTTTTTTGTACAATTTCAATTTGTTTTGCCTGCCCTGTGTGCGACAGTTTTCCCCGAATGCTTACGAAACATTTTGAAATCATTGAACAGAAAGAAAGAAAACGAAAGATGCATAATAACGTCATAAAGCACTGACCATTACGGACATACTCGATGAATCTCATTGGACAGTTGTGGTTTACTGATTCGTATCATACGGGTGTCTGTCATTTTGTAACATAACGATTTGGTAACTATTCATTTTCGGATGTTTCGTTCACATCTTTCAGCCATTTTGTACTCATGTCAGTCTCTTTACGCACTGAGTTTGCCATTTATTGCGTATTGGGTATTATATTTTAGTTTTGTTACTCATCAAATATATAAATAATTGCGTAAAAGGGGTTTCAGAATTGCGTATTTACGCAAATACGCGCCTTATCTGTTGCTCTGGTTTGTGTATGACCATAATATCTTGAACAAGTTTGATTATTGCCCAGATTAGACCATAGTCGCTTTCACTTTTCAAGCAGATATACACATGTAGTATTTCAGTCATTGTTTGAATGTAATCGTATTGTTTCAGGATCATCATTACTCAGAAGCATACCCAAATGATGATATAGCTGGTCTGGAAGAAATCGTGAAAAACAAAGATGGATCAAAATCTTGTTCTTAAAACTCTTTTATGCCACTCTGGATTAAATATTTCAAAGACACTGTCGGAACTCATATCTGACTTGGTAACCTCACTGCAAAAAGAAGTAACATACAATTGTGTTGGTAAGTTATGCAAGACATTGGGAACTGTGAAAGAGCTACTACTAATCTGTAATTGTGAAGAGTTCTCAGGTAATAAAACTGAGCAGCTGTCAGAAGTTATCTCTGACATTGTATCCAAGGTGTGCCTTCCACTCACGGCATTGATACATCCCTCACTGGATGCAAGACCAGACTTCCTTGTACTGTTGGGGCATGTGGGACAAATATTGGCCGAGTGTTCGAGACTTGATCGCCAAACTCTTGTTGCACTTCTTAAAAGAATTTCTGATCATGTTGAGACATACCTGAAAGAAAGGCCTACATGCTTTGATCTGGAAAAAGATAGTTCTCTCGTTGATATTCACACACTTCTTGAGATTATGAGAACTGTGTTATCAAAGGTTAATAGTACTGTTTTCGCAAAAGACGAGCAAGTGTGTGAGTTGACTAAAACACTTTTCTTTCAGATTGCCAAAGCCTTAGATTTACTTAGTGTCGATTTAATAGGTAGCCTAGCCATCCCAGTGCTGATACGATGCTTGAATGTAAATGTTGTGACTGCAGACAATTTCCTGGAAGTTATTTGGAGTCAGGTTGTGTATTTCTCAAGCCACGATGATGATCGCAAGCAGTATCTTATTTTGTGTGGATTTGCGAATTATTTCTTTCCCACCACTGGAAACTGTTTTATCTTTGATCTCAGGAGAAAGATTCTGTTTTGGAATATTCTGCAGAATGGTCTTCAAAGTAAAGATTCGGTGAACAGGAAAAGGGCCTTGTATTTACTGAAGAGAATTGTGGACATCTGTGAAAGCGTTGGAGCAAATATAGAAACCGATCCAGAATTTGTAGAGGCTGGCAGTGATTGTAAACACAATGAACACAATACCGAAACTGATAATGGCATTGGGGGAATAGTGGATCAGCTTAAAGAATCGAAGACGATGGAACACAATTACGAAGGCTTCACTGGTGATGTTAACAAGGGGGTCTCTAGAGCTACACATTATCCAGTATTCTGGTGGGACGCAAGCAGGGGTGTTGATTTGGCAAAGATCTGGGAGGACTTCATGCTCATTGCTGAAGTCTTGGAGGAGAAACAGGTTTGTCAAGGATCTACAGTGATATTTGTTTTAAATAAAACATTGGTTGTGGGGATGCACCTTCAGGGCTTTTATTAACCATTTTGGGAAAATGACCTATACGAGGGATGTTAAAAAATATTGTAGATTTTTTTCATGCTTTTAGACATATAATTATTTCATAGAAAAACAGTACATTAAAATAAACTGGAATATATATTGCATCAATTTACAAAATTTCAGTGATTTTACTCTTCTCTGTTAAAAATGGCAGGCATTTAAAATGAGTCACTATAGGCAACCCGGAGCACATCAATTGGAATTCAATGACGTCGTTACGTCATTTGCTTCATGGAAGATTTGGCGCGAAGGAAATGTTCTTGTTTCAATATTATTATTTCACTATTATTCAATATTTTCGGATATTTCAATTACACTATCATATCAATGATGCTTGTGTTGGGATCTCCATAAAGAGGCCTTTCTCATCATGGTCTTGAGCAATATGATAACCAGTCACGCATATACTTGTACAAAGCGCTTTATGGCGTTTTGAATACCAATATATAAAATATATTTTAAAACATTCTGCATTTTAAGTATGTCTGATTACATTACACATTTAGCATATAAACGTGTATAATGTTACATTTTCATACATTATTTTACTGAATCAAGAAAGGAAATACCAGTTAGAAATATTTACAATAAAGTAATATTGACGTCTTATTTTGAATCAGCATGTTCACTGAAAATTCAAATATTGATGTAATTTGTCATTTTTCTACTTATTTCTTACTTATCAACATGCATTAATCATGGAGAAATAAACCAAGCGAGACATTTCGCATAGCTACCTTAACATTGACTGTCCGTGCTGATCAAGCTAATTTAAGCTGATTGACGTCGTCATTGTCGCGTCTTTTTTTCCTTATCCACTCATGTCTCAATGCTTACAATCCCATCTGAAAATCTTATTGCACTATGTGAAAACACGTGCCCTACTCAAAAACTGTATTCTATGCGGCTTGTTGATAAAATCAAATGTCTGCATAGATGATTTACAAATATCTTTACTCGATTTCATTATCACCCGAATTTAGAGTTGATCTAACAATTACATTTTTTCTTAATAGACGTTGTGCATCACTGTCATATCAATATTGTTTTTATTAATAGGCAATCTTAAAATGAAGCCAACTTTTGGTATGATGTAAATGTATGTTTGTCTTATATTATACCAACATTTTTTGAAGTAAGTATACTTGTTTCGTACAGAATTTACGATCTATTTACTTGTTGTAATGCAAATAAATGGCGTGCTCCGCTCAACGGTTACCATGGTTATATTATCAAATAGATCAGGTGCGTATCAAATTAATATCACAATATTACGTATTAAACATGTTCCATTTGAATCCCGATTCATTTTGATATAGGTTTTATTCAATTAAGTTTATTAAGTTGTATACAATATAAAAAGTCTACGTTATTTTTTAACATCCCTCGTACCCATGAAATTGGGAATTTTAGCATAATACACCTAAACCTGGGAAAATTTATTTGTTTTAGAAATGATTAAAAAAAAACTTGATCACTCATAATGTTTAAAAATTGGCATAGCTACAGAAAAAGTTGTTTCGTAGAAAAGGCTATTATTAAGTTATTTAGTTATTTGTTTAAAACATTTTCATTAACGTTGGAATAAATTGATATTTGATTCAATGCAATCACAGTCAGTGATACTTCTTTCTTATCACTTCAAGATATCACAGTCATTGATACTTCTTCTTATCACTTCAGGTGCATGTGATCAGACCACTACTGCCAAGGATGAAGAATTTAGTGAAGGCGTGTGAACTACCCGGAACTGGCGGTGAGTACGGGCATTCCTTTAATGGCTGAACACATGCATGATTGGTGTCTACTTATCTCTTCTTATGTCGCCAGAACTCGCCAAGTAGCGGCGAGAATTTTAAACCATTTAAAATTCTCACCGCTTCTTGGCGACTTTTTATTCTCATACACGTGTCAAAGGAATCTGACGCACTCTCCAACACACTGAAACACATTCCGTAGACATGTCTTCCCTTGTCGTAGTGTTTCGCAGTATATTATCATTCTACGACATAACACGAGTTTGCTGCGAGTTTGGCAGACTTGCCTAAGATATCTGCTCTTCCGTTTCTCGTAAAACGTCGTCAGAAACTCGTGCTGATGACCTCACAAGTCGTACAGACTCATTCACACTCATACGTACTTGAAGATAAATCTTCGATTGTCGGAAAGATATGGTACATCTCGGCTGAACTGATAAAATGTGATTATAGTACTTGTGTCATGTCAATGTCGTGTCGAGGTTGAAGAGAACTCGAACAAATGTCGTCTTGAAACAATTTTACAACCAACTTGTCCACTTTATGGGGAGTTATAACTCTCCAGGGCTCTTACAAAACTCGAAGCTCAAATTCGCCACAGTGTGACAGGGCCTTAAGTACATATATCTTTGTGTACAAGCAACATTGTTGTATATAGAGCATCCGTATATGGTCTCTCACCACTAGACAAAGAATTATTAAGCAAAGTGCTTAAATCTGTGAACAGTTGTCATCATTATCTTTTCGAATTATGACAGTTTTAAAACTTTTGTTTTGAAGACATAAACACCCGGCTAGCTCAGTTGGTAGAGCGCTGGACTGTCAATCCGGGGTTCGTAAGTTTGAACCCCAGCCCGGCCACATAACTTGTGTGGGGATTGGTCATGAAATTATTTCTACGGCCGTTCTCCCCTACGTCTGATTCAAGTAAGGCAGTTGTCAGTTACTGGCACAAGTATGTGCACTTAGTACTGGTTAACTGCTTAGATCGAAGAGGCTTGCCCAGGACAAGTGTGAGTAGGTTAACTGACCACCGTGATATGACTGAAATACTGTTAAGAACGGCGAAAAATCCAAACAAACAAACCAACCATTAACACCTAGGCCTACTGCTTCTGCATTTGTCAGAACAGACAGTAGACAGAAATTAGCGGAGTATAATAAGTGAAGTCCTTCAGTGCTCCAGCTAGGCCGAAATAGCAGGGCGCAGCGCCCATTGCTCTTTCCCCCACGCCCTGCCGCCCTCAACCCCGCGCTGCCTCCCTCAACCCCGCCCTGCCCTCTTTGATCTCGGCATATACTAGTTTAATTGAGCCGCCGCATCTATATACATGTACTGCGCAATGAAACAAAGCGGATGCACGCTGCGTCCAGTTAATCTCCAGAGTAAATACCGACCGACAAAAGGCGTCCATACATGTATATTACGTCATTTATCTCACCTTTGATCAAGTAGACCATAAGCGTTCGATCGATTATTTTGCCGATCTGATCATGACACTCAGACGCTATCAATTAAAATGGCTATTAATTGACCATATCGTCACTGAACGTATCGGTACACAAAATTAGTAATGTATATGCAGTTTCTGCATCTGGAGAATGCACGCACGTTTTCCATGAAGTGTTCTTGACCTTGGAGAATTTGGCGTGACATTCTAGCAAAACATGTTTTTATCATGGAGTTGCATGTCAGAAACACGATACACACGTGTTCGTGTAATGAGAAAATATTGCTAAAATCTATCGTGAGCAGTCGAGACGTCATTTACAAATTAAGCACATCAAACCCACAAATCGCCCGTAGGTTAATAAAAATAAGGTAAACACTTACCGTATTATAATATATTTTAATCAGGGTTGTCAGGTTGAAGAAATAAAGACCCAGTATGGGACTTTTTCAACAAGGTAGAAAAAGATGGAAAGACTCTTGCCCGTTGCAAGAAGTGTGGTCATGAGCAAAGCAACAAAGCAGAGCGTATGAGAAAACACCAGAAGACATGCAGTGAGGTAGTTTCATTTGAATTAAAACGCTCTGCAGAAGAAAATCATGGCCTGGAAACTGAGACAAGCAGTGCTCCAGCTCCAAAGAAAAGAATTCAAACCGACTTGAATAACCAAGTGTTTGTGACATCGGAAGAAACCAAATTAAAGCTGGACTTACTTTTAGCCAAGTTCTTCTTTGCATGTAACATACCATTCTCAGTGAGTGAGCATGATTCATTAAAAACTTTTGTGTCCACTCTGCGACCTGGATACAAGCCACCAACAAGAAAGAAACTGTCGGGACCACTACTTGATTCTGTTACAGAAGAGCTACAGTTGCAGGTAAAGGCACAAATTGAAGGCAAAGACTGTACTCTTATTGAAGATGGCTGGACTGACTGCCATAATGATCCTGTGACGGCTACGTGTGTCCATGTTGATAAGAAAGCATTCTTCATTGATGCCAAGTCAACAGGAGCAACAAGCAAAACAGGGGAAAACCTCCGGGATATGTGTAAAGAATCCATCAAAAAGGCATCGTCTTTATATGGATGTACAGTAAAGAATATTGTGACAGATAACGCCAAGAACATGGAAAAAATGCGACGGCTTCTTCATGAGGAAGACAATGACTTGCTTGTGTATGGATGTAATGCCCATTTACTGAATTTGCTAGGACAAGATATTACACCATCATCTGTAATGAAACATGTTGTTGAAGTGCAAAAATACTTCAGAAATCACCACCAGCCCAGCTCATGGCTGGGTGAATGTGAAGGGAGTGTAAAGCCCCAGCTGCCTGGGGACACAAGGTGGAACAGTCAACTGACCTGTCTTGATACATTTCTGAGAAACAGAGAGTTCATGATAAGAATTACTCAGGAACATGGTGACTCTACTGACTCCAACATAGCAAGGAAAGTTAATGATTTCAATTTGTACCAGCAGGCAAAAGATCTCCACAAACAAATGCGACCAATATCTGAAATGTTAGATCGCATTCAGGGTGACTCTGCCAATGCTGCGGATGCCTGCGATGCTTGGTTCACTCTACTTCAGCACCCAGATCTGACTGAGCACAAAGATGTCATTAATAGTAGAATGAATCAAGCCCTTCAGCCGTTCCATTTGGCAGCATATCTTCTTCATCCAAAATACAAAGGTGCACATCTTAGTGATAAACAAAAAGAAATTGCAAGAAATTGGATCACACAGAAAAACGAGTGTTACATCTCCTCAGTCATCAGCTTTGAGGCCCAGGCTGAACCATATCCATCCTCTTTCTGGATGACTTCGGCAACAAGCATGGATAGCTGTGTTTGGTGGAAGGCTGTGAACAATTCAAACTTTCTGCCAGGATTTGTTGATCTAATGATTAGACTACAAAAACTGCCCGCAAGTTCTGCTTCAGTTGAAAGAGTGTTTTCAAACTTCAGCCATATACAGTCCAATCTAAGGAACCGGCTTGGGATCGAAAAGGCAGGAAAACTTGTTTTCTGCTACCGAATGCTGAGAGGTTCACAGGAGCTGGAGTACTGATTTTCGTATCATAATCACACAATGTGCAAAGTTGAAGGGAGTAGATGGTGTACCTGGAATAATTATTCCAATAATAAGTTTGTAAAGTTTCACTTTTTATTGAAAATATGCATATATTCAATGGTAAAAAGTGCATGTATTTGTTAATTGAAATTGAATAAAGCAGTTTAAACGTATTGTTTTCAATGTCTATAGATTTTGCCATTTTTGCCGGTTTTTTCCAGTTTTTGCCGGTTTTTTCCAATTTTTGCCATCGGCAAGGAAAAAATAAGTTTTTTCCGGAAAAAACCCAACCCTGATTTTAATCCTATCTAAATTATCCATAAATAGAAAACCACAAGCATATTAAAATGAAACAACAAATTGCATCATAATTCTGTACTTTCCCATTTACGCCACACAGATACTTAAACATGTGCATGTTTGCTGACGGCACATTTTACATTGTTGATCAGTTACTTGTCGAACGGATGTCGGCTTTAAATCAAAGGCGCGATTTGCACTTTGATACTCAAACAAAGTCGTGTGCAGCTTACTAGTAATTAAAATCGCATATAAAGGATTTTGGAAGTACTCACAACGGGTCCTGGAGTAAATGCCAAAGTGTGAATTGTAACAATGAATGTTTCAACAGTTGAATTTAATGTGTAAAGAATGAAATTAAATTGGATTTTAATGGAAATGAAAGTATTTATTAATTTGATTTATTTAAAGAGCCGTTATGAAATTTGGGTTCTCACGTTAAGTACCAAAACGGAACATCAAATTAAAATAATTTCATAAAAAATGTTTTGGTGCCCAGTTACATGTATATTAATAACAATTACAAATCTCCGTGTCCAAATTGAGTATTTGTTGGAAAAACGTGCGAACTATTATTACTTAACGCTAGCGACGTCATGAAATACTAGTGGAAAACGCGCGTGTAAAGCGCGTACTATTTCCTAACGCCAGCGACGTCATGAAATACTCGTGGAAAGCGTGTTTGTACAGCTGCTGGTAAACGCTTTTGTACATTTATTATATTTACTACAACCGTGTCCTGTAACAAGATCATTATATTAGAAGAATATTGACTATTCTTTTAAACCATTTACCGGTATTATGCTTTATATAGAGAATGGAATTTTTAAGTTATATAATAATATAATAGTACAGTTACTTTATTTAGTTTAATTTTTCAAAATAAGTATTAGGCCAGTCCTTTTTTATTTTCTGGTTTACAAAATTTGTTGGGGAACATGTCCACTGGCAGGTCGAAAAAAAAAAAAAAAAAAAGTGTTCAAATCCTAACACAACGAACGATTTCCCATTAGCAATTTATAATTAATAACAATATCAACATTAAAACACACTATTATGTGAAGTTAGAATAAGACGTCAAACATCATGTTTTATATGCAGTTTAACCATTTGTATTTATGAATTTTACAGAGTAATTAAGTGTAATAGATTTTTCATATGATTTAAGAAACATTTCTATCGATTCGGAAAATGTCAACGAATTCGTCGATCGTTTAAGATCCAAAATCGAAACCACCATCGGTAGACATGCACCTAGTAGAGAAATTGTGAAAATTTGTAGAGCGCCAAAGCCATGGTTCAACGAAAATATTTATCGACTTAAGTGTTCAGTAAGAAAAGCAGAAAAGCAGTGGTTGCGGTATAACACGGTAGAAAATCATGAAAGGTTTAAATCTTTGCAGACTGAATATGCCAATGAATTGAAGCGCGAGAAAAGGTTAACATTGAATGATAAAATATCCAGTGCTAAAGGTGATACTAAGAAGTTGTATACATTGGTCTCGGAATTAACTGGAACTAAGTCTACCAACCCACTCCCGACTTGTGAATGTGACATTGACCTATCTGAGCAATTTGCAGACTTTTTTCTCAACAAAATTCAGAAAATTCGTGATTCTTTGTGTGAATTTGAAAACTTTAAACCAACTCAAAAGGACGTTCCTATTTTAGAAAAGTTTGAGGACTTAAGTCAGGATGAGGTACGGAAGCTTATAGTTGAAATGAATACTACATCTTGTGAAATTGACATTTTGCCCACACACATTCTTAAAACACATCTTGATGACATTCTACCGCTCATTACCAACATGGTAAACTTGTCGTTGCGTCAAGGCGTATTTCCTAGCTCTTTTAAGCATGCTATCGTACGGCCGCTTCTGAAAAAGGCCGGTCTCGACCTTGAACTTGCTAATTACAGACCTGTAAGCAATTTAGCTTTCTTCTCCAAGATGATCGAGAAGGCGGTGTTGTTGCAATTAAATACTCACGCCGATGCCTACAGTCTTCTCCCAAAGAACCAATCTGCGTACCGATGAAATCATTCCTGTGAATCGGCGCTTCTCAGGCTGGTAAATGATGTGTTGGCAGGCATGGAGAAGCAGGAAGTAACAGCCATGATTGCCATAGACTTGAGTGCTGCCTTTGACACGGTTGACCACGAGATATTGCTCGATGTTCTCCGATCCCAGTATGGTTTGCATGAAACGACACTCGACTGGATGGATTCCTACCTGAGAGACAGAACCTGCAGTGTTCGAGTCAACAATGGCATTTTCAACGCGCGGCCACTACAAAGCAGCGTTCCTCAGGGCAGCTGCCTTGGTCCTTGGCTGTATCTTGCCTACGCGGGAACACTATTTGATATAATTCCATCGAATATCTCCGTGTTTGGTTTCGCTGATGATCATATTGCAAAAACGTCATTCAAACCGTCTGAACCTCACGAACGAAATGCAATAACGGATCTTGAGAAATGTTCTGTTACAATCAATAATTGGATGAATAAAAATAAGTTAAAAATGAACGCCTCAAAAACTGAATTTAATTACGTTTGGTAGCCGTCAAAACTTCAAAAAATAACAACAACAGAAATCAACATTGCAGGAGACAAAATTCATCGCGATGCTACAATCCGTTATCTTGGAGCTCGGCTATGCTGAATTACTTTAGAATCAAAAGTATCCGCAAATACCTAACCAGACCGGCAACCGAAATCCTAGTTGTGTCTCTAGTTTTATCCCACCTTGACTACTGTAATGTAATTTTATACGGTGTTGCTGAGACTGAGATTCAGAAGATGCAGCGAATACAAAATATGTGCGCTAAACTTGTTTTAGAACGTGGAAAATATGAAAGCTCTAAACAGGCTCTATACGATTTACACTGGTTGCCGATAAAAGCTAGAATATCATTCAAATTACTTACATTCATGTACAAGTGCTCTGCAAATGAGGCTCCCGACTACCTGTTGGAACTGCTTACCAAACACACTCCTTGCAGGCGTGGTCTTCCATCGTCGATTACTGCAGAGAACTCTTACGTTGTGCCATTCAATAAGAGGAGAACATTTAGTGATAGAAGTTTTAGCACCCGCTGGTCCAAGACTATGGAACGATTTGCCGCCAGAACTACGACAGTCAAATTCCTTAGATAAGTTTAAAAAAGATTTGAAAACATACTTTTTCCGCAATTTTTATTCACTATTTGCGTAACTGAAACATACTCTTAAAGGCAAAGGTGTTTTATGTTTTATGCGTGTTTTATGTTTTATGTCTTCAAAATCTTAAGTGTTTACTTGCGTTTAATGTTTTATATTGTTTTTTTGCAGCTAATGCTTTTCTTTTATAATAATTACGAACTATTATGATATATTTTATTTACTTATAGCTTTGTTTTTGTAAAACGCCATTGCATATGTTTATTTCATAGTAACAGGCGTTTAATCAAATAAACCAGTTGCAGTTTCAGTAATAGATGCATATATTTTAACGGCATCATTAAAATTGATTTTACCACAAAGTTGTATACTTGTATGGATTTACAAAATGTAAAGTGAGATGCCTTTTTAAAAGAAGACGAGTTAACCTGTGCAGGACTGGAATCCACAAGTGCCCGAACACAGACCTTGCAAAACGAGCTTAATCTAACCACACAACGCAAATTTTGAAAATAATTGCTGTGAGGTCTCGAAAAACATATTAAATTTAACTATATCAGAGAAAAGTCCAAATAATATGACGTTAATTGTCTGGATTCTTATTAAGTCTTAATTCTTATTAAAAATGAGAAACCAGTTTTAACTTATTTTTTTTTTTAATATTCAACTCTGTGTAAATGCTAAATCTTCATGTATATATGACATTTATCAGATATAAACTGAACTGCTAGTGTGTGTTAAATTATTGCATTACAATTGTGACATAAACAAAATACAAGGCAAATAAGAAATTCTCATTGTGTCGCGAAAATATATATCATCAACAAAATGCAACCATGACTTTCTCTTTTAAGTGTATACGAGACAAAGCTGTCTGTCCCCACATCCTCGTTTCGATGTGCCCGCAAGAAGATCTTGTTGCTAATGATATTATTTGTTACAAATGCCACCTGAAAATATACATCCAGTGCCTTCCACAGGATTTTTTTGGCATCCCCGTCCCGAGAGGGGTGGGTTAGGGAGGGGTATCCCCTCCGTACGTCAATTTTTTTTGCGGCATGTGTCAAATGACATTATCTGGTGCGTTTTAGCTATTAAATTTAAGGCTAAGATGTTTTCAATGTTTTGTACAAGTTTAAACGAAATGAAATAAACGAAACATCACCGTTTGAACGGCATACCTCTAGCCTTTTAAAAGCAAAAGCATCATTGTAGTTGCGAAACTGAAAGTAATGATTTTTTCCGGATGTTTATGTCCAGTGCGCATCACATGCGCACAGTGACGTCATGTCCAAACCCACTATTCTCGTCATTCTCGAATCTGTAGGTTACACTCGATCTACTGATGGAGCCTTTTTTATTCGATTAATTATGTTCATATGGGCATGTATTTAGTGTTTTAACACTGTTTTAATCGTTACAGCTGTTGAACATAGTACTGACTGGATAATTGGTGAATTGTAAAGATCTTGATTAAAATATATTTATATTATATACATGCTTTGTTCTTGCAAATACGGTGGGAAATTTTCCTCGTGCACATGGTGCCTGCGTGTCAAATGTTAAAGACAAATGTCACTCTATTGTTAAAAACAGTGTTGATTTTCTCATGTGTCATTCTTTCCATGAATAACTGTACTTCTAACGGTAATATTAACTGTCATCAAATGGACAAGTCATTTTAAGGGCCGTCTATGAAACATGTTGAACATTATTAGAAGTTTACAATATATAATAAAATCAACAATTTACGAACTAAAAATCACTTGCTAATTTTTTGTCCACCAATAAGTAAATTTGCATGGAACAACCACGCCAATTTGTTTATAATTTACCTATTTTTTCTCCATTTGCTGTACCAATCTTTTTGTTCAATTTTGGATGCTAGTACAGATTTATGAGACGACCCTCAAACTTGAAACACTTCACTGACCACAATAACGGGATTTCTCCCTGCAAAAATCATGCATGGGATTAACATTCCTTTGACGGGAAACTAGGACACCCAATTTCTTTAAAGACCTGTATTTAGTAAAGCACATGATCGGTACACGCACGCTTTCCATGCGTGGAACGTGACGTTGTGTTTCAGCAGACATTTCGCACTCTTTTGTAGAAAACACGGGTTTTACATGGCATACATGTACATAAACAACGGCGGACGCCTTGCTTAAAAAAATTGTACGTGAAATTCCGGAACAATTTGTTGATCTCGATCGGCAATCATCGTGTGATACTGTCAAGAACAAAAAGCAGTTTCACGGAAATAAACGGACTTACCGAGCAAATTATTATATTCGTACTCAAAATATTTTGAAAATTTGAACGTTTCATTCCTCGGTAAAAAAAAATCGTAATTATAATTTTTTTTTTTTTTCCCCTTTCGGAAACTTTATGTTCGCCGGTTTTGTAAACCGTAAAATCAAAAAGTCCTGGCCTTAAGTATGTAAAAAAAAAATAAAAAAATATATGACCTATGTTTGTGCATTTTTTAAAGCACATATATTGGTATATCCCCTTGCAAAAATAAGAAAGCGCGCAAAAGTGCCCTTTTCAGGATCTAGCACATCGCCCTTTTGAAATCCTGGCTGGAGCACTGTCCTTACATCTACTGCCTAGACTTGATATTTGAATTTGCATACCATCTAGTATTGTTTGGGGGTGTTAAGTGCAAGAACTATGGTTGGGTTAAATGTACTGTGCGCAGACGCATGCATTCTATCTATTCATGGACAAATATCGGGTACCCGTGTAGTGAAAATGTACATGTGTACCCACCAAAGCTTTCAAGTTTTCTAGCTCAGTTGGTAGAGCGCAGGACTGTGAATCCAGGGTTCATGAGTTCACTCCCCAGCCCGGCCACATAAGTTGCATGGGGATTGGTCATGAAATAATTTCGATGGCCATTCTCCCCCAAACTCTGATTCAAGTAGGGCAGTTGTCAGTTACTGACATAAGTATGTGCACTTAGTACTGGTTAACTGCTTAGATCGACTAAGTTTGCCCAGGAAAAGAGTGAGTAGGTTAATTGACCGCCGTTATTAACTGAAATACTGTTAAACACAGTGAAAAATCCAAGCAAACAAAACAAACAAACAAACTTGACTGCCCAATCCCTAATTACAAGCTTAATTGTTCTCAAGATTTTACAAACAAACATAACACACTGACAAGTTTGATTTTACTGGTAAAAAACATAGAGAATCATTTTGCTATTTTGGGATTTGTACAGCGTTTAGTGTCAAAGAATTATTTCAGCAGTACCTTGTATGATATCTGAGTGTTCCCAGATCATTCACTGTTTTAGCTCGCCCTTTGTTGCACACATCGTGGTTGAAAACTGTTCTTCTGAGAAGTTCACGCCATGAGAGTCTGCAGATAATGCGCTGGGCTGCCGACACAGTGCTCTCCCTTGACCTCAAACGCTGCCCTGTGTTGGAACAAGGTCTTGATGAGGTACACATTTTGTATTCAGGATTTGTTTTGCAGGTCCTTGGGTATTTTGTATAACTCGGGTGCTGTTTTCTAGAAAAATCTTTATTCTACATTATTTTAACTTAAGTTCCAATATTTGTAATCATGATGTAGTAGTTCTTAAACTTCATATACATTTTTGAATCCTCTTACAGTTAAGTAAACAATGTTTAGTAATATAGTTGAAAATTTGTAAAAATTGAGCACAATGTCGTTTGCATATAAAATTACAGGATATGAGTTTACTTGAGATGTTTCTGGAATAGCCCAAGGATTTTATTGCATTACCGGTTGAAGCCTTATAAGGCTCCTTCACTGTCAAAAATGTTTTCACCACTGTAGCTGAAAAACTCCACAACTTTCAAACTTCAATCTTCTTGATAGTGTTTAAAACTACTAAAGTGTGATTTCCATTTGCTGCATTTTCTTTGAAATTTGTTGAGAATAAATAATTTATTTTATGTAAAATTGTCTCTCTAACTTTGCAATCAAATATGACCGTGTTGTACATTATATACATTAGACTTGAAGAGTGAAATTTAAGCAACATTGCTGGTTGTTAGGGCCCCGCAAATTTTTTCCGGGTGCCCAATAGTCATCACCCTGTCTGTCCGTCCGTCCGTCCGTCCGTCCACATTTTTCATGTTTTTCTTTCGTAACTTCAAAACCGTTTCAGCTATTTATTTGAAACTTCATGGGTGGATAGATCTCATTTAGGAGAAGAGCAGTGCACAAGAACCATTACTCTGCACTTGATGGTTCTGGAGTTGTTGCCCTTTGTTAATTTTCATACTTCGTTTTTCCTGGAGCATAACTCTAAGGCTATAAGATGTATTAACTTCATAGGTTGATAGGTCTCATTGAGGAGAAGTGCAGTGCACAAGAACCGTTACTCTGCACTTCATAATTCTGGAGTTATTTCCCTTTGTTAATTTTTCATTTTCAGGCGAAGTCAACTTTCAGCTCTCTAACTTGAGAACGAATTGAAATATGTTAATGAAACTTCATCCATAGATACCTTATATCGAGACCTGGCTTGGGATTACATAGGGGGTGGATGGGGTCACTGTCAAGGTCGCTGTTACAAAAAATTTTCGAGAACGAATTGAGCTATTGTAATTCAACTTCATACAAAGATACCTTTTATCAAGACATCGCTTTGAATTGCATAGGGGGTGGGTGGGATCAAGGTCAAGGTCACCGTTACTAAAAATAGAAAAACGGTTCCTCACCTTCAAGCATGCTATCATTTGGGGCCCGCTGCCACTTCTGTGACAGAGCTCTAGTTTGTATTTAGTGAAGAATATTATAATTATTATAATTTCAGTACCTGACAGGGGAGATGTTGTTTTCATTGAGAGAAGCCAAGCTTTATGTGAGGTAAGAAAATTTGGTCAAGTTGTGGTTACATTGCTGTTTCTGCTTCAGAATTAGCAGCATCTAGTTCCATATGATAGTTTCATACTTGTTGCTACAGATGATGTTGATGATGATGATGATGATGATGATGATGTGAAGATTGAGGAGGAGATGATGATGTTGATGATGATGATGTAAAGATGGAGGAGATGATGATGATGATGATGATGATGATGTGAAGATGGAGGAGATGATGATGATGATGATGATGATGTGAAGATGGAGGAGATGATGATGATGTTGATGATGATGATGTAAAGATGGAGGAGATGATGATGATGATGATGATGATGATGTGAAGATGGAGGAGATGAAGATGGTGATGGTGATGATGATGATGATATTTTTACCTCACAGTTTTGATGAATTTGTCCAACATTTAGTATCTCCTAACATCAACATGTAAAGAAAATGCAATAAAAAGAATAAACCCTTAATACACAAAGCTGATGTATTCGTTAAACTGCACTATGTTTCAGGGAGCCAGGCAGTCCTGTAGGTTGCATGCCACTAATTGCTGACAAACTAGTGCGGTTCTTCCAGGGCTGCTGGGACTCATTTCCTCCAGAACACAGAGGTCAGCAGCACATGTTATTGTGATGCCCCCCATCGAAGATGGCGCGGTATATTAGTTTGCTAATGTCGGTTGGTCTGTCTGTCGGTTGGTAGACCACTTTCGTTTCAGTCCAATAGTTTTCATCCGATCCTCACCAAACTTCATGAAAATGTTTGTGGCCATAATATCTTGACCAAGTTTGATAAGCAGCCAAATCGCCCCAGGAATTGTTGAGTTATGGCCCTTGAATTATCTAAAATTGGCATTTTTAGCCGTTTCCGCTCTTTAAGTCCAACAAGTATCCAATCTTCACCAAACTTGCTGAAAATGTTTTTGGCCATAATATCTCGACCAAGTTCGATAATGAGCCAAATTGCCCAGGAATTGTTGAGTTATGGCCCTTGATTTATCTAAAATTGGCCTGTTTTAACAGTATACACTCCCTATGTTCAACAGTTTTCATCCAGTCCTCACCAAACTTGATATTTTAAAGATTGCATTTAATCTGGAGGGGGCATAACTGTTTTACAAGCAGCTCTTGTTCATTTAATGGAGATGTGGCATCACTTGCTTTTGTTCTTGGCAATGAAATTCAGTACATACTTTTTTCATTGGATGTTAATTATGGTTAGGATACCAGCACCTGTAATTACCAACCCATTCTTAGCCTTAGAATAGAAGATGAAGAATAAAGAATTCTTGAAACTGTTCAGTTATAAGAACGCTGTTAATTTGAATTTTACTTTTATACACGCTTATTTGTGGCAGCCCATGAGATTTATCCCAATTGCGGCCTGCCTCATTTCGAGAAAATTGACGTTAAAGTTGAGGCTCGTGAATTTTATGAGAAAGTCAGGATTATGATTTAGATATTTCAAATAATTGTGTAAATCTTGAATACTGTCAATGAAAAATGTTATTTATTAGGATATTTGTAGAAAAATTATAATTCTTGCTAGGATTGCTGGTTTGGTTGCCATAGCAACCATCTCTTTATTATTTTTATTTTTGTCCGAAACATTTGTACATTCAAAGTTTGTTATTTCGGAAAGGCAGTCCAGTAAATATATATAATATAAATTACTTGTCCTCACCATGCTAGGTTCTGTATTGTATGCATGACAAACATTAAAATCTGTGTGAAATGTGAACATTTATCGTTATAATGGTGTTACTTAAACTGCTCATTCTTGCTCAAAACGCATGACTGAGAAAAAAGGATGCTATTTCCAGTTACTACACATATCAGTGTATTTAAAACTGTCAATAACTCGTTTTCGCCCAGATACCGCATTTGGGCCAAAAATCTCATGGTCTGACACATTTTAGCATTCTTTATCAATAAAGACATAATAAGCACCTTGGTATGTGGCATATTTGCGATGCAAAAATATTTTTTCTTCAGTCTTAAATCTATTCTTTATTCTTAAGTCTAAGAAAGGTCGTTGAGTATAGGCCAACGTTATTGACAGTTGGGTGTCAGGCCCCACAACTACAAAAGTTCTCAATCTCAAACTTAGTCTCAACTGAAATGACCAGTGCTCTGAATTCCTCCTTATCACAAACTTAGTCTCAACTGAAATGACCAGTGCTCTGAGTTCCACCTTATCTCAAACTTAGTCTCAACTGAAATGACCAGTGCTCTGAGTTCCTCCTTATCTCAAACTTAGTCTCAACTGAAATGACCAGTGCTCTGAGTTCCTCCTTATCTCCAACTTAGTCTCAACTGAAATGACCAGTGCTCTGAGTTCCTCCTTATCGCAAATTTAGTCTCAACTGAAATGACCAGTGCTCTGAGTTCCTCCTTATCTCAAACTTAGTCTCAACTGAAATGACCAGTGCTCTGAGTTCGTCCTTATCTCAAACTTAGTCTCAACTGAAATGACCAGTGCTCTGAGTTCCTCCTTATCTCAAACTTAGTCTCAACTGAAATGACCAGTGCTCTGAGTTCCTCCTTATCTCAAACTTAGTCACAACTGAAATGACCAGTGCTCTGAGTTCGTCCTTATCTCAAACTTAGTCTCAACTGAAATGACCAGTGCTCTGAGTTCCACCTTATCTCAAACTTAGTCTCAACTGAAATGACTAGTGCTCTGAGTTCCTCCTTATCTCAAACTTAGTCACAACTGAAATGACCAGTGCTCTGAGTTCCTCCTTATCTCAAACTTAGTCTCAACTGAAATAACCAGTGCTCTGATTTCGTCCTTATCTCAAACTTAGTCACAACTGAAATGACCAGTGCTCTGAGTTCCTCCTTATCTCAAACTTAGTCACAACTGAAATGACCAGTGCTCTGAGTTTGGCCTTATCTCAAACTTAGTCTCAACTGAAATGACCAGTGCTCTGAGTTCCTCCTTTTGCATGCCAGAACATTTGTATACAAATTGTGCTGAATTTTTTTATTCTGTTTGTAACAGGGCGTTTTTGTTAGCACTTTTATGGCATCAGGCAGTTTCATTTCCCAAAGTATCTTTGAAATGGCACGCCTGGGCCTAGTTTCACAAAGCTCATTAGGGAAAACTTAAGGTTAGACTTAAGTGAACATTTCAGAGCATATTTTCAAAGTGAAACCCAATGATTTATGTTAACAAAAGGGTAACATACTAAAGATCTAAGCAATATTTACTTGTTTAAAACATTTTAAGGTAAAACGACTTGTAACACCGCAACAGACTTTTATGGGAATTTTACGAATTTAAGAAATTTACTTAAGTTTTCCTTAATGAGCTTTGTGAATATGGGCCCAGGGCTGGTATTCACAAAGCTCCTAAGGGGAATCTGAACTTGAGTGAAAATTTCAGATCAAATTTTCTATGTGAAATTCAATGATTTCTGTATAAAGAAGGCTGCTATACTAAAACATATAAGCAATATTTACAAGTTTACAACATTTTAATGTTAAAAGTCCTATACATGAAACAGCCAGAGACTTAAGGAATTTTATGAATTTAAGGAATTAACTTAAGTTTTCCCTAGGAGCTGTGTGAATACCATCCCAGGGCTCATATCCACAAAGCTCCTTAGGGAAAACGTAAGTAAATTTCTTAAAATCATAAAATTTGTTACGTCTGTGTCTGATTCATTTAAAGCTTATTTTGTATTAAATGCCTGTAATTTGGTGAAGAATCAACAGATACTTATTATTTTACCATGTTTCAAATATAGAAGAATATTTTTTACAAGGAAAATTGTATTTGAATTTTTTTACTAAATTTGACTTGTGTTAAGGTTTTCCTTAGGGGCTTTGTGGATACGGCCCGTGAGGTAGAATGAATGTAAAAGGATACAGCCTCAAGCAAGACGCGTTTCTTGTTTGTAGCTATATCACTCACCAAAAACACAACTTATTAAGGCAGATAGCAGGGTGGTCATTATCAAATAAAACAAGCGATTTTTAGCTAAATCTAAGCGTTTTGGCCAGTGGTCTAGGGGCCCCCTTGTGATATTACCAATCGCAAAGTTTTGAAGTTTCTGGAAAAACAACCGATTTTCCCTTGATTTTTAAACGATGAATTTGATTGGCAATCGGTTAATAATGACAACCCTGAGATAGACAGAATTTTAATTTCAGCTTCAATAACAAATTTCTGTATTTTTGTTTATTTATTATAACTAAATAAAAATGTTCAGTTTTACATATAATTTACAAAATATTCAATTTAAGTGAGCTTAGTTTTTGTCATGACAATTCAATAGAGCTGAAATGAAACACAAGGATTAGCACATTTGTGGTGGTGGTTATGATGATAATGATAATGATGTCGATGATGATGACGATGATGATGATGATGATGATGATATATTATAAAATATCACCGTAAGTACATTCATTTTCATAAACATTGATACACATTTTATAATGAAATATTAAATACACATTATATTACCACAACTTATAACTCGACAATTTAGACAATTTATCCAATTATTGATTTGCATTAAACAAATCCTTTAATTTTTTTTAATGCAGTAAATTAAGAAGAGTTCAACAGTATTATCTCTGCTAGTGCTACTAAGACCCTTGTCTTACAGTCTTCACATTAATTGTTTCAATCCACTAGCCCGAATCATTATGCAGTAATAGTAAACAGGTGAAATTTCCTCTAGCCTGAATATATACATTTCTGAACTTCTACGAGCCCGAATTACATTTCACTAGCCCCTGGCTGTCGGGCTAGTAGTTATTGTGAAGACTGGACCCTTAGTATATAAAAGTTCCACCCAACGGACATGGTCCATGTCTTCCCATTATTCTCAACATCATGTCAGCCCAGTGTTGGAGATGTGCTCACTTGCAGCAGAGTCCATCTTGTATCTAAATTATTATGTATGTTTGTAGCAGACGACCAGATAGGATGCATTACTAGTGGAATTTATGCACAGAAAATCACAAAATAAGCATAGAAAATAAAATTAGGGTGTACATTTACAAAGGACGTTTCAGGATTTTTTGCGTGTGCACGGAATAACGACAAAAAGACCCATAAATGTAATCCTACTATTAGAAGTGTGAATATGTAAAACATGTTATTTTCTTCGTGAAATGCCAAATTCATGACTTAACATTTACTATATTGTTTTCTATATTGTTTTCTTTTGAACCTTTGAGCGAAGCATTTTCTGAATGAAAGTACATTAACTCCCCATAAATTTTGGACTAAGTGTACATTTACCCCCATAAATTCTGGTTTGAGTGTTCATTTACCCCCATAAATTCTGGTTTGAGTGTACATTTACCCCCATAAATTTTGGTTTGAGTGTACATTTACCCCCATAAATTTTGGTTTGAGTGTACATTTACCCCCATAAATTTTGGACTGAGTGTACATTTACCCCCATAAATTATGGTTTGAGTGTACAATTACCCCCCTAAATTCTGATTTGAGTGTACATTTAACCCCATAAATTCTGGTTTGAGTGTACATATACCATTTACACAAAAACTTATCTGGAGCACTGAAGAAGTCTTCAATTCTGGAGTGTTTCTCTAGGATAAACGGTTCATATTTAGTCCCCACGTAATGTCAGGCCAGTGATGGTGGTGTACTGGCTGGCAGCTGTGTCCACAGGAATAACGGGGACGTTGTCGCCTGGAGTTACGTGCCCTTGACTCAACATGCCGTCAGCCCGCATGTAGGCCAGTATTTCCTGTGACAGTTTCTGTACTTTCTTGATGGTGCTGTGTCTGAATTGGTCGAGCATCTCCCGAACACCGTTCGCAATCGACAGTCGTAAAAATTTGGTTGACATGTCTGAGTCGTCATTGTGAAGATCGTGCTCGAAAATCCTGCGTGTAATCGCTTCTGCATGCTTGTCTGTGAATAAAGTAATACATTTGTTCATACAGTTCAGTGATATATTTTTTTCCTTGTTTTACAGGGTCGGGTAAAAGTACCCATTCCCAATGCCGAGTATGGTTTATTTTTCCCAATTGGAGCGACAAAATCCCAAATACATTGGAAATGTGAATGAGTTTAAATCATGAAATTAATTATATTATTATATATAAATACCACAACAATACCGAATTCAACCATATAAATAACAATTATAGTCTAACTGGAGTACATAGCCAGAAACTGTCACCAAATATGGCCGAAAATAAAATATTGTTTATTTCCCCTCCTGCGACACTTGCTAATAAAGGGTGGGTCGATAGGTCGGAAAAATATTTTATTTTTATACACAATAAGTCATTTTCATTCATGTTTTCCTTATGTTCGAAATGTTATGTTATAGTATAAATTCTTAATATTTTCGTTGTAGTAGATTAATAACGTTCTGCTTATTTACATAATACTATGTTCTAATTACCTGTCAAGAATTTATCAAAATTGAACAAACAATTACATACGTTAATAACAAGAGCGTTAATAATAAAAACCTCTTAAAACTAAGGAGTAATAGCATGACGTTGCAATTTGACGGGCATCCAAAACAGAACGCTGTTAGCAACAGCCATAGCAACGGTGACTGTCAGACTGCGGCTAGCAGTTTGTAGCTGAAAAGCGTGTTGCACACTTAGCATGTGAATAGTGTTTGAAAGCATCAATCTGTAATACTGTATCTGAATAACGCAAATGCTAGAGCATAAATGAATTAGCATTCTATGGAAATAAAAACAAATAGGACTTTGTTCATTAATAAAAAGAAGCCAACAGAACATTTTTTATAAATTAAAATAAAACGAAAAAGCGCTGAAGTTTATTTATTTCATTTTTGACAAGGACTTTAGTTCCGCTGACTTTCATTCAAATGTTGCCTCAGCCAAAGTTTTTGCATAATTCTAATCCGTGTGCAGTGATTAGTTTGAATAACACTTTTGTTAATTATTACTAGATCTAGTAATTGTTTTTTTAAGAAAATAAGACGTTTGACGCGATCAGTTTGTCGAGTTACATGACGTCGTAATTCATATTCTTAACAAACGGTTCCTGTCACCAAAATTCACCAAAATTATTATATTTATTTATAATTATTTATTTATTTACTATTTTGATTTATAGTACTTTATTACAAACGCGCCTGTTAAAAACACGCATATCGATAACAAAAGACATACCTAAAGCAAATGTGTTACAAATTACTTGCACCTTTACCAATTAAAATTAGAATGAGGGCATGACTAACGACGACACTCATTTGCATGTTGGGAATTGCGTTCTCATTGGCTTACTGTTTGGCTCTTGTTAAGCTGACTCCTCCTGCATCAAGATTTTATCATATGTACACTTGGTGCATAAAGGCGAGTTTGTTAATTGCCGGTTGGCGTTCTTTGTCTTTAAAAAAACATCCATATGCGAGCGGAAATGGTTGCGCCATAGAATCTGACACTTAATGTTATGGCGTCCTTTTCGTAAAAGCATGCGTCAAACTTCGCTGAATTACGCGTTACCGAGAACTGTCTGTTTAAAGTCATTTCATAAGCGTCTTTTGAAAGTAAGATTTGTACACGCTATTGGATTCTTTTAAAGGATTCGCATCCCGCATTTTCACACACATAGAAAATAAAATATTGTTTTCTTTGGTCTATAAAATGTTGTGGGTCGCGGCGATTTTGCTGGGTCGGTCGCGGGAGGGGAAACAAACAATATTGTATTTAGGCCAGAAACTGTCACCAAATAAATAACAATTATAGTCTACCTGGAGTACATTGCCAGAAACTGTCACCAAATGGTTATATTACATTTACATCACCCACATTTAAAGAATAAATTGATACTTGATTACTGTTAAACACAACATAATTCAGTGTATTTTATGCATTTTTATAGTGCTTTTTTTGCAAGACTTCTGGCTAGTAAAAGAGGTTTTGGGCTAGTGATTTTGCTAGGGGTGGAGCTAGTTGATTGGGCCCAAAAAAAATCTGGGTTTCGAATTGATTTTCTTGTAAACGTTTTTTTGTAAAGACTCATTTAAGTAAAAAAACATTGAAAATTATCTAAAATCTGACAGTTTTCACATAAAACATTTGTTGCTAAAAACTTTAGTTTCGGGGGGTTTTTGCTAGGTCAGATCAGGTTGCCCGAAATACAGAATTTTGTTTGGCCTAAGCAACTAGCCTGAATGGACGAGTGCTATGAAAAGAATAAGGCTAGACTGAGTAGGACTTACCAAGAAATCTGACCTGTACTGCTACCCTGTCGTGTAGAATCAGCAGATCGCGGATGCTCCGTGCAGAGGCAATAATGTCGAACATGTTTCACGGCTATATCTGCCTTGTAAATATGAAATTAGTGTTGTGCAACCTCTCTCCTGTGTTCTATAAATAGTATTTGTGATCTTATGAACTCTGCAGGTAACTGTAGAATGATATTATTCATAAAATCACAAATAGTATTTGTGATGTTATGAACTATGCATCGAAACCGAAGGTAACTTTAGAATGATATTATAGCATCAAATCGAATTTCTGTTCATTACACTATTAACGTAATTGCAAATAGTTTGTCTTTATCTGTAACTAGTACTGAGTGCAAAAACATGTATGTGTTCGTTCCGTGTTTTGTCCAACTTGTGTGGCCCACTTAGAAAACTGAGGCTTATATGTGTGGCAATTTTCTCAGTTTAGCTGAATTCCTTGATATCATACTGTTGTCTGACATTAACCTTAGTCCTTATATGCATTATCACAAAGGAAGGAGTTGACAAACTGTCAAAATAGCCACGTTTGAAGTGCAGTATGACAATGACAGTGATGCTCACACGCTTACCCCAGGTACTGGGTGGTGTGGTTTACACTTCCCTAGGGAAGGTCTGTAAGATTCTGCAAACCTTAATGTCTATGAATGCAAACTGTGAAGGGATCTTGTTTGCATTCACAAATTGGTTTGGATGAAAAGGTATTGGTTCTGATTGATCTTGATTACTTGTTAATTAGGGAAGTCGTTTGATCTACCAGCGGTAGGCTGGCATTGTAATTAAGTACAATTATGTACACTTGTGGTGGTTGATAGTACATTTTTATTCTTTATTGTCTTATGCAACACAATATTAAGAATAAACCAGTCTAAAGAAAATAATATGAGGTTTGTCATGGGAAAACCAGGCTTAATGCATGTGCGTAAAGTGTTGTCCCAGATCAGCCTGTGCGGACTGTCCGGGATGACATTTTCCGCTTTGATGGTATATTCTGATTCAAGGAAGTCTCTTCTAAACATAAATCCACTGTAGGTGAAAGTGCCATCCTGGATTAGACTGTGCAAACTGCACAGGCTTATCCGGAACGACTCTTTACACACATGCATTAAGCCAGGTTTTCCCACGACACACCTAAGATTGTGATTGTACTGACTGGACTCCCGTCACTTGTAGATATGTTAATCTATGCTATTATTCTGAATCTGTCTAAAATTCAGTTGGTGTGCACACTACGCTATCAGGCACCATTATTTTTAACAAATACACCATAATATCAAAACATAATTTATCACATGCTATACCTTGTTTCCCCGTGTAATACAATCATTATGAATATTTCTATCTTACACATGTGTAAGATAACATTTTGAGCGTTTGGCGAGCTTACTAACAAAATTCCAGAACTCGTTTACTAAAATATGGTATGAAATGACAACTTGTGTCAGATCCTATATATACACTTTTAAATAATTGGAATATTAATTATTATTCGGTTATTTTGTATAACATGATGCATACAACTATACTAGTTCATAGAGTAATAATTCCTTTATTAAGCAAAAGTCAAACTAGAATACAAAATGTATATTCAATGCGTTATACAAATTTGTCCTTCACACACATTTGTTGTCAAATATGTCTGACTGTTGTGACAGTTTTGCGTTGTCTGGGCATGAACACAATTCTGCTGGCCAGATGACCAGATAAGGTGTGTACAATGATAATTTATGCACAGAAAATCAAATCAGGGCGTACATGTACACAGGAAGTTTCAGCCTTTTGTGTACACATGGAAATGAAAAGCATACTCATAAATGTCTTCAACTGTTAGAATAGTGAGTATGTAGAAATTCCTATTTTGAAACAATTTTGTTGTCTTCATGAAATGTACACTTCATTACTTAAGATTATACCATTGTTTTGTTTTTCTTTTGCTTTTTAAATCTAACCATTTCCAAAATTGAAGTACATTAACCCCCCCCCCCCCATGAATTTTGGACCGAGTGTACATTTACCCCCCTAGCATAAAGACTTATCTGGAGCACTGAAAAACCATCAGACCTGTGTTTATTTTGATGTTGGTACAGTTAAAGCTCTAACCACCGTTCGTGTGCACTATCTGCTGTAGCTGCATTATTTTTGTTGACCGGTATTTTGTCGTTAGACAAAAATATCATGATTTGTTGTGGTGTAAATTATCTGTTAAGATTTACCTAAATTCAGGTGCCTCCATTTGCCTCAGAATTAGAATATTTGTGACATATGTCATACCAGTCCTGTATTTTATACTGTATTTCAGGTTCCTTTTTTTGCCAGACCATTCAGAACATCTGTGAAGGGGAATGGGGTCCGATACCCCTGCTGTTCATCTGTCGGGGGCTGGCCTGTCTCCCTTCGTCCCCATGCCTTGATAAAACAACTGTTCTGGCCACCAGGTACGCAGAAACGCTTGTGGTATGCAGGTTCTATAGCGAAATTGTTAATTCAAAGGTGTTTTAAGTTATATGATTGTAAGTAAATGCGTATAAGAAGGTATTATTTTGTATAGGATTCATTGCGTTACTTGAATTTAGTATACAAATGTAAGCTACCAGTACGTTCAGTGTATTGTATTAACACTGATTGAAGTGTATTAAAAATATATACAGGAAAGAGTACATGTTTGCAGATTATTATTGTGTCTTTAAATATTTTTAGCTCGACTATTAACAGAATAGTTGGAGCTATACTACTCACCTGTTCGTCATGCTCTGGTTAAGGTTTGCATGCAACAAGTATGAATCTCTTTAACTACTATAGGTATTCAATTGAAACTTATATAAAATATTCAATGAGCAGAATTGTCCCCGTTTTTATACTTAGAAAAGTCAGGTTAAGGTTTGCGTGCAAGGAAATTTAGGTTAAGGTTTGCATGCAACAAGTTCATATCTCGAACTACTACAGATATTTAATTGAAACTTTGCACTGATCAAGACCGATAACTCTGACCTGCAATATAGCAGTATTATGACCCTTTTTGCAAGTACATATCTCTTTAACTACTACAAATATTCAAATGAAAATTCACACATGTTTTCGGTGTCATTATGTTAGGTCACTGACCAAGGCCCATAACTCTGACCTGCAATCTAGCAAAATAATGTCCCTTTTTGTACGTAGAAAAGTCAGGTTAAAGTTTGCGTGTAACAACTTCATATCTCTTTACCTACTGCAGATATTCAATAAAAACTTCACACATGTCTTCAGGGTCATCATATAAAGTCACTGGCCAAGACCCAAAACTGTGACCAGCATTTTAGTAGAATTATGCCCCTTTTTTGTACTGACAAAGGCCCATAACTCTGACAAAGCGGTTTGAATAGTCGAGCATGCTGTCCTGAGACAGCTCTTGTCTTATTTGTAGTGATACAATTTTATAACTTGTTTACAGACTTTAAGGTCACATGTGCTGTTTAATTTGTATGCAATATTGGCATACATGATGTTTAACAGGGACGAAGCTGGAGTATAAAAATGTATAATGTTAATAGACACAATAACACCAAATGACTATGTTTGTGATTATCTGATTATTCGGAGAAACCGCATACATGTTATTACCATTCTATCTGTCTTCATCGTACACTTATAAGGATTTAAAAAATATAATAAGCATGTGGTTCTGTTCTAGGAATATATTCAACAATATTGACATACTTGTTAAGCAATCAAGTATCAACACAACCAACAAAGATTCCACCTCAGCACCATACCCTCTTGTTTTTATAGCATTTTTTGGTGATTAAAGGTTTTTATATTCTTTCATCGTGCCTGTGCCTGTAGTGCCTAAAGTAAGCTAAGCTACTGTTTACATTAACTAATGTGTTTTCTAAATTCTGTCAGTTTTAAATCAACTGAATGCTGTTTGTATCAGGAAGCTTCTCACAGGATTTCTGGTTGCCGTGGAAACATTCTTCAGAGGAATTATTCAGGTCTATACTGTCCGATCCCTGCTCAAGCTGATCGACAAAGTAAGTCACGGCATTAATGTACAGTCGAAACGCGATACTGCGAATAGTCATGGCATTAATGTACAGTCGAAACGCGATACTACGAATAGTCATGGCATTAATGTACAGTCGAAACGCGATGCTACGAATAGTCATGGCATTAATGTACAGTCGAAACGCGATACTACGAATAGTCATGGCATTAATTAACAGTCGAAAGGCGATACTACGAATAGTCATGGCATTAATGTACAGTCGAAACGCGATACTACGAATAGTCATGGCATTAATGTACAGTCGAAAGGCGATACTACGAATAGTCATGGCATTAATGTACAGTCGAAACGCGATACTACGAATAGGCATGGGAGACACCAATTTGTTCGAAGTATCGCGTTTTTCGTAGTATCGCATCTTTCGGAAATTACGTCAATAACGTAATAATCTTACATTTGGTGTTAATTTACGTCATGTTGTAGTGTTTACGAACACAAACATTCTTAATAAAGTAATTGCATTTGACAATACACTTGTATATATGTATTCCATTAAAAAAATATAAAATCCACGCGTAGTAATCGAAAATCCCATGACATATTATCGGCAAATACATAAGTCATTTAAGTCAAACGTAAATCTCGCACTGCATCAGTTACTGGTAATAAAACTTGTTAACAACCATCTTTGTTCATGGTGAAAACAAACTGGCTAGGTGTCTGACTGGGCAGAGGTGTGAAATCTTCCTTGAAAAGGTGTGAAAAGTCTCCGTTAAATATAATTCGTTGTATCGCGTTAAAACTTCAATCCAGGTAATATGATGGGACCGGAAAATGCATTCGTAGTAACACATCTTTCGTAGTATCGCAAATTCGTTGTATCGCATCTTTTTGTAGTTAAACATATAAGGAAAACGGAGGGGACCGGCAGCCTTATTTGTAGAATCCCGTCATTTCGTAGTATCGTGATTCGTTTTATCGCGTTTCGACTGTATTTAAACTGTTCTCCAGATGAGTATTGATGTATGGGGTAAACGTACACTTAAACCAGAACATTGTTTTGTAGTCAGTTATGGGTCTCTTGTGATAGAACGATAGTTACAAAGAGAAAAAAATGGTTTTCATTTCCAAGGATTATCTGAAAAAATGTACATTAAATATAAAAACATTAAAGTGGATTTAAGACCGTGTGAATTAGCAGATTTTTTCAAGAATGCTAAAAACTTAGACTCTGCGAGATAAAATGAGGCAAAAATTATTCTTGGCGACACGCCCTTTGCCTGTGTCCAAACATGCATCGTGGGGGCATCGGTGTCTGTGACACATCTATTTAAACAGAACTTGCTTGCAATTAATTTTCAAGAATGTTATGTTTATAAAATTATTGAGAACAAATCATTTTTCTTCCACTGCAGACCCTGGTGCCTTTGGAAGACTTCCTGCAGATTATAACGCTGGTAAAGCGTGATGAATGCCTGTTACGGGGTACCGTGATTTGGCGGGAGTGTGTGGACTTTGTAGCACAGGGGGTGGACTCGGACCCTGGCTCCAAGTTTGTGGACTTTCAATCACGGGGGGAGATCTCTGACCCTGCCTCCAGTTGGAGTGGTCCTGGAGTGAAGGCAGTCCTGGAACATGGACTGACCAAATACCTGGACACTGAAATAGGTAAACATCTGTAACGCACACCTAGTTTGGTTGGTTGTGACCATACCAGACAGCTGGGGTGTTTGTGGAAAATTAAAAAAACAACAACAAAATGTTTAAGTTATTCGTTAATTTAAATATTGCAATGAACAGGGGAAAACGTACATATGAATTTTCATAAATTTGTTTAATAACTGTTTGTTTAAATTGCCATTAAGCTTTAAGAAAACGCCAAATCATTGCTAATGTCATTAGTTAACCATCTCTAAACAATATATACTTCTATAATTTATGACACACATGTACACTTTTTGAGCATATATTTCTGACAATTTCTTTTTCAGTGAATAAAATGGATTTTGTTTATTTTCTTCAGATTCGAGATATAGCTCTGCTGATACTGTACCGGCGCTGACCGTTGCTAGGCTACTCATGCTCACAGCCAATGAAACCATGGCAACCAAACTGGAAGAAAGTCCCTGCGCTACCCTGACCCGAGTGTGCCAGAAGCTTGTAGGAATCATCAATGCCATCAACAACCATGCATACATGTCAAATCACAAGGCGGACAAAGCCATATTGCTGTTGAACATGCTTAGTTTGGAGATGGGTCTTCTTGGTACGTATGAAAAGTCATGCATCTTTGTTATGTTATTGTTCACAGCTAACAAGATACATACATATTATGATATTTTTGTTGGCAACATAATTCATGAAAGTTGAAACATTAATGTAATTCATATAGCATTGTTTTCATTATGTTTTTGCATACCTCATTTATTTTTATAACTAAAATGTACATAAAATTAAACAAATAATACGTTGTCAGAGAAAGTCTTTTAAGTAGAACGACTGTCAGAATTGTTTAGTACTTGTATGGTAACATAAATTATAGGGTTTACTTTGGTGGCTTCGGCAGCGGCACGGAGACATCCCCTTTAGTTTGTGCTATCAGTATGTAGGGAAAGATCTAGAGCAAAATAGCAGGGTGCCTGCTTCTTTTTGGATCCCCCTTGCTGCCCCTCTGGGCTGGTAAACACAGAAATGTTGAATATCTTTTACATTTTTAAATATTTTTGCAAATATTCAAAGACAGATGAATAGACTATGCTTAAAAACCTTACGTACAATCATAAGACTAATAAATACCCTGGATTTAATCAGTTATAAGAAAATGTCAACAGACTGGTCCGGATTTCCACCCTGCTCCTTTTTAGTGGCACCCTGTACCTTTTGTGATCCTAGATCTTTCCCTACATTGTGAAACTTTGGGGAAGTAGAAGTAGGCATTAAAGGAAGGTTGTGGCATAATTGCTCTTATCGTACTTTAGTTATGCCATGTCAGGCGACACATCTGACTCACGGAGTTCTTGTGTAATAGGTAGTATATTATTGCCATGTATATGTAAACTATAACATGGTTTAGAGCACACAATGTCACTTTAAGGAATGGACAAGAATGACCCAGTATTCATGGTGATGCAAGACATTTTCGCCGCTTGTAGAGAAGAACTGCTGCTGTATGTCAGTAGACGGGTATTGGATGACTTGACAGAGGTAGGGAAAGAGAATGTTTGATGGTATTATAATTTGGATTTGCTTATGGAACTGTCTTTAAAACCTTTCACATTCTTTTCATTTCAAACTGCCACATTTACGAGTGATGTCACAAAACAGCATATAATTTGTAAACTATGAATAATATAAGGGTGTTATTCGTATGAATATGTGCATATGTAATAATATGTGTTTCCTTACATTAAAAATTGTAATATTTCTTAGGCTAAAAAAAATAAATGATTTGTTTCTCCGGCACTTTTTTCAAAAAAATCAGGAGGAAGGGCAATTTTTTTTTTATTGAAGTATTTTTTATGTATTTGTTTTTCTCCTACTCTTTTCTGTTGGCACTATGCACTGGCTTATTAAAACAAGTAAATAAGTAGATCTACAGATTAAAGACAATTTTAAGTTTTTATGACTACATCAGCATCGCTTTTTATAAAATTTTAAATATAGATTTATTAATCACAAACTGTCATTTATGCAAGCTGACGTAAAAAGACAATCAATTTGAATGTTCATAATTAACATAAGTGCATTCAAATTGAGATACTATCAGCATTAATGTACTTCTGTTTATAGAATTTGACTTTTCGTAATTCATATTTTTATAACTGTCAAAAAACACTTGTCAATGCAGCTGGCATTTTCGTTTGTTTTCATAGGAGTTATATTGACACAGATTTTCTTAAAAAATATGGAATGCTATTACACAAGCAAAAGCATCTACGAAACAAATGTTTAAATCAACAAATAGACGATATTTATAAAGGTTCCTAATTGAATGACTTTTTGTTTCAAAATTTACACCGTATTTCACTGTTTGTGTATATCCGATTTATATAATTAAATCAGACAGGAAGAAAGTTACTGGAAATACCGAAATCTCAGGTTACTCTTTTTCCGCGTATGTTAAAATGCAGATTCGTTTAATTTTGCTTTCCATGGGATCTAATTCAATACATCGTAATTTTAATAACAGTTTTTTAAGAACTTTTATGGTGTTTTTCGTCCGAAATCTGTTTCGTATTTACGAAAGGCATTGTTTAAAACCATTTGGTACGAACAGAATATACTATAATGTACATGCTTGTTTACTCCAGAGTATTCACCAGTTATCACATACAGAAAATAGACGATAGCGAGTTACCAAAATGTTAATAATTCACAGATTTCAATGCGTAGTTTTTGTATTTTGTTCAGTTACATGCCCATAAGAAACTCTTTCTGCAAAGTTTTGTTTTTAATAAATATGAATAATATCAGGGTGTTATTTGTATGAATATGTGCATATGTAATAATATGTGTTTCCTTACATTAAAAATTGTAATATTTCTTAGGCTAAAAAAAATTAATGAATTGTTTTTTCAGACACTTTTTCCAAAAATCAGGAGGGAGGCGATTTTTGTTTTTTAATGAATTATTTTTATTTTTATTTTTTTCCTACTCTTTTCTATTGTCATTATGTACTGGCTTATTAAAACAAGTAAATAAGTAAATCTACAGATTAAAGACAATTTTAAGTTTTAATAACAACATAAGCATCCCTTTTTAGCTCACCTGAGCACAACGTACTCATTGTGAGCTTTTAGGAGCGCCTTTTGTCCGTCGTCCGTCGTGTGTCAACATTTTTCATTCAAAGAACATCTCCTCCTAAAACACAGGGCAGATTTTCACCAAACTTCAGAGGAATGATCCTTGGGTGACCCTCTTTCAAAATTGTTTAAATGGTTCCGGTCCGCTGCATATGTAGGTCACCAGAGCTAAAATAGATTTAAAAACTGAAAACTTTAAAAATCTTCTCTGAAACCACAAGGCTTGAGCTTTCATATTTGATATGTACCATCCTCTAAGGGTCCTCTACAAAGATTGTTCAAATGATGCCCCTGGGGTCAAAACTGGCCAGGCCCCGGGGGTCACGTGGTTATATCGACTTATATAGTAAAATGACTGTAAAAATCTTATTCTCTGAAACTGCAAGGCCCAGAGGTCTCATATTTGCTAAGTAACATTGTATAGTGGTCCTCTACAAACGTTGTTTGAATGATGCCCCTAGGGTCAAAACTGGCCACACCCCAGGGGTCACATGTTTTATATAGACTTGAATGGCAAAATGACTTTAAAAATCATCTCCTCTGAAACCACAAGGCCTAGAGGTTTCATATTTGGTGTGTAACATGGTATTGTGGTCCTCTACCAAGATTGTTCAAATGATGCTCCTGGGGTCAAAACTGGCCACAACCCATGGCTCAGATGGTTTGTAAAGACTTAAATAGCAAAATTACTTTAAAAATATTCTCTGAAATGGCAAGGCCTAGAGATTTCATATTTGGTATGTAACATTGTATAGTGGTCCTCTACAAAGTGTTCAAATGATGCCCCTGGGGTCAAAACTGGCCACACCCCGTAAGTCACTTGGTTTATATAGCCTTGAATAGCAAAATGAATTTAAAAATCTTCTCCTCTGAAACCGCAAGGCCCAGAGGTTTCATATTTGGTGTGTAACATTGTATAGTGGTCCTCTACAAAGATTGTCCAAATGATGCCCCTGGGGTCACAACTGGCCATACCCCGGAAGTCACATGGTTTATATAGACTCAAATAGCGAAATGACATTAAAAATCATCTCCTCTGAAACTTCAAGGCCTAGAGGTTTCATATGTGGTATGTAACATTGTATAGTAGTCCTCTACAAAGATTGTCACAGGGCTTGTAAAATGAAATTCTTTTCCGCACGATATCTAGAGAACGCTTTGACCTACGATCATTGAAGTTGGTATGCTGGTTACTTCTGGTTACTTGGGATGAAAGGAAGACGCCTATCAATTTTGAGGTCAACAGGTCAAAGGTCAAGGTGACAGAGGCTTGTAACATGAAAACTGTTTCCTCTGTAGATCATTTCGTTTCCGCATGATATGTAGAATACGCTTTGACCTACGATCTTCCAAGTTGGTATGCTGGTTACTCGGTAGGAAAGGAAGACGCCTACACATTTTTGAGGTCAACAGGTCAAAGGTCAAGGTCACAGGGGCTAGTAACATGAAAACTGTTTTCTCCGTAGACCATTTTGTTTCCGCAGAATATCTAGAGGTCTTTTGGCCTATCTGATGTTTAAATCAAACAGAAAACAGGTATCCTTATATAACAGACTGTAAAAATAAATCCATAATTATACTCTATCTTTCTTTCAGCTTTATATTTACTTTCTAAAGCATCAACTTTAATTTCCTCCCCATGTGTTAATGTGCACATGCAATATTAAACAAATCTTTGACGATTTGGCTGCAAGTTGGGGTGCATACATGTTTTACATAGATTTAAATAGCAAAATGACTTTAAAAATCTTCTCTGAAACCGCAAGGCCCAATGGTTTCATATTTGGTGTGTAATATTGTGTAGTGGTCTTCTATAAATACTGTTCAAATTATACCAGTGGGGTAGATAGTGGCCATGCCCTGTGGGTCACATGGTTTATATAGAGTATACAAATTTTGTCCTGAAATTGCAAGGCCCAGATCTTTATACTCAGGTAAGTGCTTTAGTGCCATTATGATGCCTTTAACTCACGTGAGCGACCTAGGGCCATCGTGGCCCTCGTGTTATAAAATTCTAAATATAGATTTATTAATCACAAACGGTCATTTATGCAAGCTGACGTAAAAAGACAATCAATTTGAATGTTCATAATTAACATAAGTGCATTCAAATTGATATACCATCAACTTTAACTTTTCGTAATTCATATTTTTTTTTTTTATAACTGTCAAAAATAGTAATTATTTTTGCAATAAATCACCACTAATTTTTGGAAAGGAAAATCAACACTTGTCAATGCAGCTGGCATTTTTGTTTGTTTTCATAGGACTTATATTGACAGATTTTCTTTTAAAAAATGTGGAATGCTATTACACAAGCAAAAGCATCTACGAAACAAAAGCTTAAATCAACAAATAGACTATATTTATAAAGGTTCCCAATAGAATATGACTTTTTGTTTCAAAATTTACACAGTATTTCACAATTTGTGTATATCCGATTTATATAATTAAATCAGACAGGAAGAAAGTTACTGGAAATACCGAGATCTCCACTGGGTTACTCTTTTTCTGCATATGTTAAAATGCGGATTCGTTTAATTTCGCTGTCGATTGGATCTAATTCAATACATCGTAATTTTAGTAATAGTTCTTAAGCACGTTTGTGGTGTTAAATCGTCCGAAATCTGTTTCGTATTTACGAAAGGCATTGTTCAAAACCACTTGGTACGAACGAAATATACTATAATGTACATGCTTGTTTACTCCAGTCATCACCAGTTATTGCATACAGAAAAGCAAGTTACCAAAATGTTAATAATTCACAGATTTCAATGCGTAGTTTTTGTATTTTGTTCGGTTACATGCCCATTAGACACACTTTCTGCAAAGTTTTATTTTTATTAACATATTTCTGGACTGCTCCTTTAAAACCCGGGCACGATAGTAAAAAATGGTCAATACAAAATTTGTGGCAGGCCATAAAAAAAAGTTGCGGCGCTGTCTGAGAAACAAATCATTAATTTTTTTTAGCCTTACTATGCCTAAACAAAAATGGCATGGGTATCAATTATTAATCACTTTTCTTAATATGATATCTGTTATCAGTACTCTTTTGAATAGTTTTTTTTACAATGACATTTGACTATACAATGACTGAGAAAAAGCAACCATAGTAACAAATGTACATTTATCTCCTCTAGATAGATGACCTCCCTTTGTTGGACCTCTATACAGACAGTATTGAGATGATATCAAGGGCCACAACTCTGTCACCAGTGAAGTTTACAGACCTGGTTACCAGATGCATAACTTGCCTGCAGAGGTTGGCAGGTGAACAGGTAACTTTATGTACCGTAAAAGTGGTTTCATGGCTTTTTCTGCCGCCTGCATCTTGATGGGGGAGGCATATAGTGATTGTCCTGGAGGCATGTGATTGTCCTGGAGGCATATAGTGATTGTCCTGGAGGCATATAGTGATTGTCCTGGAGGGGGGCATATAGTGATTGTCGTGAGGGGCATATAGTGATTGTTCTGGGGGGCCATATAGTGATTGTCCTGGAGGCATATAGTGATTGTCCTGGGGCCATATAGTGATTGTCCTGGAGGCATATAGTGATTGTTCTGGAGGCATATAGTGATTGTCCTTGGAGGTATAAAGTGATCATCCTGGAGGCATGTACTGATTGTCCTGGAGGTATATAGTGATTGTCCTTGGAGGTATATAGTGATTGTCCTGGGGGGGTCCATATAGTGATTGTCCTGGAGGCATATAGTGATTGTCCTGGAGGCATATAGTGATTGTCCTGGAGGCATATAGTGATTGTCCTAGAGGGGGGCATATAGTGATTGTCCTGAGGGGCATATAGTGATTGTCCTGGGGGGCCATATAGTGATTGTCCTGGAGGCATATAGTGATTGTCCTTGGGGGGCATATAGTGATTGTCTTTGGAGGTATATAGTGATCATCCTGGAGGCATATAGTGATTGTCCTGGGGGGCATATAGTAATTGTCTTTGGAGGTATATAGTGATCATCCTGGAGGCATGTAGTGATTGTCCTGGAGGGATATAGTGATTGTCCTGGATGCATATAGTGATTGTCCTTGGAGGTATATAGTGATCATCCTGGAGGCATGTACTGATTGTCCTGGAGGTATATAGTGATTGTCCTTGGAGGAATATAGTGATTGTCCTAGGGGCCATATAGTGATTGTCCTGGAGGCATATAGTGATTTTCCTGGAGGCATATAGTGATTGTCCTGGGGGCCATATAGTGATTGTCCTGGAGGCATATAGTGATTTTCCTGGAGGCATATAGGGATTGCCCTGGGGGGCATATAGTGATTGTTTTTGGAGGTATATAGTGATCATCCTAGAGGCATGTAGTGATTGTCCTGGAGGTATATAGTTATCATCCTGAATGCATATAGTGATTGTCCTTGGAGGCATATAGTGATCATCCTGGAGGCATATAGTGATTGTCCTGGAGGCATATAGTGATGGCTCTGGAGGCATATAGTGATCATCCTGGAGGCATATAGTCATTGTCCTGGAGGGATATAGTGATTGTCCTGGAGGGATATAGTGATTGTCCTGGAGGTATATAGCGATCATCCTGGATGCGTATAGTGAATGTCCTTGGAGGCATATAGTGATTGTCCTGGAGGCATATAGTGATTGTCCTGGGGGGCATATAGAGATTGTCTTTGGAGGTATATAGTGATCATCCTGGAGGCATTTTGTGATTGTCCTGGAGGTATATAGTTATCATCCTGGAGGCATATAGTGATGGCTCTGGAGGCATATAGTGATCATCCTGGAGGCATATAGTGATTGTCCTGGAGGCATATAGTGATTGTCCTGGAGGCATATAGTGATTGATTGTCCTGGAGGCATATAGTGATTGTCCTGGAGGCATATAGTGATTGTCCTGGAGGGATATCGTGATTGTCCTGGAGGGATATAGTGATTGTCCTGGAGGTATATAGTGATCATCCTGGATGTGTATAGTGATTGTCCTTGGAGGCATATAGTGATCATCCTGGAGGCATATAGTGATTGTCCTGGAGGCATATAGTGATGGCTCTAGAGGCATATAGTGATTGTCCTGGAGGCATATAGTGATTGTCCTGGAGGCATATAGTGATTGTACTGGAGGCATATAGTGATTGTCCTTGAGGCATATAGTGATTGTCCTTGAGGCATGTAGTGATTGTCCTGAAGGCATTTAGTCATTGTCCTGGAGGCATGTTGTGATTGTCCTGGAGGTATATAGTGATTGTCCTGGAGGCATATAGTGATTTTCCTGAAGGCATTTAGTCATTGTCCTGGAGGCATGTAGTTATTGTCCTGGAGGCATTTAGTGAGTGTCCTGGAGGCATATAGTGATTGTCCTGGAGGCCTTTAGTGATTGTCCTGAAGGCATTTAGTGATTGTCCTGAAGGCATATAGTGATTGTCCTGGAGGCATATAGTGATTGTCCTGGAGGCATATAGTGATTGTCCTGGAGGCATATCGTGATAGTCCTGGGGGGCATATAGTGATTGTCCTGGGGGACATATAGTGTTTGTCCTGGAGGCATATAGTGATTGCCCTGGGGGGGGGGGGGGGGGGCGGGGGGGATATAGTGATTGTCCTGGAGGCATACAGCGATTGTCCTGGAGGCATATAGTGATTGTCCTGGAGGCATGTAGTGGTTGTCCTGGAGGCATATAGTGGTTGTCCTGGAGGCATGTAGTGCTTGTCCTGGAGGCATATAGTTTTTGTCCTGGAGGCATAGAGGGATTGTCCGTCCTTCGTGAGTCCGTCCGTTCGTCCGTGACAAGGTTAAGTAGTTTTTACTGTTTCGTCTGCACAAACACCGCTTACTACAACACTTGGATACTTACACAGTTGTTGCTTATGGCCATATAATCCACCCATATCACCAAACCTCACTTTGACCTTGACCTTGACCTAATTTGCTCTAAGCATAATTCAAATGGGCTGTTTCTTGTTTAACTAGATTTTACTGTCTAGCACCAGACCACTTGCTACAACACTTTGATGCTTACACAATTGTTGCTTATGACCATCCCCAATCCACCCGTATCACCCAACATAACTTTGACCTTGACCTAATTTGGACTTATAATAATTCAAAAGTGCCATTTCTTGGTTATCTATATTTTATCATTTTGTCTAGCACCAACACTGCTTACTACGACACTTGGATATTTACACAGTTGTTACTTATGACCGGGCTGATGTTATAGCCGTTATTGGGTCATATTACTAAGGGCAAAAAGTATCTTTTTTTTCCCAAATCCAGTTGCAACATTCCCAATTGATGGTTTGTATTTCAGACGTTTGGAAATAAGAGGTAGAAATAAAGGCTGTTGAAGTTGTAATAAGCATTTTGCTGATTTGTTGTTGTTCAGAGCATTCTATTATATGTAGGTTTATCAATAATTCTTCAAATTTTTTTAATCAAACAAAGGTACACTTTTTCCAAATTTTATGTGAACAATTGTCGCTAAAATTCCCAATTTCATGGGCATAGGTCATATTCCCAAATGGTGGAAAAAAGCCCTGGGTTTATATAGTAAGACTGATCGAGATTGTCAAAATATATAGTTAGACTGATCGAGATTGTTAAAATATATAGTTAGACTGATCGAGATTTTTTAAAGAAATTGTAATGTAAAACCATCCATTGATTCTAATGATGTCAGTTTATTTTTAAAATAATATTATAATAAATGCTGAGAATAACCTATGTTCAGAAATGTGTATTGAAAGAGAAGTGTAAAACTAAAATAATACTTCGCTGCGCAGCGAACTATTATATACATGTACACACACTGTCTTGTTGAGTCAGTTCGATTGATGACGCATGTGCAGTCCTTATTTTCTCATTCAAAACCAAATGTAGCCGTTGCTGTAGGATAAATGGGTCTGTATTGACAGAAAATATATATGTGCATTTTTAGCTCACCTGAGCATGAAGTGATAGGTAAGCTATTGGTATAGGGGAACTCTTTGGCACCGGCGTCGTCCGTATGCCGTCAACATTTTGGCCCGTTATCGTCATAAAGACTACATTTTTTATTCAATCTTGACCAAACTTGCACAGTTTGTGTATGACCATAAAAAATCTTTTGACAGGTCGATAATGGGCCAATCGGACCAGGAACACAAGAGTTATTGTCCCTATTATGGCCCCAAGTACATCTATTCAGGAATAACTCACCTGGTAATGGGAGGTAAATGAAGTATCAGGAAGATAATTGCCAGAAATGTGTTATTTCCCTTTGTAGCTCAGTCACAGCTATAACCTAGATAGTGGAGTCTGCTTATCAGTAAAATCAATACATCACTCTGAGTCAACATGATACATCACTCTGAGTCAACATGATACATCACTCTGAGTCAACATGATATATCACTCTGAGTCAACATGATACATCACTCTGAGTCAACATGATACATCACTCTGAGTCAACATGATACATCACTCTGAGTCAACATGATACATCACTCTAGTCAACATGATACATCACTCTGAGTCAACATGATACATCAATCTGAGTCAACATGATATATCACTCTGAGTCAACATCATACATCACTCTGAGTCAACATCATACATCACTCTGAGTCAACATCATACATCACTCTGAGTCAACATGATACTTCTATTTTAGATCAGCATCATACGCATAGTAACCATTGGCCTATATTGACCTATGCTTCTGACCTATATTTTGACTTTGTGTGCAGCAATACAAATTTTCACTGTCTGTCTTGGCATCCAGTCAGGAAAAAGATGTAAACAGCAATCAATAGCTATAATTCATGTTGTAAACAAGCAATCAGAATATAGGATTTAGATCATGTGATCTAGTGCTTCAAAGGGTTAATTATTTTCTGTAGTTTTTGGACTGTTTAGTTAGTAACTTATTCAGTATCATTTAATCATGTAACTTCTGGACCGACTTTTACATTTGAATTGGGATTTTGGAAACTCAAGTAATTATATTACATGATTTTTTAAGCTGGTTTATTATTTCTCCTTAAAGACGTTCGCAACAAGAAGAAAATAATTGGGTTAATTTCTCCTTTTGCTTCATTTTTTCTTTATTATATATAGGTTACACTATACCAATTTCATCTCTAATGTCCATTCAAAATAAATATTTTTGATAGTAAAAGTTTATAAAGCATATATAATAATCAAAATCACACTTATGCAATGTATTTCCAAACAAATTAGTTCAGAATGATCCATGAAATATATTCTATTGATACGTTGTTTATGTATGTTAAAACGAAACAGGAAAAAGGCTACACAGGTACCCTATATGAAATCCAATATTTCCCAAACAAGTTTGGTGAGCCATTCTTTTTTTTAATGTTTTGGTGTAAGTATACATTGATGCATGTATGTGCGAAATTTAAAGAAAATCTGTTGTTGGGAACAAAATATGCATTTGATTAAATGAAGCATCATTAGTTAGCATTTGACACACTTAAATGTCCAGTCAAATTCATGATTTTAGCAGTAAATGTAAGTAAAACGTTTTTATTACCAACATACACTTGTATATTGCCAAACAAAGCATGTACAAACATATCAGTTGGAAGAACCATAACCTTATTTGAAAAAAACAAACTATCCTATATACTTAAAACATTGATAAAAATCCAAACTGAAAAAGGGGCTTCGACAGGTACCGTATTCAAAACCCAAAATTTCCGGAACAAGGCCGGTGACCCCTATGTTTTAAGACTGTTTTAGTTTCAGTATACAATGATGCATGTATGTTGGGTCTTTTAACAAAATCTGTAGTTTGGAACAAAAGATATTCTTATATTTGATAAATTATTGATGTTTTTACAGGCATATATAATGCATAATTAAGCTAGTTAAGTGTCCATTGAAAGTCATTTGTTAGATGGTAACTGTAGATAAAGCGTGTTTTATCATAAAACTGCACTTGTATATTGCCAAACGAAACATTAAAAAAGATGCATTTAAAAATCTCCATCTTTGTTTGAATATAAACGATTTATATTATTCAACATTCTAAGTAACACAAACTGAAAAAAGGCTTCGACAGGTACCGTATTCAAAATTCAATATTTCCGGAAAATGGCCGATGACCCCAATTTGTTAAGACTGTTATTTTTTTAGGATACATTGATGCACGTTTGTGCCAATTTTTAAGAAAATCTGTAGTTGGACAAAAATTGAAGGAAATTGTTGCGAACGTCTTTAATTGGAAAAATACTTCTACACTATTTAACATTTTCTCCTTAATTGAGAAATATTGTTACACTATTTAGAGTGCTCCATTTTGCTTGCTAGTATCTGCTTGTATGGTATATATAAGTAAGAGCTTGTAGTTTGGGGACTCTTTTTATAGTTGAACAAAATAAAAGTGACTTCCCGTGCATCACTTTCATTACATTGCATCACACCTGAGCACTTCATGCTCGATGAGCTATTGGTATAGGGGGACTGTCCTGTGCCGTCCGTAGTGCATCAGAACAATTGGGCATGTGGACGTGATACAAACTTCACTTTCATTCAATCTTTACCAAACTTGCACAGTTTGTGTATGACCATAAAATCTCGGATAGATAATGGGCCAAATCAGACCATGAACACCAGAGTTATTGCCCCTTTTTCATGAGAAAATCTGCAAACTGGACTTTGTGCCACATACAAACTTAATTTTTCCTCTGAATTTGACCAAACTTGCACAGCATATACATGAACTGAATATTTCAAAGTAATCAGTAAAATGGCCTAGATTGGGGTACAAACACCGGAGTTATTGCCCCTTGTTTGTGTGAAAAAATGGACAATGTGGAGTATAGAGACTTTATTTATTGCCTAATCTTGACCAACTTGCACTGTTTGTGTTGACCATAAGGTCTCAGTCATTTCCCAATATGGAACAGATTAGACAAGAAAGACCAGAGTTAAGACCCCTGGTTTTTGGAAAAAAAATCCATAATTTGTCAATAATTGGCTTTCAGTCTCCATAGTGAATTAACTTTTCATTCCTTGTTTACTAAACTTGCACAGTTTATGTATGACCATTATATTTCATCAAGGTGCAATGATGGGCCAGATAGAACCAGGAACACTGGAGTTATTTCCCCTTCTTTGTGAGAAACTTTGCAAAAATGGACTTAAAGTGACTAAACACTTCATTTTTCATCTAATCTTGATAATACTTGGACAGCTTGCGTTTGACCATAAGATCTCATAATAAACCGAGGTTGTGCACTGATTAGGCAGCTTGTGTATGACCATAAGATCTCATAATAAACGAAGGTTTTGCGCTGATTAGGGTATAAAGAACAAAGTTATTTGCCCATTTGTTTGCGAAAAAGAAGCAAAAAGGGACTATGTTCAGGATAGAGACTTCGTTTTTTGTTTGGGATGGCAGCAGATAGTATTTCAGCAACCGGTTAATTAGTTTTGTTTTTGAGCTGTTAACCAGTGAGCTAAATATCATTTACAATGGTCTGTTTGATTGAATAATCCTAATCGATGATATACATAATGCTGACAGTTGTCTTGTATTGCTGTCTTTTGTGACCGTTTTAATTATTGTTCTGTTGAAATACGAACAAAGCACAGTGCATGGAATTCAGCTGGATGTTTGAACCTGAAAAATTTGCCATTGCAAAGATTGGATGTCAACCTCTGTGTAATGAAAGTGTGATTGTGCATGAAAACATATCGTTTGTTGTGGTTCATCTTGGTCCCAACAGTTTCGACCATAAATGCATCTGTATTGTGCCATTTAATTGCCAGGTTAAAAAACAGAAGTAGACCGGGCAGGCATGAGACTGTATATCGCCTGTAGATTGCCAGGTTAGCTACAGAAGAAGGCCGGACAGGCATCTGTATTGCACCTGTTGAATTGCCAGATCAGGTTGTCTGATTTGGGTCATTTTTTAAGCGATGACATTGAGCTGATCTCTGTTATTGACAGTACTCAGGTGAGCGCTTTGGGTCATCATGGCCCTCTTGTTATAGAAGAGAAACAGGTTTTGTCGCTGTTGACATTTATTTATGTTGTATAAAATGTCGTTTTTGTTAGTAGGTAACAAAAGAGACATGAAATAAATATATAAAAATCAGACAGTTCCTCTTAATCAAGTCAGTTGAAATTGCCACACAAGAATCAAATGAAAATTAATGTTGAGTTTTCTGTTTATTGGTATCTATTTAGCCTAGTGTGCCAAACATAGCATGTGGTAAAGCTCGTGGAGCATTTGCAAAAGCAATGAGGGATAAAAACAGGAAAGGTTTATTATTGAATTGGACGATATTTCGTAGTTCTTAATTAAGATTGCTATAATAATTAGATTATTATTCGTATATATGTATATTGAAGATGAGAGTATGCATTAACTTTCAGCATCGGTTGCTTGTGTTGTTCAGCATGTAGTGGCAATTCCAACCCTATATTGTTAGGAACTCATCCCCATCTGTGGAGTATTACAGTGAATGGTGACTCTTGGGTATTTGCCAGTAACCAACCCTATATTGTTAGGAACTCATCCCCATCTGTGGAGTATTACAGTGAATGGTGAGTCTTGGGTATTTTCCAATAACCAACCCTATATTGTTAGGAACTCATCCCCATCTGTGGAGTATTACAGTGATTGGTGACTCTTGGGTATTTGCCAGTAACCAACCCTATATTGTTAGGAACTCATCCCCATCTGTGGAGTATTACAGTGAATGGTGACTCTTGGGTATTTTCCAATAACCAACCCTATATTGTTAGGAATTCATCCCCATCTGTGGAGTATTACTGTGAATGGTGACTCTTGGGTATTTTCCAATAACCAGTCCAGCAGTATTCTGCACATTTTTCAGCAACACCAGCCACAAAGTTCTTGTTAATTTCAGTGTTCAACAATGCACAGGAAGTTGCAACAACTTAGCTGCATGAGAATCCTGGGAACTATTGCCAACTTCCTGTCATGTGACAGGGCTGACCAGCAATACATGTCTGTGATTGGTCAGTTTAAGGAGTTCCTTCAGAGGTGGACAATAATGACCAGTTTTCCAAAACCCTCAGCTGAGACAAAGTAAGTTTTTAAACCAGTATTTCTTTTTAGCTCACCTGAGCGCAACGTGTGTTGTGCGTCATGTGTCAACATTTTCATTCAAAGAACATCTCCTAAACCGCTGCACAGATTTTCACCAAACTTCACATGAATGATCCTTGGGTGACCCTCTTTCAAAATTGTTCAAATCGTTCCGGTCTGCTGCATATGTAGGTCACAAGAGCTAAAATAGATTTAAAAACTGAAAACTTTAAAAATCTTCTCTGAAACGACAAGGCTTGGAGCTTTCATATTTGATATGTGATATCCTCTAGTGGTCCTCTACAAAGATTGTTCAAACTATGCCCCTGGGATCAGAACTGGTCACGCCCCGGGGGTCACATGGTTTATATAAACTTGTATCGCAAAATGACTTTAAAAATCTTCTCTCAGAACGCAAGGCCTAGAGGTTTTATATTTGGTATGTAACATTGTATAGTGGTCCTCAACAAAGATTGTTCAAATGATGCACCTGGGGTTAAAACTGGCCACACCCCGGGGGTCACATGGTTTATGCAGACTTAAATAGCAAAATGACTTTAAAAATCTCCTCTGAAACCGCAAGGCCCAGAGGTTTCATATTTAGTATGTAACATTGTATAGTGGTCCTCTACAAAGATTGTTCAAGTGATGCCCCTGGGGTCAAAACTGGCCACACCCCGGGGGTCACATGGTTTATATAGACTTGAATAGCAAAATGACTTTCAAAATCTTCTCCTCTGAAACCGCAAGGCCCAGAAGGTTTCATATTTGGTATGTAACATTGTATAGTGGTCCACTACAAAGATTGTTCAAATGATGCCCCTGGGGTGACAAATGGCCACACCCCGGGGGTCACATGGTTGATATAGACTTGAATAGCAAAATGACTTTAAAAATCTTCTCCTCTGAAACCGCAAGGCCCAGAGGTTTCATATTTGGTGTGTAACATTGTACAGTGGTCTTCTTCAAAGATTGTTCAAATGATGCCCCTGAGGTCAAAACTGGCCACACCCCGTGGCTCATATGGTTTATATAGACTTAAATAGCAAAATGACTTTACAAATCTTCTTTTCTGAAACCGCAAGGCCTAGAGGTTTCATATTTGGTATGGAACATTGTATAGTGGTCCTCTACAAAGATTGTTCAAATGATGCCCCTGGGGTCAAGACTGGCCACACTCCGGGGGTCACATGGTTGATATAGACTTGAATAGCAAAATGACTTTAAAAATCTTCTCTGAAACCGCAAGGCCCAGAGGTTTCATATTTGGTATGTAACATTGTATAGTTGTCCTCTACAAAGATTATTCAAGTGATGCCCCACCCCGGGGGTCACATGGTTTATATAGGCTTAAATAGCAAAATGATTTGAGAAATTTTCTCCTGTGAAAGTTGAAGGCCTAGAGGTTTTATATTTGGTATGTCACATTGTGTAATGTTCATGTATAAAGATTTTTCAAATGATGCCCCTGGGGTCAAAGCTGGGCACATCCCGTGGCTCACATGGTTTATATAGACGTAAATGGCAAAATTATTTACAAATTATTGTCTGAAACCACAAGGCCCAGAGGTTTCATATTTGCTTTAAGCATAATATCGAGACTCGATTGAGATTGCATATGGGATGGGTGGGGTCGAGGTCAAGGTCACTGTTACTAAAAATAGAAAAATGGTTTTCGCTCAATAACTTTAGAAGGCATTGAGATATTTTAATGAAACTTAATACTTAGATACCTTATATTGACACCTAGCATGGGATTGCATATGGGATGAGTGGGGTCAAGGTCAAGGTCACTGTTACTAATAATAGAAAAACGGTTTCCGCTGAATATATTGAAAACGCATTGAGATATTTTAATGAAACTTAATACATAAATACATTATTTCAAGACTTTGGTTGGGATTGCATATGGGGTGGGGTCAAGGTCAAGGTCACCGTAATTAAATATAGAAAAATGGTTTCTGCTAAATATCTTGAGAACTCATTGAGCTATTTTAATGAAACTTAATACATAAGTACCTTATATCAAGACATTGCTTGGGATTGCATATGGGGTGGGTGGGGTAAGGGTCACTATTACTGAAAATAGAAAAACTGTTTCCGCTCAATAACTTGAGAAAGCATTGCTATATTTTAATGAAACTTAATACACATATCTTACATTGAGACCTCATTGGGTTTGCTTATGGGGTGGTGGGGTCAAGATCACTGTTATTAAAAGTAGAAAAACGGTTTACGCTGAATAACTTAAGAACGTATTGAGATATTTTAATGAAACTTCATACGTAGATATCTTATATCGAGACCTTGCTTTACGTATGTGGTCGGTGGGGTCAAGATTTTGGGTACTGTTACTAAAAATAGAAAAACAGTTTTTGCTCAATAACTTGAAAACCTATTGAGATATTCATACATAGATATCAGGTGAGCAACTTAGGGCCATCGTGGCCCTCTTGTTTGTCATTTTTAGCTGACTATTCGAAGAACATTGAATTTTCCTCCTCGCCCCGGCATTGGCCTCCACGTCTGGACTTGGTTAAATTTTTATTTAAAAGTCTTGTAACTTCAAAACTACATAAGTTATTCACTTGACACTGACACTTGCAACATACATTTGCATCAACTCCTGTTATGTATTTGGACAGACTAATAACCGTCCATTTTCAGAAAAATCACAAACTAAAATAATTTGAATTGTCGTGTGCGCTGTTCTCTGACAGCTCTTGTTGATACATTTTATCAAGACACAATGCTGAGAAATCATTTTGTTTGAAAATCAATAATACTACTTTTTTTTTTAGTTCTCTGCATACTTGTTATTTAAGGTGAATGGTTTGACAATATATGTGTAATAATAGTTTGAGTGCAATAATGGTGATTTTAATTTGAACTCTTATTCACAGCCTTAGCCAGCAAGAATGGGGCAAAGTAGCCTCCCAGTTCATTGAGAACCAGTGGCAGGTTGTCAAGGTTACCATCATGCACGGTGGCGCCCCGTGGTGTGCCCTGACAGAGTTGCTGCCCGTTGCGGTGGAGACCCTCTCAGTCGGTGTTGAGGAGACGGCCATTGTTGTGCTCAAGTGTTTGAAAGAGATCATTCCCAAGGTAAGCCTGTGAGAAAGTTGTCTGATGTTGAATTGGCACTTTAGTGCATGTTGTACATATAAATGAGGCGTGTCCTGGGAAAACCAGGCTCTATGCTCGTGCGTAAAGTGTTGTCCCGGATCAGCGCATGCAGTCTGCACAGGCTAATACAGGACGACACTACACTTTTATGGTATTTCTGTTTTAAGGAAGTCTCTTTTAAACATAAATCCTCTGTAGGCAGAAAGTGTCGTCCCGGATTAGTATGTGTGGACTGCTCAGTCTAATCCAAGATGAGATTTTATGCACATGCATTCAGCCCGATTGTCCACCAATATGCCTCATGTGTAAGATTTATCGCTCAAAGGTGTCGTCAAGAAAGGGTGTCATGTGATATTCTCATTGGCCTACAAAGCGACAGCAGGCCTAGACCTGTATTTACCAACCTAATCTAAGGCCATTGCCTACTCATGGTTGCTGGTAACGGGTAGCTAGGCAGGCATGTTTTTTTGGGAAAAAAAAGTAATTTATTAATGATCCATTTAGCGTCAAAATATAACATATAAAACAGACACTGCTTTTAATTATATAATCAAATGTCTGTTGATATAACGAGAGCTTGCTAGCAATCATCTTTAATTAGACAATGAATGCTGACAAACGGCCCGTTGTATTCACAAGTTTGATAAAACATTATTAGAATTGCGTTTTGATATGGCCAATTATAAGCAAGGGTTAAGCTGATACAGGTAAATTATTAACCCAATGGAATACGACCGAAATGAAATAAAAGTGAGCTTTTATTTAACCCAAAGAAAAATAGAGTATTCGGAATTAAAAAAAACGTGTTTGATTTAACAAATAAACAAACCTTTGAGTAGGGACCTTTTAGTCGGGTAGGTAGGCAATAGCAAACAAAGTTAATAAACAAACCTTTGAGTAGGGACCTTTTAGTCGGGTAGGTAGGCAATGGCAAACAAAGTTAATTTTAATTTTGGCCTAAGACTGTGATGTAAGAATAAAGAGTATTCTTGAAAATGTTCTATAAACAAAAAAATCTACAAACACTGGCACTTTAAATCTTACTGAATGGAACCTTGGCAAATGTTAGCATTCTTTATTAAGAATGATTTATTAATGAAATAAGCGACTATAGCACTCGGTATATATGCAAATGCACAATTATTTTTTCTAGAGTCCAAGTCTACTCTTTATTGTTTAGTCCAAGAATATGTTGGTGACCACAGGCCTGACTGTTGCCTAATGGTAATATACAATAGAATTGTTTGTGCACTGACAATCATGGTAGATGTATTGCTAGTGGCATTGACAGGGGCTGATTGACATAAAGATGTATTACGTATTATAGACAGTCAATAATTCAGGAAACAAAATATTTTGGAAAGAAGAACATATTTGCACTGTTTAGATAATCATTAACAGTCCCATCTTTGTTTTCTTTTAGAATATTTGATTTGGAGCTAGTAAATAATTCAAAGCACAAATATTTTGGAAAGAAGAACATATTTGCACTTTTTATATAATCATTAACAGGCCCATCTTTGTTTTCCTTTAAAATATTTGATTTGGAGCTTTGTATGTTTCAAATTGTGGCTCAAATCATAATGTATGCATCTGTTAAATATCAGGTCCCATGACTAGAAAAGACCTTAATTTCAAACTAAGTCCTTCACTTAGAGATTGATCAATAAAATAGGTTGTCACATACCAGGGCTGGTATTTATATAGAATCTTAGTCGAAAATTAAGAAAAATATTAAATTTCTGAAATTTAATTAATGGATTTTCTGACAAAGTAATGCATTTCTGAAGATTTTGACACATAATTTGCAATTTAATTCAAAGTGTATTAATATCTAGCTACGTCATGCAAATGTTCCAAAGCATAGTGTTTTAAACACAAATTCTAATTTTGACTTATGTTCAACTTAAGTTAAGAATGGCTTAAGAATCTTTATAAATATGGGCCCAGAGGCAATATTCCTCTTTAGTGGATCTTAGCATATTTTCGCTTAAGTTCCGATTTTCTTTAGGTAATATATTTAAAACTACACACAAATTAATGAATCAAATTACAGTTAAATAAATATTAGTTAATAATAAGTTGATAATTAATGATTCTTCAGCAGAATTTTATGTATACATGGAATAAAATGCTTAAGAAAAATGATGATTTTAAGACTAAGGCTAATATTTCACTTAAGATGTTTCTGGAATACGACCCCAAGGCTGGTATTCACAAAGCATCTTAAGTTATTTCTTAAATATTTTCACTTAAGTGCAAAATTTGAATGTATTATATTTCTTTACCTCATAAACAGATGCATATGTTGTTGATATTCCGCAAATAACACTTCCATATTTTAAAGCGTTACTTAATGCTAAACTGTTTCTTGATGGAATTATACAGTTGAGGAAATTTCCAAATTTAAGGATAAGGATATAATTTAACTTAAGATGTGAATACCGCCCCAGCACTGAAATGCATCGGATAATAGGAGGTCAGTGAGGAATAGGAGGTCAGTCAGGAATAGGAGGTGATAGGGTTAGAAACAAGAGATGAATGGTTGGAAATATTATAACTAGGTATTGTTGAGAAAATTATGAGAATTAGGAAGAAACAAGAATGAATAAAACAAACAGTTAACGCAGCAAGCGAGTTGTGTTGTGCTTTTAATGATAAGTGCACAGGTTCCCCGGTCCGGTCACATAATGGTGGAGAATCCGGTGCTAAAGACAAAATGTGGATATGATCATAAAGCAAGTGGACTTAATTGGTAATGTTAAGAATTTGAATTAGTTTCAAAATGCCAAAAATGGACATTCCGTTGTTAAAATTTGATCTGGAACAAAATCCTGCTTTCTTTCTGACAAAATTCAATAAGATAGCAGAGATAAACAAATGGAATGAAGAACAAACATGCTTACAGTTTTGTTTAGCAATACCAAAGGAAGGAGAGTCATGGTTTATGTCTCTTAAAGAAGATACAAGGAACAATTTTGAATTATTGAAAGACGCATTTATATTAAGATTTGAAGACCAAGAGTCGAAACTGTCATTGTACGACAAATTCGTGTCAGGAAAGCAAAACAAACAGAATATATTTAAGTATGTGGAGAAGGTACAAGCGAGTGGCCAGAGGTTGGGAAGATTGGACAAAGAAATCTTCGATCAAATCGTCCATGGACTTGATGATGATGTAAAGAAGCTTGTCTTCTTAAAAGACGTCACGAACGTTTCTGAACTTATGAAACTTGCGAAAATGGCAGGGGGCAACACAGCGTCAGTAAACCAGACTACTGCCTTCACCGAATATAATGGTCGAGGGACCAGGAGGCAGGCAAAACCCATGTTCAGACGTGCTAGTGAGACACCTTGGCAGCGACAACCATACGAAGGAAGAAGACAGGAGGCTCAATGTGAACATTGTGGTATGTACAACCACCTTTCCATTGATTGTAGGCATAGGGGTGCCAGATGTTTTAAATGTAAAAGAATAGGACATCTAGCACGAACACATAATAATAGTCAATAGGGACGCGCGCCTGTCCCACACACTCTGGGGGATGGGCAAAAAGGGGATGATCATCATAGCATTGGCAAATGTTCTACATTAGGAGAGGAAAGAAACTTGATTGATGTAAGATTAGGAAAATTTTCTGCGGCTGCAATGGTTGATAGTGGAGCATCAATTTCATGCTTGACTTATGACATGTATAAGAAAAGTGGGCTGCACAATGACTATGAAATTCAAAATTCTGAAATAAAAGTTGCTCAGACAGTAGATGGTACAGAGATGAAAATCATGGGTAAAATTGTTGTTCCTATGGCAATAAGTAGGTTAACAGTCACACAGACCTTTCATGTATTTAGAAAGCTGAATCAATCAGTCATTTTGGGTCGTGACTTCCTAAAGGATCAGAAGGCATGGATTGACTTTGGGAATGATGTGGTTGAAATTCAGGGTGGTCTTGTTGTAGCAAAAATGTTTGCTTCACCTCACAAATCGAGTTTGGCGAGACTTGTTGATCGAATAAGTATTCCACCTCAGTCTGTTACAGTTGCCAGAGTCAAAGTTAAAGGTGATGTTGCAAATTCAATGTCAGTCATAGAACCCATTAGAACATTACCAAGTACAAATAATGCAATAGGAGCTAGAACAATTGTTAAGGTTGAAAAGGGACAGACTTGTATGCAGATCATGAATCCTAGTAATGTTTGGGTACATTTAAATCAAAATGAGCCAGTAGCAAGAGTAGAAAGAATAAATTGTGACAGTAGTGTGATGGAATGTGAGTCTAAAACCGAATCTATAGGGAATGTAGATCAAGTATCTTGCAAGAATGATGAAAAGTCTGATGAAGAGTACATTCATATTGCAAAGTCTATTGGTATAGATCTGGAAAACTCAAATTTAAGCAAAGAGCAAAAACATAAATTATGGGTATTTCTTGGTAAAAATCGAGATGTGTTTGCAACAAATACTGGAGAATTAGGACATACTAAATACTTTCCACATAGGATTGAAACTGGAGATGCTGCTCCAGTAAGGCGACGTCCATATAGGGTTACCCCTGAACAAAGACTTGAAATTGAGCGCCAAACCAATGAGTTGGAAGAACATGGCATCATAAGTCCATCAAATACACTGTGGCAAAGTCCTGTTGTTCTGGTTAAGAAAAAGAATGGTGAATATAGGTTTGCTATTGACTTCCGTGGTGTGAATAAGGTTACTAGGCCTATGAATTTCCCAATCACACATTTCCAAGATGTTATTGATTCCTTAGGGCAAACCAAGTCAAGTTTTTACTCAGTTTTAGATATGGCACAAGGTTTCTTCCAAATTTCATTAGATCCAGAAACAAAAGATCGAACAGGTTTTGTAACCCATCAAGGTGTTTACGAGTTCAATAGGTTGCCATTTGGTCTCATGAACAGTAGTTCGGCATTCAGTTTGGTTCTAAATGAAGTTCTCAGAGGGATCAACTACAAGTATGCCCTGGTGTACATTGACGACTGCCTGATTTTCAGTCGTTCGTTTGAGGAACATTTGGATCATTTGTCTGAGGTCTTTAAGAGATTTCGTAAGGCAAATTTAAGGTTGAAACCAAGCAAGTGTATGTTTGCTGCCAAAGAAGTAAAATTCCTAGGGCATGTTTTCACGGAGCATGGTTTGCTGGTAGATTCTGAAAAGGTCTCTGCTGTCACAGATTATCCTTGCCCGAAAAGTCAAACTGATGTCCGGTCATTCTTAGGACTTGCAAATTATTACAGACGTTTCATTAAAGACTTTGCCCATATTGCTAGACCTTTGAATGATTTGTTAAAGAAAGATGCTGTGTTTGATTGGAATGAGTCATGTGAGAAAGCATTCATATTGTTAAAAGAAAGGTTGACTATGGCACCAATACTGTCATTCCCTGATTTCGAACAAGAATTTCTTTTGTATACGGATGCTAGTCACCAAGCCATTTCTTACATTTTGGGTCAAAAGGATGAGAAAGGTAGAGAGAAGGTCATTTCCTATGGTGGTAGGGCCTTACGCCAGGCTGAAAGGAATTGGGGCATTAGTGACCTTGAAGGTTTAGCTCTGGTAGAAGGGATTAGGCATTACCATACATATTTGGCAAACCGGAAATTCACAGTCATTACAGATCACATAGCTTTGAGAACATTAAAAGAAAATAGAATGAGTGGTCGTCTTGGAAGATGGGCTGTTTTTCTGCAAGGTTACCAGTATGATGTAATACATAAACCAGGCAAACTACACACAAATGCAGATTCTTTGTCTAGGCGTGAATATGAAGCTCAGAAAGATGATAAGTCTGATGATTGTGATGATGTGGTGATTGATCCACAAATCTGTTCAATTCAAACTGAAACGATTGTAAAAGAATACAAAATTGAGTATGTCATAGACAACTGTTCTAAGGTAAACTCTCTTAAAGTTGATCACAAAAAAGATGCCTTATCGGAGATGATTTGTGCAATAGACACATATGAGAATTTGGATCCAGCTCAACACATGTTCACCATTTGTGACTTAACAAATAAAAAATTGAGAGAGGCTCAGTTAAGTGATGCAAGTTTTGGTCCAATGTTTGACTATAAAGAAAACTTGAAGGTGCCTGATGATAGAGGTGATGCAAATAGGCTAGTGTCTGAGGCGCAGTACTATGAAATAGATAATGGAATTCTTTATCATTTCTATCATCCTAGGACAAAAGGCCACAAATGGGAGCAAGTGAAAAAGCAGTTAGCCATTCCACATCAATTTAGGGATAGTGTCCTAAAGTCGTACCATGATGCTCTAAGTGGAGGTCACTATGGCATTGAAAGGACATATGAGGCAATTAGGATGAAGTTCTTTTGGCCATCAATGTACAGGGATATTAAAATCTACTGCCAATCATGTGAGCCTTGTCAGCAAGCTAAAAGATTTGTCAATCACAAAAATGCACTGCTTCAACCAATGCCAATCGGTGATGTATTTAGTCGTATCCATGTTGATATATTAGGCCCTTTGCCTAAGACTGATGAAGGTTACAAGTACGTTCTGCTAGTTGTAGACTCGTTCACAAAATGGTGTGAGGCATTTCCATTAGTTACAATGGAAGCTAGAGAGGTTGCTTGGAAATTGTATGATGAAATCATTTGCAGATATGGATGTCCAATTTCGATTTTGACGGACAGAGGTGCAAATTTTATGTCTAAACTGATGAAAGAATTGTGTAGTATTTTCAAAGTCAGTAAAATTAACACTAGCAGTTATCATCCGGCAACAAATGCAGCTGTTGAAAGAATGAACAGTGTGGTCTTACAAAAGTTGAGAATCTTTTGTAATCAAAAGCAAACAAATTGGGCTCAACTACTTCCAAGCATCATGCTTAGTTACAGAGTTAGTCCATGTATTGACTCTACAGGTTATTCTCCCTATTATATCCTGTTTGGTAGAGAATGCAGGTTACCGTTGGACACAGCTTTGTTACCTACAGAAACGGCTGGTACAACACATGAGGCACACCTAAGGCGCATTCTAGAAAATCAAGCTGTATGTAGAGAACTGGTCAAAGAAAATATTTCAAAAGCACAAGAGAAATATAAGCATCAGTTTGACAAGAAAGCTAGTGCTGTGGAATATCATGTTAGAGACAATGTTTGGCTGTATAATCCAAGGACACTGCCAGGATTGTCACCAAAACTGACCAAGAGATGGGTTGGCCCCTTTTATATATCTGAAAAGATAGGTAAAGTTAACTACAGGCTTCGAGATTTGAAATCTCATGCAGCTATCAAAAATGTAGTTCATGCCAACAGGTTAAGGCCCTATCATAACCCAAATTTGAGACCGACAAATGTCCCTGTTGAACTAGTTGGACAGGAGGTTACACAATTAGATTTGGATGAATCAGATCAGGATACAAATAATGAGATCATTGCAAAGGAATCACTGGATCAGTCAGACGATGATGAGGCAGTTCAAGATAGCTCATTGGAGTTTGACAGGATTCTAATGGCTGCATATCATAAAGGTCATGTTGTGTATAAAGTAAGATACAAAAATTGTCACGGTAAGACAATGTCACAATGGAAAAATGCGGAGGAATTACCAGAGAATAATAGGAAAGATTTCCACATTAAATACACATTTTCTGGTAAGGTTCGCAAACGACCAATGATGAAGTAAAATTAGGAAAGAAAGCAATGTATATAGATCCAATGTAGTATGTTTTACAATGTTAACTCACATCAAAGTAAGAAGTGTACTGGGGTATGCACTTCTCCAATTAAGCAGGCACTCAAAATAATAAGACAATTCAAAAGCCAGTTACATGCAAAGTAAGCTACCTAACCATAGCATTTAACCTGTAATGTTGTGCTACATGTCTAAGTTAAGTTTTATTACTATATTACTATGTACTGCGTGTATATTCAAAAAAAAAAATTAGACCGGTCATCATTTGATTATTTTTGGGGGGAATGGGAAATAAGGTACTAGTAGTTATAGGTAAACTAATGCTTAACTTTTATATTTTCAACAATATTATTTAAGTTACTTGTATAATGTGGGGTTCGGTTAACCATTGATATCTATTAGGTTCGAATAATTATATATACAAGGTATATATATGATCAAAGTGTATGATGCGTGATCACCGACTTACTGAAGGCGCATTTTCATGGTATATGTAGATAGACATACATATAGGCGCAGCAAGTGGAAATATGATGATGTAGGTCTTAAATACAGTATGGCCATTATTACATATCATGATTTCTTACTTAAAGTAAACCTATAGATGGTTACAGAATTAATAAGGCTACTATAATGATGAATGTAGTGAGTTACAAACTGGGAATGTCTTTAATACAAAAAGTGTATGTGGCCTTGCTATATGTAAATTATTTGTAAATATATGTTGTCTCAACAAATTTTGAAACACATGTTTTATCACATATTTTAAACATGGCACTATTATGCTTGCAACCAATTAAGTGGTTGTACATACAAAACTGTGTAAAATAGACTATAACAATTACAAAGAACCGACAAGACTTTATGAATGATTAAATATTATTTGTATGATTTGTATAATATTGTTTTCATGACTGTTGATTGTTTGACAATTCTTATGAATGTTTACGGCTACATCTTTATAACTGTGTGTATTTATGAATGTTCATTTTCAATGCATGACTTGTCAAAATAAGTCATATTGAAGTTCAAGAGATGACTACAGTTAGCATTTTTTTTGTATATTATAACAGTGAGTTAATTCATGTATGTAGATTAACAAATGAATAATCATGTTCTGCATATAACTTTGCTTTGTTAATTTGCGGAGCAAATTGTTTGGGAGAGTGAGGATGTGTCACAGAGTTATAAATATTATTTGATTTTGATTGTTTGCATTATAAATTCATATATTTTCATAGTAACAGTATTATAGAATTTATATATTCTAGCATAATTAAGAGCATGAATTGTTAGGATTTCTTTGTCTACTGAATGGCAATAGTAAGTTACTTTTGACCACATGTTTAACTTGATATAAATTACATTGTGTTAGTTACAGTCTGGGAAGTCTTTTCATGTTGACTTCACACTTATGATTCAGACTGTATGCTTATCAGCTCTAGGTATAAGTAATGACTGTAACTAAAGATCTAAAGATTCTTAGGCTAGGTGCTAATTAATTACAGTCTGATAGAAGTAAGGAAGTAAGGTACTGTATGATTGGTGGATGAGAGATAGATATGATTGGTTAGTGAGGTGTGTGGGCGTGACTTAATATTAGGGATGAAAGGGTTTCTGAAGGAGGAATAGGAGGTCAGTGAGGAATAGGAGGTCAGTCAGGAATAGGAGGTGATAGGGTTAGAAACAAGAGGATGAATGGTTGGAAATATTATAACTAGGTATTGTTGAGAAAATTATGAGAATTAGGAAGAAACAAGAATAAATAAAACAAACAGTTAACACAGCAAGCGAGTTGTGTTGTGCTTTTAATGATAAGTGCACAGGTTCCCCGGTCCGGTCACATTAAGACAAAGTTTAAGACTGAGACATTTCATAGCCATGGAGGCTCAGGGGTGTGGAAATATCAAAATTATTCACTTGTTCATAGACAAGTTCATTGCATAAATATACTTGCCAGCAAACATATGTCACTTGTCCAAATAAAAATAAAGTTTCTATTCCTGGCGTTCCTAATATAAATCAAATTATGAATAAGTTACAATTTGTTTATAATGTTAAAATATATTAGTCTAATATTAATATAATAATTAACTCCCACTTTTTACATCATTTTTACAACCTGACCTTGTACTTGTCCACAGACAACTTGACAGGAAAAATTGACAAGTCGGGTATGGGATTTCCTCACCGCTGTGACTTATCAAGGAAGTCGTGCATGCTTGTCAACTTAGACACGTGTATAATATTATTTTTATCTAGGTTGTTGCTGATGGGAGCTATTCAGATGCCAGGATGTGTGAAATTCTAGAAGGCTGCTGGACCAGTCTACAGGAAGCTCGTAGAATTCTCGCATTCTGGAATGTTCTAGAAGCGTTTGTACAAGTTGCTTACCTCCCTTGCCTGCTTTCACTTCCCAAAGAGTCTCCTGTGATTCAACGTCTGCAGAATGTGAGCCATCTGCATAACTTATGTATATTTTTATGCCCCCCATCAAAGATGGCAGGGTATATTGGTTTGCTAATGTCAGTCGGTCGGACTGTTGTTCAGTTGGTCGGTTGACCACTTTCATTTCCGCTCTCAAGTCCAGTAGTTTTCATCCGATCCTTACCAAAGTTTATAAAAATGTTTGTGGCCATAATATCTTGGCCAAGTTTGATAATCAGCCAAATCGCCACAGGAAGTACAGAGTTATGGCCCTTGATTTATCTAAAATTGGCCTTTATAGCATTATACACTTTCTCTATGTCCAACAGTTTCATGCAAGCATTACCAAACTTGATATTTTAAAGATTGCATTTAACCTAGAGGAGGCATAACTGTTTTGTTTTTAATAGTTTGTAGTTTATCCAATGAAAGGTGAAGGTCACCTGGATGTCGAATTGCTGATTTATTTGATTATGACTTTATTACAAGAAATGAATTGAGTACTTGTGAAGCAAAGATTTAATATACCATACATAATGTATCAATCTCTTAGTGCTTTAATTGGAAAAAGTAATTCTTTAGTTTAAATACATTTTTACAGATCAGTTTTAATGGTCTGTATTCATAAACAGATATAAGGGGATTATGACTCTGCTTCCATTGGTGATTGACAATCTTTAATTTCGATTTTAAAAAGTAATTAAGATTCCATCATCTAACTATTTATAAACTGGAAACATGTGGTGACGTTTGTGGATGTTTGTTTTCAGTACACAAATAAAATCTGTATTCATATCATGGGCTCTTAGCATACTTATTTTGGTAGAAAATTTTTAATTTTGATTTTTAATGTAATCACTATCAAAATTCCGTCTTCTAGCGATATAATTACTGGCGATGTTTGTTTGTGTTTGTTTTCAGTATGCATATAAGCTGATAGAGCTCGGTGTAGACAAGAACGGGGTGGTGAACGTACTTGCTAATCAGCTGAACACGGCACTGTCACCACCAGACATGATACGGCATGCAGGGAAGTTTGTGGCGCTCGTTGTGGATATGTGCATGTTTGGGGGTTTGGTTAGGAGAGGTGTCAGGTACGTCTTTCTTACATGTCACGCAAAGTGTTTTCTGTAGAGTGGCAAAGATAAAAATTAACTGCTTTTAAATCTCCTAGGCCTAAAAAAAATAGTTGTTTCTGGTGGCATGACCAAACCATACTTTTTCATGCTGACCCTGGGAGGCATTAAGAATTGCATTTGTCCGTCCATACGTCTGTCTATACGTATGTACGTCCATATGTCCCGAAATTTTGTGGACTAAACTCCTCTTTAATGGCTGGGTGGATTTCGCTCAAACTTTTGCAGCTGAACAACCTTAATGTGTTGATGATCATAAAGGAACAATATATACTACATGAACTTTTGTGGACTCAACTCCTGTTTAACGGCTGGGCAGATTTCGCTCATACTTTCACAGCTGAACAACCTTTCTGTGTAGGCGATCGTAAAGGACGAATTTGGGCTGCGACCAATTTTGGTAAAATTATAGCCCTTTTTCTGTTTTTCCACTATAGAATTATATGACAATAAATTTGTGATGGCAAAAATTAGTGTTGGCGACACACCCTTTGTCTGTGTCCAAACAGACGTCGTTGTCTGTGTCCAAACAGACGTCGTGGGGGCATCTGTGTCTGTGACACATTTAGTTTCAGGACTGTAACAGATAATTAAATTGCTACAAATAATCCAAGAAACATGCTAAAACTCCTCTATGACAAAGAGAAATCACTTTTCTTGAAAGTGGTGGTCATAACATGCATTAAAATCACAAAATCTACCCACAGATAATTCACACGATCAAATAAAAAGAATTATAAAAATAAAAAATAAAAAATAAAATGCCGACCTACAGACCCTACATTTTGGCCATGCCACCAGAAACGAGACTATTATTAGCTCAACATTTTGAAGAAAAGGCAAGCTACAGTCGAAATGCGATACTACGAATAGTCATGGATGACTGCAATTTGTTCGTAGTATTGCGTTTTTCGTAGTATCGCATCTTGTGGAAAAATTATGTTCATAACGTAATATACTTACATTAAGTGTTAATTTACGTCATATCGTAGCGTTTACGAACGTTAGGTACACTTAATAAAGTAATTGCATTTAACAATACTCATGTATTCCACACACAAAAATTAACGCACAGTAAGCAAAATTGCAATGACATATTATCGGCAAACACGAAAATCATTTAAGTCAAAAGCAACTCTGACACTGCATCATTTAAAGTGGCTTAAAATGGTAACTAAACTTGTTAACAACTATCTTTGTCCATGCTGCAAACAAACTGGCTGGGTGTCTGACTGGGCAGAGGTGTGAAATCTTCATTGAACAGGTGTGAAAAGTCTACATTAGATATGGATTCGTAGTATCGCGTTAAAAATTCAATACAGACATTATGATGGGATTATGATGGGACCAGAACATTTGTTCGTAGTAACGCATCTTTCGTAGGATCGCGAATTCGAAGTATCGCATCTTTTTGTAGTTAGATTAAATAAGGAAAACAGACGGGACCGGCAGCCTTATTCGTAGTATCCCGTCATTTCGTTATATCGCAATTCGCAGTATCGCGTTTCGACTGTATTTTACTTTCTGGCGTGGGCATCCGGGCTGGGTTAAATTTTTTCGGTAAGCTAGTTTCTCAGTTATGGCTTAGGGAATTTCATTCAAACTTAAAACTTAAAACATTTATTCCTAGTATTAAAATGAACCCAAAGGCCAAGTTTGGTTACTCTAGTTGAAATTTGTCAAAATTATGGGCCTTTTTACACTTAAACATTTTACATATAAGCTATTTGGATAGGTTGAAGTTTTTCGGTAAGCTGGTTTCTCAGGAATGGCTTGACGATTTCATTGAAACTTAAAACGTATTAGAATGAACCTATAGGCCAATTTTGATAACTCTAGTTTGAACATTTTCAAAATTTATGGGCCTTTTACACTTAGAAATTTGCATATAAGCTATTTGGATAGGTTAAAGTTTTTTGGTAAGCTAGTTTCTCAGGAATGGCTTTAGAGATTTTATATTAACTTAATTATTATTATTATTATTATACCAAATTTAAATAGCACTCTTTTCATATATAAAATACGTCCAAAAGTGCTTTACAAGTATATAAAAAAACAACATATACACATCTAAAAGGAACAATATATGTATCAACATTGAAATATAAAGTGTTAAAAGATAAAACAACAATTAAATTTAATTGAAAGAAAAGGAAAAAATAAGACATATTATTATCATGAGGACTAAAGCTAAAATTCACGTGCCTTATAAAATCAAATAAAAGAGGGAAACAAACTGTCACAATAAGATATTACACAGGTAATCTTCCATTTTCAAATAAACATCAGGAACAATATGTCTTTAAAAAGAAATGAGTTTTCAGAGATCTTTTAAAAGCGTCAAGAGTAAGTATAACTTAAAACACTTATTCCCTATATAAAAATGAACCCATAGGCCAATTTTGATAATTAGTTTGAATTTGTCAAAATTATGGGCCTTTTTACAATTAGAAAATTTACATTCCCGCTGGTAGGGTGGCAGCGTCAGTTTTGATTTCCTCTCTCTTACTCAATAATGAATCTCCATACATATATACCGTAAAGCAATACTTTACTTGGGATTGCATTTGGGGTCAAGGGATGGGGTCAAGGTCAATGTTGTTAAAAATAGACAAAACAGTTTCTGGAGAACAAACATAAATCTTTTAATGAAACTCAATTTATAAATACCGTATAGCTAAACATTGCATGAGATTGCATATCGGGTGGGTGCGGTCAAGTTACTGTACAGACAAGTGGCAAAACGCATTTTACATAAACGGATGAGTAAGGCAATCTCAGATTTTGCCACCCCTGTATATTATTATTACGTATATTTTCGATCATGTATGTTCTGTATATGTAGATCTGCAATGGTTTAGCCATGGTTCGATTCGATTTCAAATATCATTTTGTTGAATATTTTGATCTAATTTTTCCTTGATACGGGCTTGTTTTTGCTTATTTATGGGTCATGACTTGCAGTATAGGAAAGATTTATATTTATTATTACTGATGTCATTGTGTTGATTAATGTATACGTATGTGCCTTATATATCAATATAAATAAGAACAGTGGAAAATGGTGATAATGTTTAAGATAACTAGTTCAGCAACTATGATGCCATGATCGATTGTCATGATTAATCTACACAAAACCATAATTGTAATGAATAGTTTTATGACAAATCGTCTCTAAGTATAGGAAAGAGAATCAAATCAAAATTGGCTGGTTTAGTATGACAATTGAATCGGGACATTCTTAATCCATTGATTGATGCATCGAAAGAACCGTTTCGGCTGTATGCATATGAGCTGTTTATTGTTCATTTTCATGGCCGGGCCGGCTAGCTCAGTTGGTAGAGCGCTGGACTACAAATCCGCGGATCGCGGGTTTGATTCCCAGCCGGTCCGCATAACTTGTGTGGGGATTGGTCATGAAATTATTTCAACGGCCATTCTACCCTACCTCTGATTTAAGTAGGGCGGATGGCCGGGCCGGCTAGCTCAGTTGGTAGAGCGTTGGACTACAAATCCGAGGATCGTGGGTTTGATTCCCAGCCCGGCCACATAACTTGTTGTGGGGATTGGTCATGAAATTATTTCTACGGCCATTCTCCCCCTACCTCTGATTCAAGCGAGGCAGTTGTCAGTTACTGGCATAAGTATGTGCACTTAGTACTGGTAAACCAGCTCACCCAGGAAAAGTGTGAGTAGGTTAACTGACCGCCGTTATATGACTGAAATACCGTGAATACGGCGAAAAATCCAAACAAACAAACTTGTTCATTTTCATGATATAACGTCTGTTCCTCTGTAGACAAGTGTATGAGATCTGTGCTTCACTGAAAGAAGCAGGCGAGGATTGTCCTGAAAACACGCGTCTGGTCACGTAAGTCACTTCTTGTTCTGCATCATTCAGGTAATTTAGCCTTCTATCACATGCTATACCTTGTTCTATCACATGCTATACCTTGTTCTATCACATGCTATACCTTGTTTTCCGTGTAATACAACCATTATGAATATTTTAATATTACACGTGTAAGATAACATTTTGAGCGTTTTCATTGGCTACACATTCTTTGACTGACCAATCGCATGACATTATTTTGCTGAAATGACATCGTCAACTTAAAATGACGTCACGTCAGTACCCAACTTTGAGGATTTACCAACTTATTTTGGTAAAATATGAAAGGTTTTATTTCGTTTAAAAGCATGTGATAAAAAAGATCTGACACTCGTTGTCATTTCATATAATATTTTATTAATCTCATCCAGGAAATTTGTTCGTAAGCTCGCCAAAGGCTCACTTTCTAACAAAATTCCAGAACTCGTTTAATAAAATATGGTATGAAATGACAACTCGTGTCAGATCCTATATATATATGAAATGTAAACAGGTAACTGTTATGGTCTGACGACCAGATATGGTGCATACATGCGTACTTTACTCAAGGACAATCGTAATAATATGCAAAGAAAATAAAGTCAGGATGTACTTTACGAAAAAAAAAAAAATCAAATCTAAATGTCATCCGACTGTTAACAGTGTGGATGTGTAGAAATTCCTTGTTCCAAAACTTGTGTATTATCTTTTGAAACATACTACGTATTTATTGGCACTGTATTGCATTTGTTCACAATTTTAAGAGAACCAATTACCGACTTTTCTTATTTCTTTCAGACTGAAAGTACATATTAGGCGTGTTGTGGGAAAACAGGACTTAATGCATGTTAGTAAAGTGTTGTCCCGGATCAGCCTGTAAAGTCCATACAGGCTGATCTGGGACGACTATTTCCGCCTATAGTGGATTTATCTTTAGAAGAGATTTCCTTGAAACAGTAAATACCATAAAAGCGGACTGCACAGGCTGATCCGGGATGACACTTTACACATGTGCATTTAGCTTGTTTTTCCCATGACATGCCTCATATACATTTTGAACTGAGTGTACTTGTTTGAATGTACATTTACCGTTTACAAAAGAAGTTATCTGGAGCTCTGTATGGTTATGGTCTGTGGTTCCATAAGTAATTCCTAGTAGCATTATTCCGATTTGTTCATGTTCTGAGGAGAGAAAGCTGTTTTGATAACATGCCCATTATTCTTTTTATATTGAATTCAAAATACCTTTATCGAAGTGAACGAAACAAATCACATTTTGATGAATACAAGTATGTATTTTGCATAAGTTAACATTTACCATTTAACTTTTTAGATTGTTCACATTGAATTCTCCGTTTAAGTAAATTCTGCATTGATATTGGTTACATATTGAGTATTATGTTGTGCCCTATGGCTTTGTTAATTTTAAGATGAATTATGTACTTTTAAACATTAATATTAATTCAAGTATTCCAAGTTATACAAATGTGCTGTTTGTTCACAGTCTTACCAATGAGGACATTCAAGTCAAGGTCAAGGTCATTTCACTGCTTTGCCACTTGGACCCTGCAGACGGTACTCATTGTTGCCTAGCAACGGAGATCACTCACTTGTGCTGTGCGCAGTATGTGAAGGTGGCAGACGGGTCGACCAATCGGTTCGCAAACAGTCTCGTGCACAGACAGAGACATAGACTTATCCAGACGGTTCTTCTTCTGCAAGGGCTTGTTTCCATGGTAATAATAGTTGTTTTTTTTAATAAAAGATGCTTGTTAAAATACTATTTCTTGCTTTTGTTATGATATTCCCGAAGATAATGTTGACTGGTCTATGAAACATGTATTTGCAAGGAAATATCACAGACAGATGAACCCCAATTATATGCTATACAACATGTTTTGTTAATTTGTGAAAGATACGTTATAGGATAAGCATAACATTTGTGTTGAGACTACTTTTGTAATACAAATAGACCAGATCTCAATCGTTTCAACAGTCATGAAGGCTTTTCGATTGCAAGAGAATATCTGATGCAAACATGTCATGATTATCTGTAACATTCTGTTGGTAGACTGGTCAAGACTTGAAATCAGCTGCAACTTGACTCTGGTTTAAGATAAGGATATAACACACACAAATTACAGTTTTGGTAAGGATATAACACAAACACAAATTACAGCTTATGTAGGATATAACATACACAAATTATAGCTTTGGTAATTATATGACACACAAATTACAGCTTTGGTAAGGATATAACACAAAAAATCCAGCTTTTGTAAGGATATTCACACATCAATTACAGTTTTGGTAAGGATATAACACACACAAATTACAGCTTTGGTAAGGATATAACACACACAAATTACAGCTTTGGTAAGGATATAACACACACAATTACAGCTTTGGTAAGGATATAACACACACAAATTACAGCTTTGGTAAGGATATACACACACAAATTACAGCTTTTGTAAGGATATTCACACACAAATTACAGCTTGTATAAGGATATAACACACAAATTACAGCTTTGGTAAGGATATAACACACACAAATTACAGCTTTGGTAAGGATATAACACACACAAATTACAGCTTTGGTAAGGATATAACACACACAAATAACAGCTTTGGTAATGATATAACACGCACAAATTACAGCTTTGGTAAGGATATAACACGCACAAATTACAGCTTTGGTAATGATATAACACAAAAAATACAGCTTTTGTAAGGATATAACAAACACAAATTACAGCTTTGGTAAGGATATAACACACACACATTACAGCTTTGGTAAGGATATAACCCAAATTACAGCTTTGGTAATGATATAACACACAAATTACAGCTTTGGTAATAATATAACACACAAATTACAGCTTTGGTAAGGATATAACACACACAAATTACAGCTTTGGTAAGAATATAACACACACAAATTACAGTTTTGGTAATGATGTAACACACAAATTACAGCTTTGGTAAGGATATAACATACACTGATTACAGCTTTGGTAATGATATAACACACAAATTACAGCTTTGGTAAGGATATAACACACACAAATTACAGCTTTGGTAAGGATATAACACACACAAATAACAGCTTTGGTAAGGATATAAAACACACAAATTACAGCTTTGGTAAGGATATAACACACACAAATAACAGCTTTGGTAAGTATATAACACACACAAATTACAGCTTTGGTAAGGATATAACACACACAAATTACAGCTTTGGTAAGGATATAAAACACACAAATTACAGCTTTGGTAAGGATATAACACAAAAAAGTACAGCTTTGGTAAGGATATAACACACACAAATAACAGCTCTGGTAAGGATATAACACACACAAATAACAGCTTTGGTAAGGATATAACACACACAAATCACAGCTTGTATAAGGATATAACACACACAAATAACAGCTTGTATAAGGATATAACACACACAAATTACAGCTTGTATAAGTATATAACATACACAAATTACAGCTTATATAAGCATATAACACACACAAATTACAGCTTGTATAAGGATATAACACACACAAATTACAGCTTGTATAAGGATATAACACACACAAATTACAGCTTGTTTAAGGATATTACACACACAAATCACAGCTTGTATAAGGATATAACACACACAAATAACAGCTTGTATAAGGATATAACAAACACAAATAACAGCTTGTATAAGGATATAACACACACAAATTACAGCTTGTATAAGGATATAACACACACAAATTCCAGCTTGTATAAGGATATAACACACACAAATTACAGCTTGTATAATGATATAACACACACAAATTACAGATTGTATAAGGATATAACACACACAAATTACAGCTTGTATAAGTATATAACACACACAAATTACAGCTTGTTTAAGGATATAACACACACAAATAACAGCTTTGGTAAGGATATAACACACACAAATCACAGCTTGTATAAGGATATAACACACACAAATAACAGCTTGTATAAGGATATAACACACACAAATTACAGCTTGTATAAGGATATAACACACACAAATTACAGCTTGTATAAGCATATAACACACACAAATTACAGCTTGTATAAGGATATAACACACACAAATTACAGCTTGTATAAGGATATAACACACACAAATTACAGCTTGTTTAAGGATATTACACACACAAATTGCAGCTTGTATAAGGATATTACACACACAAATTGCAGCTTGTATAAGGATATAACAAACACAAATAACAGCTTGTATAAGGATATAACACACACAAATTACAGCTTGTATAAGGATATAACACACACAAATTACAGCTTGTATAAGGATATAACACACACAAATTACAGCTTGTATAAGGATATAACACACACAAATTACAGCTTGTATAAGGATATAACACACACAAATTACAGCTTGTATAAGGATATAACACACACAAATTACAGCTGTGTCCTTTTCCCTTTTACATACCAGGTGAACTAAGGATCAGTGGAGACTCTTCACACTTTATTTGAAACCATGTAAAGGGACTACGAAAAGGGCCCCAACTGCATTAAACGATCTGAAATTAAAATTTAATGTTGGGATATAATAAAGGTTTAAATAATGTACCTTTACTGGAAAAAGAGTTAAGGTTTTGTTTGGCCCTTGACATGTTTATCCTTTGACGTCAGATGTGTAGGTATCTTATATAACAAAGTACGTTAAGATATTTTCTAAGTCAGAATAGCGCAGATTGTTAGTGGGTTGTCAGTTGTCATTTGTTTTTATAGAATTTCTCATAATGTAGTAAATAATGTGTACCATACGTTATTTATTGTATATGCCTTTGTAACGCTCATTTCTACAACATAATAACATTAAAATTGCTCAAAGAGGTCCTTTTTTTGTTGACACAGTCCCCTTAAAGTCTCTTTGTTGCAGGAAAGTGTGGACTGGCTGTGGGAGTTCTCGTGGTCGAGTCTCGAAATTGAGATCCAACCCTCGATCCGACACATGCTGGAGTGGCTCATAGTGTGGGCGATGTACCGACACAGGCACCTTCGACAGCAGATATGGGCTCTTTTTGAGAAGGTCTGGGTCTAAAGGTCATAATGCTAATAGTAGAAACTGCTTAATTATGCATTTTCTGTAGCAGTCAGACTGTGGTTATTTTTCGTTAGCAACAGATTGGGCTCTATGAGAAAGTCGGGGTCTAATGGTCATAATGCACGTAAGTTGAAACTGCTTAATTGGGAATTTTCTGTAAGTCTTAGGTTACTTTTGTTTACAACAGATTTGGGCTTCATGAGGAAGTCGGGGTCAAATGGTCATACTGCTCCTTAGTAGAAACTGCTCAATTTTGAATTTTCTTTAAGTCTGTTTATTTTCGTTAGCAACAGATTTGGGCTGTATGAGAAAGTCAGGGTGAAATGATCACAATACTCCTTAGGAAAAACTATTAAATTGTGAATTTTCTTTTTGTGTCGCCTAAAAAGGTGACATATAGGGGTTACTTGTGGTGGCGGCGGCGGGGGCTGTGTCCCCTTTAATTTGTGCAGACAATAACTTGAGAAGTTGTTGTGCAATCATTATGAAACTTTAGGGAAGTGTTATTAGGCATAAAAGGAAGGTTAAGTTCGAATTTCGGCACAATCGCTTTTATCGTACTTGAGTTATGCCCCTTTTAAAAAAAGTTCAAACAAGGAATGTTCAGACAATAACTTGAGCAGTTTTTGTGCAATCATTATGAAACTTTATGGAAATGTTAGTAAGCTTAAAAGGGAGGTTAAGTTCGATTTTCGGCATAACTTTCTTATTTTTCTTTAACAACAGATTTGGGTGATCTTTGAAAAGGTCAATGTGTTATTCATCTTAAAGCTGTGTAGTAGAAGCTTAAGTGAACACTTTTAAACTGTCAATAACACTGAACTATGTGGTTATTTCAACAACATCTTTGCAATGTGAACATTTGTGGTGTTTGTCCTGTATGGATTCTCAAGCACCTTATTTGGCCCTTTATATGAGATCTATATTACATGCTTGTTTTTAAGGTGGTATACAGGTGCTATAACTCGACTGCAGCTAGTAGGATTGATATGTAATGGTCATTTACATGTACATGCATTGTTGAATTTATCCATGATTTCTTGGTGTTACCTCTTACTTATTCACTATGCGAATAACATTCCAGTTGATTCCAATTTCCAATTCAGCGATCTTGTCTTGTGTAAACACAATAAAAGCAAGAGCTACATTCTAGAATTACATTATATTATCTAGAAATATCTGGTAGGTTAACAATATCAAACATGGAGCATATTTTGCTGTAATACATTTATTACTAAGCATCCACTGTTTAACTTTTCAGTGCTCTATCATTTTTCAGTACCATGACACAAAGAATCTTACCATGTGCTCTCTGCTGTGTATTGTGATCCATCTCGGCTCCCACCTCCCACCAGACGAACAGGTAACCATGGCAACTTATATTGTATACACATACAGTGCAGTGGGTTTTTACAGTCCTTTGTGAATAGGGCCACAATTACACAATGTTGTATCCAATCTTCACCAGATCATTCTAAAAATAACGCACATTTACAGACGGTGTATAGCTGCATTAATAACTTCCAAAGAATCATAAGCCGCCAGAATATTTCAATAAATGGGGAATGCATATTTATAAACTTACTGTGCCTGTTAACTTGAATTAAATTTCGGTTTTGTTCTATTAAGAATTATTTTAAATTGCACATTTCTATTAGCTTCTCCTGTAGATAAATAATGGGTAGTCATCTGTAGGTTAAAAGCATAACAGTGCTAATTACCTTGTGTTTCAATTTAGAGTTAGAGCGGTTATCCGAAAATTCCCAATGCATAACTGTGGTATCCTACCTCGTAATCAATTAGAGTTACAGCAGTTACCTTGACATGTGTATTGATTTATTCATCAGGATCGCGGCCCCATTGCAGGTGCAGCCCCATGTCTAGTGCAGGTGCGGTCCCATGTCTATTGCAGGTGCAGCCCCATGTCTATTGCAGGTGCGGTCCCATGTCTATTGCAGGTGCGGTCCCATGTCTATTGCAGGTGCAGCCCCATGTCTATTGCAGGTGCAGCCCCATGTCTATTGCAGGTGCGGCCCCATGTATATTGCAGGTGCGGCCCCATGTCTATTGCAGGTGCAGCCCCATGTCTATTGCAGGTGCAGCCCAAATCTAATTGCAGCAGCGGGCCTATTTTTTAACAGCCACAGACCAGTTAGATATCTCCTTAAAGTAAAGATGATATTCGAAAATAATTGTTGATACTCACCAAAATATTGGAGCCGCGATCATGGCTCCTGCGGTCCCTGCTCCTATACGCCTGGTAGAAAAAGTACTTTGTGCCTTCTGAAAAAGATCACTTGAAAACCTCCACGTATGGATTTAGGGCTGTTCCAGGGAAAAAAAAGGTGATGGGGGGGGGGGGATACCACCAACACAACTTAATTTTTTTAAAGTCATTGATAATCCGTTTTATCCCCTGTATCACCCCCCACCCACCGAATTTATACATCGGCGTTCCTCCCCCTCGTCACCCTTTTTCCTGGAACAGCCCTTAACAAACAATCACATGATTCCAAGCCTCACGACAGCAAGACACACTGTCTCACAATCGCAAGGAGGACGCCATTTCACCAGCTTAATCTTAGACTTGAGAGTCGGAATAAAGAATTTTCTTGAAACTGTTCTAGGGCTCTGTAAATTTGAATCTAAAGTACGTAACCACCCACTCTAATTACAGTAGATCTATTCATATGAAGAAATGAAATTTGTTATGACATATGCAAACATACATACAAAACAAATTTGCGAGCGTAATGTTTTCTAGAGTCTAAATGATATTAAAGTTGCTTGTTGGTTATTAATTCTTCAATCAATGAAAGGGTTGATGAATTCAGGCCCTGTTGGTTTCAGGAGGAGTATTTCAGCAAGTCCATGCAGAGCATCCTGCCCTGGTGCATGGCTCACCACTTCCAGACGCGCATCTACAGCCAGGCGGTCCTGGTCAAGCTGTGGCAGCAGTCTGCGGCGCTGGGGCTGCACGGGATTCACGCACGCAACCCCATACTGCAACACATGGTGGACTTTAACCAGTCCAACTGGTAGGAGGACCTAGCATATTGTGCTAGTAATTTTCTATTGAGGTTTTGTTATGTTAAAGGGGCGTATCAACGGCTAATACGTTGTAACATTTTCAAAAACAAAATAATATTTTATGAAGTTTTCATTAAATAATTGCGTAACACATAGGTCTCGTTTTTATAAACAAACAAAATACATGTTTTGCATATAATTATAAAAAGTTGTCACCGTGACACTTTTCGCGTGTGCGGGAAAATAAATCGATATGAATGAAATGTACATGAAGTACCGCCATGCACATGCTCACTATTGATAACTGAAGTGTAGCGTAGAAAGGTTTTCATTAAAGTGCGCGATTTTGAAGGTGTGCGAATCTTGTGGTAACCGTGCATCAAAACAATATTATTTAGGTATTGTATATATTTAGGTATTGTATATATTTAGGTATTGTATATGTTTAGGTATTGTATATGTTTAGGTATTGTATATATTTTCTCTTAACAATAACATTGATATATTATTGCGTCTAAAAAATCTATTTGTGTCTTGTTTTAATACGAGTCTAAATTTATGGGAAATACTGTCGTTATGCCCCTTTAAGTTATTAGAGACAGTTTATTTCCAAATAAGGCAAACCAATAGTCAGTGTTGTGTGTTTTCATTTTTCTAATAAACTGTGAGCAAACTTAAGAATTCAGTATAAAATGATTTTATGTGATTTGCTAATCTGTCAAGTATTTAAAAAAAACTACCAACATGCTCTTGTGTATTTTTACATGCTTTTAAACAAAGAATGCACTTAATTTACATTCAGTGCAATTTTCTAGATTTATTCTCCAAGAACTTAATTGATTTTTAGAATATGTAATTAATTGTTTCAGTAATTCAACCAAGAATGTCAAGAAGCTTCTAGACAGCTTCTTCTTCAAGTTCCTGGATTTCAAAAAAGACTTCACCCTGGAGGTACTCTACTGTTTTTGCATTTTGGCTTTTATTTGTGCAACATACATATGTTGGTTTGCTTCACTTTTTTTATCATTTTCAAAATTATCCAGTTTCATTCTTTCCATACAAGTGTTCTAGCTTTTCTTAAAAATTGTTGCATTTTAAGTATTGCTGTTTAAATCATTATAAAAAAATGTACTGATTTACAATCATAGTTTTTTAACACATGAAAATTCACTTACCTGCTAGTTATAAAAACAATAATAAAATAAAACACAAGCAAATCACTTCTTTAGGCCACCTTTCCCGAGTCCGTATTAGTATATCCGCATCTGTATAAAAATCTAATACATTGAAAAGCGTTGAGCCGGTTTCATGTCTCCGTATCCATATCCGCATGTCCATAAAGTGTGTCAGTATAAAATGGCTGGCTGAGCCATTTAATGCGGATAATGACAACATAATGAACACCATTTAGCAAGATGAATGGCAAAATGTATGCTGTGAAAACTGCAAAACACAATGTAGATATATATGTATGTATTCAAAATAGTAGGGAATGTTTTGGAAAAAGTTAATTGCTCATTAATTGAAGGTAATTTGTTGGATTTGAATAGATGTTGTTAAATGCAGGGAATTTAATGCGGAATAGATTAAATATTAATAAATAGTAGATAGTTTGCTAGATTTTATGGTTTGTATTTATGTCTAATGCCAGATGGAAGCCAAATGCAAAAAGAAACACAAAACTAAATACACGAATACATATGCATAGAAATATGCGTCCGAATTGAAATTTTGCAGATACGGACCCGGAAACGGACCCGGATATGGACACATATTCATGGAAATGTAGACTTATGCAAGATCATGTGAGCAAGGCTAACTGTTATTTTGCCATTTTCAGACACTGTACTACATCATGCCAAAGATGACAGCATTAACGGAAGAGGACTGGATTCGTCCAGAGTTATTTGCCCTTGAAAATCCCAGCTGGACCAAAGGTGGCGCTTCGAAACTCATCGGTGTGGAGAATGAAAGCAACAAATTCAAAGAATGTGACCCTGCCCAGTGGAAATACCTCAGTATGTGCTATGTTTCATCAAAGTGTGTATGCACGATCATTTATATTAATTATGTTCGAAATAAGCATATTAAAGTGACAATATAATGTGAAAGCAGACAGATAAACTTAAACATGACGAAGGAAACACTAAAATATCGAAAAAATCAACAAATATGAGTGTTGAATTTCGTATAATTAATTAGTGTTGTGTAACCTAATACAACTGTCAAGTCAGCGTATATACGTCATGTATTGGAGTTCCAGGCCGTACAGCCAATAACTGGTTTCTGATTAAAATGTAGCCAAATTACAGATTTTTTAACAATGGTTCTCATTTACTTTTCTTCCATTTTACATAGCAAGTATATGCTGATTAACTTTATCTGGTTGTTTTAATTTATATCAATTTTAACTGTTGTAAAATCGTACATACACTCTTCAACAAGTATACTTTCAAAAAACATGGGTTAAAGAAACGCTGTAAGCTATTTCATGAATAACTTTAATCAGAAATACTTTTCTAGTGTCAGTGAATCAATCAATTCTAGTTTAATAACTTTTTGTAAGTCATAATTTCTAAATTCAAAATCATGAGCCTTTCAGTTCGGCAAAGTATCCAGTTCCAGACAATTCATGTTGACATAAAATATGATTAATTATTAATTAAACTTGTGATTAATTTGTAAGCTTGCTGGCATACATTTAATTGAGTACTTGAAATACTTTACGCCAGTAACATTTATTGATTGTTTGAAATACCCATATTGTGTTAAACTGTAACACACAAATTATATAAATATGCCTACCATACCATTTTACAATACATGTACTAAATGTCACATGTCATATTAAGTTTGCATTGAACACTCATATTTCCACTACATGACTATCAGTGAAACATTGGCCAATCTTATGCAGATTTTTTCCGAGTTGTTTTTGTGTATCCAGTATATGAAATGATTTTTTTCACTCCTTAAATTTTAAAATATTTGAGTACATGGTGCTTCAAAATTGGGTATTTAGCAAATATGCGCCTTATCTATTGCTCTATGAACTTGAACCACAGCTATGAAGAACTTTGAAGACACGGAGGACAGTGAGAGCGGTGGTAGCGGGGATGTCCAGAAGAAGATAATGCCCTGGCAACAGATGCTGCTGGAGGAAGACGCGGTTGCTGAGGTGGAGCACGGCGTCAAGCAGCCGGCGGGGGAGGGTCTGGTGGTTGTCACCTCCCTCATCAATAAAGTGCCGAACCTTGGTGGTAGGTGCTGCTGCAGTTTATATACTGGTTGTATTTAGCTGAGGTATTTATCCTAGTTTGAAATGGTAATAGGTCACTATGGACAAACTACTGACGGTTTGTCTTGTTTTTTACACCTGAAGTGATAAAATTGTATATTTCTTCAATATTAAACTTACAGTTGTTTTCACGTTATAAAATTGCCTGGAAGTAGTTCTTAACATTGATTCTTACATTTTAGTATGTGAGTAATTGCATAGCTGTTGAACTAAATAGTTACTAAAAATGCCATTTTAGTGCTGATAGAATAGCAAGTAGTTATAAAAAAAATACTAAAATAATCTTTCAATATGGAATCTAAATCCCTTTAATGGACTTGCACACATGTATTGTGTCATTACAACTTGGATATAAGTCAGATGCCAGTCTTCCATCTAGTTCTCTGCTCTGCAAAAAATATAAGGCATGTCGTGGGAAAACCGGGCTTAATGCATGTGCGTTAAGTGTCGTCCCGGATTAGCCTGTGCAGACTGAACAGGCTAATCCAGGACGGCACTTTCTGCCTACAGTGGATTTATATTTTGAAGATACTTTCTTGAAACAGAAAAAACCATAAAAAGTGAAAGTGCTGTCCTGTATTAGCCTTTGCAGTCTGCACAGGCTAATCCGTGACAACACTACGCACATGCATTAAGCCCGGTTTTCCCACGACACGCTTCATATTGATTTGGCTAGCCACCACTGCCAGGCCTGTTCCCTTGTTTCACCATGTTATTGTTGCTTAAACTGAAACTCCATCTCACCCTTACTTTCCTTTTCAAGGTTTGAAATGGCCTTTAAACGCACCATAACATTTCAAGGTTTGAAATGGCCTTTAAACGCACCATAACATTTCAAGGTTTGAAATGGCCTTTAAACGCACCATAACATTTCAAGGTTTGAAATGGCCTTTAAACGCACCATAACATTTCAAGGTTTGAAATGGCCTTTAAACGCACCATAACATTTCAAGGTTTGAAATGGCCTTTAAATGCACCATAACATTTCAAGGTTTGAAATGGCCTTTAAATGCACCATAACATTTCAAGGTTTGAAATGGCCTTTAAATGCACCATAACATTTCAAGTTTTGAAATGGCCTTTAAATGCACCATAACATTTCAAGTTTTGAAATGGCCTTTAAATGCACCATAACATTTCAAGGTTTGAAATGGCCTTTAAATGCACCATAACATTTCAAGGTTTGAAATGGCCATTAAATGCACCATAACATTTTGCGAATATCTTCGGTATCAACTTGTAAAATGAACATTTTTATTCAAAAAAGTGCATATTTATTTTAGGTGGAATTATAAATATATTGCTGTAAAAGCTATATTTTATTTATTTTACAAACTTCCCAAAAAATAATGTAATTTCTTTCTCCATAACAGAATGCAAGCTATATCTACTGTTGACCACGGATATTTCACAATTTGGAGCAATTTTCAGCTCACCTGAGCACAAAGTTCTCAAGGGTGAGCTATTGTGGTTAGTCACCGTCCGTCTTCATCGTCATCCGTCATAAACAATTAAGAATTTACTTAAACAACTCCTCTTGAACCTGGTTGACTTATTGAATTAAATTTGGCATGAGTGTTCCTCTAATGGTTCTTTAACTAATTCTTCAGTTCATTTGAATATATGGAAAACTCTGGTTGCAACCAAAACCTTAAACTACTGGAAAATTTTAAAAATCTTCTTGTTAGAAACTACTGGTTGATTTGAAAATAGTTTTCACAGAAATGTTCCTTGGGTGACCCTCTACCAAATTCCTTCAAATTATTTGATTTGTTAAAAAACATGCCAGAGGGGCGGGGCAGCTTTCCTTATATGGTTAAATTGAAAACTTTGAAAATCTTCTTGTCTGAAACCACTGGCTGAATTTCACAGAAATTTTGAAAATGTTGTCTGAATCTCCTTATTAAAAACTGCTGACTAGATTTCAAGTAATTTAATCTAAATATTCCTTGCCTGACCATCTGTAAAATTCCTTCAAATGATTTTGATTCATTAAAAAAGAAGGCAGCCTGGGGGCAGGGCAGTTTCTTTATATGACTATTGAACATTTAGAAAATCTTTTTTTTCTCAAACCACTTGCTGGATTTTAAAATAATTTCACAGATATATCCCTTGCATGACCGTTTAGAAAATTTCTTTGAATAATTTTTAGATTCATTCAAACATGGATGCCAGGGGGTAGGGCAGTTTTCCTTAAATGGCTGTATTGTAAGCTGGAAAATGTCATTGTCTAATTTGCTGGTGTTCATAAATAATTTCACAGAAATGTTCCTTGGTTGTCCTACTAAATTCCTTCAAATAATTTTGAGTCATTAAAATACATGACAGTTTGTCTGAAACTGCTTGCTAGATTTCGAAATACTTTCACACAAATGTTCCTTGGACAACTGTCTACCAAATTCCTTGAAAATTGTTTTTTTCACTTAAAAACATGGCTGTCATTGGTCTATGGTTGATGTAAGTTGCCAATTTTTTATTTCAAACATCCCTGAGCATGGTATTAAATTTTTACAAGCCATTATGATTTATTAAACTCAGGTGAGCGACCTTGGGCGATTTTGTCCCTCTTGTTTTCACTTTTTATACAGCTTGTCGGTCCATTGTTCCATCTGTCTGTCGGTCTGTTGGTTTTTGGTTTCTGGATGATAACTCAAGAAAGGCTTGACATATTCCAAAAATTTTGGTGCACATGTGTAACATCACGGAAAACAGGTAAAGTTCGATGTTGGGTACAAACCACACAAGTTTGACAGAGTTTTCGACTAAAAATTCCCTAAAAACATGGTTTTTGGATGATAACTCAAGAGAGACATGACATATTCAAATAATTTGTGGTACACATGTGTAACATCGTAGAATGCAGGTCAAGTTCAATGTTGGTTACAAACTACTAAATTTTGTCAGAGTTATGGCCCTTTTTGAGCTTAAAATTCCTGAAAAACATGATTTCCGGACGATAACTCAAGAATGGGTTGACATATTAAAATAATTCTTGGTATACATGTGTAGCATCATAAAATACGGGTCAAATTCGACTTTGGTTACAAACCACTAAATTTTGACAGAGTAATGGCCCTTTATTTGACATAAATTTCCGAACAACATGGACAATAACTTATGAAAGGCTTCACATATTTTAATTATTTTTGGTACATAGGTGTAACGTCATAAAATACAGATCAAGTTCAACTTTGGTGACATAACACTAAATGTTGACAGATTTATGGCTCCTATTGAAATTAAATGTTTCCAAATACACTGTTGACCATTCACAAATTAAAGCATTCTTTCTCTGTCCATTTCTTTCAAATGGATGCCATAGTTTTGTGACAAGGCCATATTGTGGGGGTTTATCCATCACTCATGTGACAATTCTAGAGAAAGCTTGGACAAAAACTACTTTGCATTTTCAATTTTTAACTCGCATTTTTGCAAGTCAATTTGATCCGTGCCTGTATTACAGGTCTGTGTCGCACCAGTGAGATCTTCGGGGTGTCAGAGTACGTTCTGGGAAAGCTGCAGTACACGGAGGACAAGGCCTTCCAGGGACTCAGTGTCACCGCACACAAGTGGATACCCATCACAGAGGTGAGGACTCATAGCGGTGTATGCTCCCTCTAAAATTGTCCCACATTGGGGGTTTAAAACTTAACATATACATGTATTAAAACGTGCATTTTGCCATTGATGTGTTCTTTAATCTAATTATTGTCATAACCAAACCCATTCTTCCTTATTTTTCGTTAAATTGTACCATTTTGTCAACATTGCACTGTTCCAATATCTATCCCAACCTGTAACGGGGACCAAAAGCAGTTTGTTGGCAGCTTTTTTCAGTTACTGAATATTTCCGCCCCCTCTAACTGAAAAGCCTGGGACCCGTCTGGATTCATTATGTTTTTGTGGCAAAAATCAACAATATTTGTTGGTATGTTTAGATGAAAATTATATATATTTATTGGTATGTGTGGGCAAAAATCACATACATTTATTGGTATGTGTGACTGAAATCTACATTAATTAATTGGCAACTTTTCAAATAATATACTGGGAAATTAACAGTAGAGGAGAATACAATAAGTGACTGTTTATAAACACATCCATGAAGGTAAACGTGACTTCTTGTGAGGCACTACAAGCTGCTAAGTCTATAAAATATACAAATGAGGCGTGGGAAAACCGGGCTTAATGCATGTGCGTAAAGTGTCATCCTGGATTAGCCTGTGCAGTTGGCACAGGCTAATCCGGGACGGCACTTTCCGCTTTTATGGTATTTTCTGTTTCAATGAAGTCTCTTCTAAACATAAAAACATAAATCCGCTGTAGGCGGAAAGTGCCATCCCGGAATAGCCTGTGTGGACTGCACAGGCTAATCCGGGACGTCACTTTAGGCACATGTATTAAGCCAGGTTTTCCCACGACACGCCTCATTTGTATATTTTATAGACTTAGCAGCTTGTAGTGCCTTACAAGAAGACTCGAGAATGAATTGAGATATGTTAATGAAACTTCATACATAGATACCTTATTGCTAGACCTCGCTTGGGATAGCATATCGGGTGGGGTTTGGCGGTCACTGTTCCTAAAAATAGAAAAACTGTTTCAGCTTAATAACTCGAGAATGATCTGAATTAATTATTTCAATGAAATTTCATATACAGATACCTTATATTGAGACCTGTGTGGGGTCAAGCGAAGGTCACTGCTACTAAAAATAGAAACATGTTTTCCGCTCGATGACTGGAGGATGAATTGAGATATATGGTAATGAACCTTCATGCATAGATACCTAATTGCGAGACCTCACTTGGGACTGCATATGGGGTGTGTGGGGTCAAGGTCAATTTTATTAAAAATGGGGGATTGTCATTGTAACTGTTGCAGTAAATTTTCATTCATATTGTTTGGCTTCAACCTCGCTCAGTGCATAGTTTCTCTAAATACAATTCTTTCATTAATATGAAACCAAACTGAATCTGGTCGAGAATTAAATCAGATGAGATTAATAACCTGGTTACATGGCATAACCACTTTTCTAGTTTTATTATAGTACTAACTTTTAGGCATTACGTTAAAAAAAATTGGTTTGTGGGCAGAATATCTCAGTCAAGTTCAATAATCAGCCATATTGCCACAGGAACTGTGGAGTTATGGCCCTTGAATGAATTAAAATTAGCCTTTTTAGCCGTTTCCCCTCTATAAGTCTAACAGTTTTTATCCGATCTTTTCCAAACTTGATGTTTTAAAGATTGCTTTAACCTAGAATGGGCATTACTGTTTTACAAACAGCTTTTGTTTAATAATATTATTATTCACGTTTAAGTAATGGTTATGTATCAATGGTTCAATGGTTGTTGATGCTTTTGCAGGTTCATATCATGGCTATGTATCAATGGTTCAATGGTTGTTGATGCTTTTGCAGGTTAATGTCATGGCTATGTATCAATGGTTCAGTGGTTGTTGATGCTTTCCCAGGTTCATGTCACGACTATGTATCGATGGTTCAATGGCTGTTGATTCTTTCCCAGGTTCATGTCATGGCTATGTATCAATGGTTCAGTGGCTGTTGATGCTTTCCCAGGTTCATGTCATGACTATGTATCAATGGTTCAATGGTTGTTGATGCTTTCTCAGGTTCAAGTAATGGCTATGTATCAATGGTTCAATGGTTGTTGATGCTTTCCCAGGTTCAAGCTTTGGCTATGTATCAATGGTTCAATGGTTGTTGATGCTTTTGCAGGTTAATGTCATTGCTATGTATCAATAGTTCAATGGTTGTTGATGCTTTCCCAGGTTCATGTCATGACTATGTATCAATGGTTCAATGGTTGTTAATGCTTTCGCAGGTTCATGCCATGGCTATGTATCAATGGTTGTTGATGCTTTCCCAGGTTCATGTCATGACTATGTATCAATGGTTCAATGGTTGTTAATGCTTTCGCAGGTTCATGCCATGGCTATGTATCAATGGTTGTTGATGCTTTCCCAGGTTCATGTCACGACTGTGTATCAATGGTTTAATGGTTGTTGATGCTTTCTCAGGTTCATGTCACGACTATGTATCAATGGTTCAATGGTTGTTGATGCTTTCCCAGGTTAATGTTATGGCTATGTATCAAGGGTTCAATGGTTGTTGATGCTTTCCCAGGTTAATGTCATGGCTATGTATCAATGGTTGTTGATGCTTTCCCAGGTTCATGTCACGACTATGTATTAATGGTTCAATGGTTGTTGATGCTTTCCCAGGTTCATGTCACGACTATGTATCAATGGTTCAGCGGTTGTTGATGCTTTCCCTGGTTCATGTCATGACTATGTATCAGTGGTTTAATGGTTCTTGATGCTTTCCCAGGCTCATGTCACGACTATGTATCAGTGGTTTAATGGTTCTTGATGCTTTCCCAGGTTCATGTCACGACTATGTATCAATGGTTCAGCAGTTGTTGATGCTTTCCCAGGTTCATGTCACAACTATGTATCAATGGTTCAATGGTTGTTGATGCTTTCCCAGGGTAATGTCATGGCTATGTATCAATGGTTCAGTGGTTGTTGATGCTTTCCCAGGTTCATGTCACAACTATTATCAATGGTTCAATGGTTGTTGATGCTTTCCCAGGTTCATGTCACGACTATGTATCAATGGTTCAATGGTTGTTGATGCTTTCCCAGGTTCAAGTCATGGCTATGTATCAATGCTTCAATGGTTGTTGATGCTTTCCCAGGTTCACGTCATGGCTATGTATCAATGGTTCAATGGTTGTTGATGCTTTCTCAGGTTCATGTCATGGCTATGTATCAATGGGTCATTGTGGTTGCTGTTGTTTTCCCAGGTTCACGAGACCAAGCTGGCAGACTACCTTCAGCAGAAGAGACTTGAAGGATACTCTCTGGTGGGCGTAGAGCAAACGGCAAACAGTGTGTGTCTCACAGAGTACACCTTCCCAACGAAGACACTTCTGCTGCTGGGGTTTGTACATTTATCGGTAGTATGTAGTGACATACTAATTGTAATCACTGGTATAGTAGCATTTATACATACATACCTTTTTGGACCGGCATGTGTCTGGCAGAGTTCATCACTCATGCTTAGACACCAGCTCCTTGGTTTTGTAAGTTTGGTAGTATGTAGTAACGATTCTAGGACATCGGCTACTCAGACAATATCCTGTGTGATCATTAGTGTCTGTGTGAGGCTCGAAATGCGGCTCAGTGAAACAATTTAACCCTGATGACTCTGCTACGAGTAAAATATAAAACATTTTAATAAAACAATAAGTTAACACCGCGACAGGTGTAGTAGCATACATGCATACTTAACTCTTCAAACCTAATTATGTGACCAATGGAGTACAACTACCTGAAGTAGACACTCCTGCTGCTGTGTTGTGTGCTTTATGGATTTGTTATTGGTAGTAACATTCTGACACTGATGGTAAGGATTTGGTTATGTGGTTAGAAGTGTTAAAATATATAGGCCCGGGCATGAAAAGAGAATTCTGTTTATCTGGGCCCAGTTGCTGAAAACTTTAACGGACAATTAAGCTAACAGCCGTTACCTTTTGGATGAAGTTTTTTTATGTAAATTAAATATTAAAATTTTAAAATTTGCATTTATTTTAAATAAATTGATATGCTCAAATAATTGTCAGCATGCTTCACATGCGAGTTGCTTGTAATATTTGTTTTATTTAAATCTAAAGTTAACAGGCCGTTAGCTTAACCGGCTGTAAAAGTTTTTAGCAACTGGGTCCTGGTCTTTAGTTTGCCAATCTATACATGTGATTGAACATGTCATGCCTAGTCCATATTGTTTAATGTTGAAGAATCATGGCAACTTGTAATTTGTAGTACCATTAATTGTGTCATATAGAGCAAGGTGGGGTTTTGACGACTACTACGAATTTTCTGTCATAGTTTGGTTCAATATTCTCATTCAGCCGTCTACATTATTCTGTATTGCTCCACATTCAATGCGCTATCAGATGGGTCTATTTACGACAATCTCAGTTATTATTATATCAGAGAAAACAGTTATAAACGCTACGCACATTAGTGGAAGTTAACGAACAATGGGTCACTACCGATCACAACCATCAAGTTATTCTGAACATTTTTACGTGAAATCGAAGTCATGAATCTGAGTAGTAATTATTGCTAATTCTTATTTCATTTATTCATAGAAAGAAAAAGGTGTAACGATCAGACTTATTAAACATGGCACTTCATCCATGAGCTATTTTTCCACCCACTTAGTGTGGAAACGTTGACAGCAGGCTTCGCAGGGAATGAACTGTGTGTTGTACAGCAACTCACACTTGTGGCGTTTGTCTGCAGCAACTGCAGTGGCGTTGTCTCCTTTTGAAGTCCCTTGCCATTGGCCTTTCTTTTTCTGTCTAGCATTGCACGTTTTTATTCTGCTTGTGTCATTTTTCTTTGTTTGGCTTGCTCGTCTTTTTGTTTTTGTAAGGGATCTTTTTTTTCTGTTCTTTGTTTCTTGTTCTGTTTTTTCTTGAGCAAATCTTTTCTCCTGCATGAGTTGTCTGTATGCGTGGCCCGTTATTGCCTTTGGGAGCGAAGCCTGTTCTCTCTTCTTATCACTAAACCCAAGAAGTGCTGGGTATTTCAGGTGTTTAGAAAACGGCAACCCTTGGTTTCGTTGACTGGGTCCAGTGTCTTCGCATGAAGTAGTTGTGGTAAGACATAAAGACTGAGGAGACACAGTACCATGACCAGCGGAAAAGGCATCAATAATTGATATCAGAAGCCCACCTTTAGCAGGTGTAGCAAACACTGGACCCGGAACGTCACCTGAACGAGAGGCATCAACTATGGCAGCTGGAACTACTTCTTTGTCAGGTTTAGCAAACACTTGACCCGAAACGTTACCTGAAGGAGAGGTATCAACTGCGGCAGCTTGAACTACTTCTTTGTCAGATGTAGCAAACACTAGACCCGGAACGTCACTTGCAGGAGAGGCATCAACTGCGGCAGCTGAAACTGCTGCGTCAGTGATAGCGGCTGTGCCAGCTTGTGTAGGTTTTTGCTGTTTAGGAAGTAAATAGCCCACAAAGCCCAAATTTTACCGAAGCCACTACTTTCTCATGATTGAGATTCATGCTTCAGAGGGAATAAGCCAGCTTTCGCAAACCCCTTTAGAGCAATGTCATTAAAATTGTGTTTTTTTCCCACGCTGATCAGAAACACCGGCAAACGTTTGCTTTGTTGTAAAGCATCCCAGATTTTCCAACTGATACGAACGAACAGCTTCCTTCCAGCTTCAAAGTTGCAAACAGCTGCAAGTCCAAAGGCTGCATGATGTGAGAACTGTGCTCTAAAATACAATAAAGAACAATACTGTATGCAACACATATGCCTGATGCGTCTAAAGAGACATGCGTAGAATGGCTGTCAAAAAATAGAATCACAGGCCGTTTGATAGAAGGAGACTTAAGAGCTGGGATAAAACAGGCATGGAACCACGTACACCTAGAGTCACTACGGCCCATAACAGCATCCTCAAAACCCTCAACTTGCTCATAGGTAAACCTCTGACCTGGATAGACAATCCGTGGTGGACAAAAATGCCCAAAAGCGCTTTCCATGTCATCACGCTAAGCTGCTGCTGACTGCTGTTGCCATAGTTGTAAACAACTGGGGCTCCTTTGCGACCAATGACCTTTCCCTTGGTAGAACACAAACTGAACCCAGATTCATCAGCATTGTAGAGACGAGATGAGTCTTTCAGAACGCTCGCGTAGGTAAATATTCACACCAGAAGATAGAGATCTACCTACATTTGTAGTACGGTAGCTTCTTCACCTTTGAATATTTCAAACTAATGATACAGGTATCACTGATGTTTAATGAGGATATACAAAAACATACCCTATCCTCAGGGTGGCCGACGACTCTGGAAATCAGGGAAAATGTGTGAAAAAAATTCCCTGCAGCGAAAAATCTGGGAATTTGAAAATGTGGCCAAAATTAGGGAAAATTCCGGGACTTTGACCAAAAGTGTTAAAACAAATTCAAAACCAAAAAAAAAGTAGTAAAATCTAGAATTTAATAAATATTTCAACAATAAAACCAATAAAAAGTTAACAATAGTAAAAATGGCTAAAAATGCAAAATAGTGGTCATATATTTATGTACGTTATCACCACTTTGCACTAATTTTACCGTTAATTTGACAATAAATGTCATGGGAAATCATATACCGGTCAGGGAAAAATCAGGGAAACGTCGTGGAATTTTATTTGGGAATTTCCGTGGCCACCCTTTATCATGCATATTGGTCTTTGGCATGCAGTAATATGTTGATGCCTTGTTCAGTGAGATGGCTTTGTTTCGGACCATACTTGCAACATCCTCCACAAGCCCGGGGTCCTGACGCCGTTTTTTTTTCCAATCATGACTATCTTTTTGAAGCTTAAATGAGGCGGGTCATGAGAAAACGGGCTTAATGCATGTGCGTAAAGTGTCGTCCCGGATTAGCCTGTGCAGTCCGCACAGGCTAATCCAGGACAGCACTTTCCGTCTACAGTGGATTTATGTTCTGAAGAGACTTCATTGAAACAGAAAATTCCATAAAAGCGGAAAGTGCCGTCCTGGATTAGCCTGTGCGGACTGCACAGGCTTATCCGGGACGACACTTTACGCACATGCATTAAGTCCAGTTTTCCCACGACGCGGCTCAAATATAGAATTCAGCAAATATTTCAGGATCTAGATCTAAAACACACATTTTATTTCATTTATATGTTTAATAACATATATAATGCACCTATCAATATTTTTTCCCAGGGGGTGGGGGAGCGGAGTGCATATATGGGACTTTAGACTGAATGCGGTTCTCGACAGGCGGGAATTTGACATGCCGAATGATTACTGGTCCTGTGGAAATGGACTTTGGTTGGATTTTAGATCCCGGTAATATTAGCTCCTGGTCAATTTGATACACCTATAGCACCCCACTATGGTGATTTAGACAAAATGGTTGGCTCTAGGTTGGGGAATTAGACCCTCACAAATAAAATTAGTCAAATTCCCCCCGGTTAGCCCGCTGCTCCCTCCCTGGCAGAAAATTAGAAATGTTTGTGCGGAAAAAAAATTCTATCGTCTGTTTCAGTGCCGCTAACCCAGACTAACTTAATACTTTTTTCTGCAGCAATAAGCTTGGTTTTAAAGCTTCTGTTAAAAGTATACATATTCGAATAAAATCGTGGAAATTATTGAATTAACTTATTGCAGATTTTTAACATCTTATGCAGAATCACGAAGGATGTTTTCAGTGATTGTTGAAAAGTTTAACAAGAAACAATGACATAATAAATAAAATATTATCATGATGTCATGAAAATGACATCACAGCTATGTTTGAAGGCAATTATTCTATGGATTAGGACATTTAAAAATGTTTGGTAATACCCTTGGGGACACCTGATCTCGCTTTCTAAACTTCTGTAACTTTGCAATGTTTTGAGCTTTGTGTCTGTTGGTGCCACTATTTTTTTACAAACTGAAAAAAAAAAAAATACATTTTAGCTGTCTTGTTGAACATAAATGAAAAATGTATTCTGAAATGTATTGCTTGGGTAAGGCAACAGTAATATAATTGAGGCGAGACGTGAGTAAACTTGATGTTATGCATGCGCGTAAAGTGTCGTCCCCGATTAGCCTGTGCAGTCCGCACAGGCTAATCGGGGACGACACTTTCCGCCTACAGTGGATTTATGTTTAGAAGAGACTGCCTTGAAACTGAAAATACCATTAAAGCGGAAAGTGCCATTCTGGATTATCCTGTGCAAACTGCACAGGCAAATCCGGGACGACACTTTAGACACATGCATTAAGCCCAGTTTTCCCACGATGCGCCTCAATGAGACCTGACAGAATAAAATACAACCCTTATAGCACAGAATAAGCAACAAGACGCGTGTTATAGGGCAGGACACGTTTTCCCTAACCAATTCTTAGAAGTACGAACAGATTTAGATTTAAGAAAAAATACCTTTGCTGTCACAAATGATAATAAATCCACTGGTTGTTTTAAATTTGTTTCCTTGTTGAATATTCACATTACACACATACTGCAAACAGTTGAAAAGTAATCGTTATGTCGACTGCAGTCTTCTTGTGTGTGTGTTAATAGATAAAATGACGTACATGTATTTATATCATGTTCAATGTTCCAATAAGTAGCAATTTCTCGCTTCAGTTTTTTGTTCATTGGTTAAATGTGTTTTAAAATGTTAAATTGTTGGTGATTTTTTTAAGAACTATTTTTTATGCATGTCTATGCATCGACTCTAGTAGACGCCATCAGGCTGTCTCATTTGCATATTGTGTTGTACTGTAAATTGCTAAATGTTTGCGATTTAATTTGTTTATTTTATTTTATTAATTATAAAAACAATATTTTCAAAACGTGGCATAATAGATAGAATATATGGTAGGTGACTTTTAATATCGTAATATCAGACTCGTCCGATATAGCGTCGGAAAAGGCTCAGCAAGCCTCGCCTTTTTGCTACGCCATAACGGACTCGTCTGATATCACATGATATCAAAAGTCACCAACCATATATTCTCTATATCCCATCATTTTCTGTTTTTATTTATGAAAACGGAAGAAAATCACTGAATAACACGAAAAACATCAAATGATGTCATGAAAATAAACAAAAGTACGTCATTATAAGGCGCGTGTTTGCTGTATTCAACCAGGTGGAATACAGCTAAGTTTATCCCACAGGGTGTTATTTTGTCAATGCAGGCGTGATGATGGGATAAATATCATTGTATTTCACATATGAATTTTGATATGAAATGTTTACTGATGTTCACCTTAAGTTAAGATGTTCCTTAGGAGCTTTGTAAATACGGGCCATTATGTCATTACAGGAATGAAAAGGAAGGCATCCCGGTGGACCTGATATCGCTACTCGATGTCTGCGTAGAGATACCGCAACAGGGGGTGGTGCGCTCCCTCAACGTGCACGTGTCGGGCGCCATCGTCATCTGGGAGTACCGCAGGCAGCAGCTTATGAAGGCGCCCACGTCTTGATGTCGGAACATGTCATGGTTGTGACAAGTGTTCATTTAGTGGTCATGGTAGAAAATTGGTTCTTAGGGATGGTAAAACTATTTGAATACTCGATTGAATCGTTGCCATTCAAATAGTTAAAATGCCATTTGAATATTTGCAGAATTGTATTGCTTTAACAAATAATTTCCAGATCATAGAAAGTATTTTACTTTCTACATACAAATAGTATTTTGCCAATAGATACCTTATACCTTGATTTAAAGATACGGATCCTGCGTCATGTGTGAGAGTAAGAGATATTGAATATAAGGGTCAGGGTCAGCGGCCACTCGTCAAGTCGCCAGTAATACACAATTACACATTGCGGTAATGTATGTTGAAAGAATGACAAACAATTAATTATGTAAGTGCATTCACACATTTATATCAGAAATGATTCTCAAATTTGTCGATAAATATATACTATTGGAAGGCACATTTTCAAATTGATAGAAAGTGGATTGGGGATTAACGATAACCTGTTGATTAAAAAAAATTAAACCGGGTCCTTTATTTGCTTATGCTTAATAGCGTGCCATTAATGCTTTAATAGGATAATACAATGTGTTTATGAAGATCCAATGGTACCAGGTGCAGTGTACTGAAACTTGATACAAAATGATTACATTCTGTCTCCTAGGCCACAAAGTTGTTGATACATATTACATAAACGCGAATATTCAAATATTTGATAGAATGAAAATTCGAATAACAATTTTAGTATTGGGTGCCATCTATTCTTAATGTATGTTTTCTCAACTTTACCTGTTTTGTTGCATATGGCTGTTGAATTCTTGTATGAACTTGTTTCAGCAGTCTTTCTTTATTGTTAATATCATATTACGCTGATACCTACATCATCAGCCTCATTTTGAACTTTCATACAAGGGAGAGAACTGTTGAATTGCTGGGTTATGGGATTGTGGCAAGGGTCTCTTTTTTGCTTGTTTTGTTAGTGTATATGTGCGACATTCTTCACTGAATCAACTACTATAACCTTTACACTTTAGTGCCGTTCATAAATGGTTGTAGTTTGTTGTTGACATTTTCTCAACCTTGCATGTTTTCTTCCTTATGGCTTGTAAATGACTGTCTTGCTTCAACAACTGGCAATGCGAACATTTGTTTTTGTCTCTTGCTTCAAAGACTTGCAATGCAAACATTTGTTCGTGTCTCTTGCTTCAAAGACTTGCAATGCGAACATTTGTTCATGTCTCTTGCTTCAAAGACTAGTTCATAATGGATTACCAATTAAAGATGTGTAGACAATAAGACAAAAACATCCAAACACGTACAATGTTGTAGCCAGGCCTTATGACTGTGGAAGTTCTTAATCTCCAACTTAGTCTCAATTTCAAATATTGACCAATGAAATTGGTTGTTACATATCAGCTTTTAATTTCATTGGCTGATTTATTTAGGTTAAGACTTTTAAGTACTAGTTTATAAATTATAATTATTTGTTGGTTTAAACAAACTAGGGATGACAGCTATTCAAACATTTGATTACATGATCGCCATTGAATACTAGTACTAGTAATTAAAACATTTTTTAGAACATTTCCTGATTGTAGATAATGTTTGTTTGTTCATTATAGACGGTGTACCTGTGTGTCACCAGTACTGTAGGTTTTGATTTCTACTGAAGGCAGTGTTTTCAGTATGTCACGTGTTAGGCGGAGAAACACTAAACACACAGGCCTTTATTAGTAGCAATTGTCTAGTCAACAGTAATATACATTACACACATCCCATGTATTGAAACCATAACTGTTAACGGGTAATTACATCACCTTCCAGATATAATCATTGAGAAACATTGTAAATAAACTTGCCTTTAAAAGTATACTTATCTCAAGGGTTGAGCACGAAACTGTTGTATCTGCTTAACATTTTCTATGTCAGATACAATCGTTTCACGCTCACCCCAATCTTTACATTGTCAGATTACCAGTAACAAGACATATGTGGATAGTGGATTATTTAAACGTCTTGATTTAATCAACAAGTAGCTTGTTAGCTCGACTTTTCGAAGAAAACAAGTCAATTTATTGTCGTCGCTTTGTTCTCTGCGTCAGCGTCTGCATTAGTTTCGTTTTTTGATAGTTTTTTTGGGAAAGTTTTTTGTCAGAGTCCATTTCTCAAAAACTGTTGAAGGTATCCATTTGAAACTTTTAATACTTGTTCACTCTCAAAAGGGTAATTCATTACAACATAGCAGGTAACCCTGTGATTTGTATTTCCAGACTTATCTGCCCTTGTTTGGACTTACAACTTAGAATATTTTGACATTTTTTTGTTAAATATAAAATTTCTCAATAACTATTAAAGACATTAAATTGAGACTCAATATATGGTTGTTTATAGTGCTGACCACATTCTGCAGACATGAGGAGGTAACTCTTTCAAGGATTTTGTAGGAGTTATTACCCTTTTTCATCTTACAATTTTCGCTTTAGGTCTAATTTCTCAATACCTGTATGAGGTATTGACTTGTAACTCAAAGTACTTGATCACAGAGATGAATTTATTTTGTAGACAAGAGGAGGTAACTCTATGAAGGATTTCTTTTGAGTAATTGCCCTTTTTTCAACTTAGAATTTTTGCTTTAGGTCAAATTTCACAGTAACTATAAGAGGTATTGACTTGAAAATCAAAATACCTGACCACAGTTATGAACTCATTCTGTAGACAAGATTAGGTAACTATATCAAGAATTTTGGTGGAGTTATTGCCCTTTTTTCAACTTAGAAATTTAAACTCAAGTTAAAATTTCTCAGAGTTACTGACTTGAAATTCAACACACTTCATCACAGTGATGAATCCATTCAAAGGCCAGAATAATATCAAATACAAGAAAGAAGGGATGCAAAGGATACCCAAAAATACCCGCATTCTCGGTTCCATAAAAATTCATTCGAGTTTGTTCCCTCGTTGGAAAATTCGTGTCAGGTTGGGTATTAAAATAATAATGTAATACAACCTTTTAAAATCATAGTCATCTTTCTTCAAGTTCTTTTTAATCGAAAACCATATTCAACAAATTAATTAAACCAAGATCCAACAGGCATAGGTGTATCTATTTGACAGTTTTTTTTTACAAATAAAAGCGCGCTCTTGGATATTGGAGTGCTGAACGAACACCACTAAACAGCTGTATGGACATTGTAAGCTAAGGAGTTTCAAACCGTTAAGTTGAAGAAATAGATGAGTCAGAGTGCATTGGCTTTTAACAGGACTGAATTTAAACTCGAAGCATCATTATTTATATGACCAAACCTAAGTAAATTTTAAATGTGCCGTTAATAAAAAGAAGTGATAAATTTTTTACAGCGAGCGAAACTGTTGCCATTTGGGAGTGTGGTTATTCAGTATTCATCCTTTCCTTTTCCTGTGCCATATCTTTTTCATGTCAAATTCACGCCTCGAATGACGAATCAATACCTTTATAAGGCATATGTATGCATACACAAGAAGCACGTGCATTATTTCTTGCTGAATGATAAACGTAAACCCTTTACAAAAATCCTATGCAGATGTGCCAACAAATCTGCACTTATCGAAACGAGAATAGTTTTTTTTTGAAAACAGATTTTATCAAGGTTTATTTCTTAGAACTTAAATATCCTGTAATACAAATAATATCTATATACATGAATCTTCCCTTCAGTTTTAACTTTATAATTGTGTTAGTTTCCTTATCGTTCAGCTTAAGTCATTGATAGCAAAAAATGAGATTTTGGGGTAAAATACATGAATTCTCGTAAACAAACAACAATTTTGATGACAGAAGTCCAGTGAAAAATAACTTAACAAGAAAACAGGTACAGTTCAAACTTCATAGCTCCTTTCAAACAGTATTACAGAACTGATATCCGATCACAGCTTATTTGTAGCTCTGATCCTACTGCAAATTAGTTAAATTGTGATCTAGTTTAGATGTTAGGAGTATTACAGTGCAACTGATGGATGCTGCCCAATGCGCGTTGTCAAGCGATATGACTGTAATGAGAAGGGCAGATATATTAAAATGATTAAAAATCACTAAGCAGGACCAAATCTGACACCAAAACTGTATGTCACAAACGAGAATAATTTCATTAATAGTCGAATCTTCAAAGTAGAAACAATGTTTACTCATTGGAACAGCCCTCCAGAGGTACAAAGTTGATGTGTACTTTTACTTATATAAATACCCCACCCGCAAATACCGACCTTAAGAAAGATACTTGACCCGACAAAACTCAAGTGCTACCCGTTGCACCCCTACAAGAAAGTCGAGCGTCCAGCACCCGTAGGCGGTGCTCTTGTTAACTTTAGTTGTGTATGCTTAATACTGGTTAAATAATTTATAGGACAACGCTATTTGTTTATTCTGTCATCTTGGCCATAGTGATCAACGTATAATCTCTTCAAATTTTAATCAATGAAAAATTGAATATTCGAACACCGAAATAAAAATTTGATGCTATCTCTACATGTATAAAATTTGTATGCGCATTCCTAGTTTCAACAATGTTATTTCACTAACTCTGTTAAGATCAAGTTATACATAAACAAATCAATGGTTACTCGTATGAATTATACATGTAGGAATGTATGTGTACATATTATACATCGTGCAATTGAAGTGTATGTGAATTATTCATTTTAGAATTGTCACCAGTAAGGTGTGTATATGTTGTCCACATGTTTTTGTAGTGCAGTTGTAAATTAATTTATGTCAGTTTTCCATGATTATTTAAATGTATTAGTATTAATTTTTATTGGACATTTTTTTTTTAATGTATAAATATTTAAATGAAATGGAACATTATTATTTACATGAGAATAAAATGAATTATGCCATGCCATGGTATTGTGTTTATTAAATATTAATTATTTGTTGCATAGTTGACAATAGTTTTCCTTTATAGAAACAGTATCTCGCTGACTTATTTTTATTTAACTTAATGCCTTGTTTATATATGGCTTGTCGTGGGAAAACCGGGCTTAATGCAAATGCGAAAAGTGTCGTCCCGGATTAGCCTGTGCAGTCTGCACAGGCTAATCCGGGACGACACTCTATGCCTACAGTGGATTTATGTTTAGAAGAGCCTTCCTTGAAACAGAAAATACCATAAAAGCAGAAAGTGGCATCTTGGATTCACCTGTGCGAATTGCACCGGGTAATCCCGGACGACACTTTACGCACATGCATTAAGCCTGTTTTCCCACGACACGCCTCGACTATGATCAATCACTGGAACTGTTGGGATCCCTAGTAGGAGCATTATCTCTACGTTAAAGACCCATAGTGTATTTACAGATGAAAAGTCTTGTTTGTCAGTAAGTGTAAGTGTATTATATTATCATCCTTATAGAACTATTTGTATTAATTTTTTGCTAAGAAGTGAAATATACAAAAATATCATTGATATAAAATTGGTATTTCACTGGTTTTTGCTTCTCGATTTAATACAGTAACGTTAACGATGCTGGACTCGAAACTGTGAAATGAAGACAGTGGAGAAACGCATACAATAACAAAAAAATGTGTTGATTTCAGTGTTATATCGTAACTGATTTCACTCATGATCATAGAATATTGACATTTTCACTTGTGGCACAGAAAATATTTTGTATGAACACTCGTGAAATGAAAATACGATATTACACCAAAATAAACAAATATTCTCTATTTTATTGATTTTCACTCATTTATTCACCTACAGCAGAAACACATCACTTAAGCGTATAGGAATACGTTCTACACTACTACCTGTTCTCACTATATAATAGTGCTATTGTCGATATCTTTAGTGTCGAGTAAATCAGTTAAAATTCTGTTGTTCAATTTTGTCGTGTTATAAAAAACAGCAGGTACATAAGTTAGAACTATTTTCTTTTAGTTTGGTACATATATAGGATCTGACACGAGTTGTTATTTCATACCATAATTTATTAAATTAGTTCATTAGTCCAAAGGCTCGCTTACTAACAAATTTCCTGGACGAGTTTAATAAAATATGGTATGAAATGACAAAGAGTGTCATATCTTTTTTATCACATGCTTTTAAACGAAATAGAACCCTTCTAATTTTACCAAAATAAGTTGGTAAATTCTCAAAGTTGTGTACTGACGTGACGTCATTTCATGTTGACAACATTTCAAAACAATAACGTCATGCAATTGGTCAGTCAAAGGATTCGTAGCCAATGAAAACGCCCAAAATGTTATCTTACACAAGTGTAAGATAGAAATATTCGTAATGGTTGTATTACACGGGAAACAAGGTATAGCATGTGATAAATTATAATAGCATAATGTGCCTTAAAATATACTAGCAGTTTGAAATACTTTTATTTTGGTTTCCACGCTGGGAAACTGTGTGTGTTTGCTGGTTATATACAGGCTTACAAAGGTTCACATGTCGCTAATAAAAAAATTTGGAATTTGGAATTACTAAAGTTAAATGTTAAATGGAACCATGTGTTGTCAAAATTTGAAAACCTCACTGGTAAACCTTGATTATTAACAGTTTTGATTTTGATAAAGAATGTCTTTGATTTACACGAACTGGTAACAAGATGTACTAGGGCAGTATTCCTGAAACATCGTAAGTTTATCTTAAAATATTTTCGCTTATGTTCCAATTTATATAATGAAATATTTCTAAAGCTGTGTATGGATAAGTAAACGTAAGTTAATAATACAGTAGATAATAACACAATGTCATACTTACGCACGTGGAATATACAGTTTAAAAAAATAAAGAAAAAGTATGGATAAGATTTAACTTAAGATGTTTCAGAAATATGGCTCCTGGTTCCATATTCCAGAAACATCTTAAGTTTATCTTAAACTATTTTCTCTTAAGTTCCAAGTTTTGTAATATCATTTTTTTTAAACTGCATATAAATGTGTGAATCACTATTTTGTTAAGTAAAAAATAGTTAATAATAAGTCGATAATTAATACTTATTTAGCACAATGCCATTTAAAAATGAAATAAAATGTTAATGAAAAATGATGATTTTAAAGTTAAGGATACGATTTGACTTTAGATATTTCTGCAATATGGCACCTGGTATCAAATGTGTATATTGGTGAATGGACGAATCAAGCTACAAACAGGCATTTTGCTATTTTTATTTTTGTTTTATACATATATATATATATATATATTATTACTTCATGGAAAGACGCCTTGGTTGGGGTGAAGTCTGCCGTCTGTACTCTGCAAAATTAAGTACTTTTATATTTATTAATAATAAAATAAGCATGCAGATATAAGATTTAATTCAAAATACCCACTATTATGTACGTGTATAAAGTTAATGGATGATTTCTTTTAAGGTAATATATATTTCTTTGGTTGACTCTTATAAGGGAACAAAATGTCAAAATTCAAACCTAAAAGCAATAGCAGATTCTGAATTGTACAACCTATGTTTATGCACAAGTAATACTACAATTTGAGAAAGAATGTTTCCCATCTGAATGGCCACTTTTCTGGTGAAAGTTCAGTGATTTTCTAGGGCCATTTTGTGGCCGATTTTGGGCCCCATTTCCCTCCTGAAACAGTATATATTTTCCTCTTTTTTAACCTAATATATTCCCTTCATAATTTATTCTCTATCAAGAAAAACATTAGACCAAAATTAGACAAAAATTGGCCAAGATAGTGGAAATTTGTGAACATCATTACTTATGATTTCTAGAAACCCAGCTGGATGCATTTGAATATAAGAAGTGTATGATATAACAATTTAAGTATGTTTATATGACAAAATATTATGTATAATAATAGTTTTAAAAAATTTCGAAAAATTCCTATTTTACCGTTTATTTCCCCTCTTAAAGGGCCCCGCCACTGTTTCCCCGACAGTGAAAAAAACACTGATGTTATTTTAGTCAATGCATTTTTATGTTAAAGAATTACGGATGCAGTTATATGTGGCAAAACATGTGTTGCAGTACCGGTATATTAAATATGGACACTTTTAGTATTTTTATCGATCATTAGGAGATAAATAATCTTAATACGATATGTGTCGTGGGAAACACATGCTTTTATGGTATTTTCTGTTTAAAAGAAGTCCCTTCTAAACATAAATCCACTGTATGCGGAAAGTGATGTCCCTGAGTAGCCTTTGCGGACTTCTAATCGGGGATGACACATTACACACATGCATTCAGCCATGCATTTTCCCATGACACTTTTCATACATGTTCGTTTGATGTCCGGTTCATTCAGATTCATCGTAGATCATTTCTATGTAACAGTTATAATTATTACGTGCATTTTAACATCATATAAGTAGCCTAGTATGTTTGTGATATACATGTATTTTATAGTATTCAGCATGAAAGAAATACTGTACTGAATACAGTATTGAAAATATGCAATCACAATACAGTACTATATATTGGAATGTTGTTTCGTCTCTAGGGAACATTTCGATCATGATCGAAGAGAAAGATACAAATACCAGATTATGGTTTAATGGTAGTAATAATGTTTAACCTCTTCCAGATGGTAAAGTTATAAGATTATAAGATGGACATTTTGTTCATATTGAATATGAGGCGCGTCGTGATAAAACCGGTCTTAATGCATGTTCGTAAAGTGTCGTCCCGGATAAGCCAGTGCAGTCCGCACAGGCTACTCCAGGACGGCACTTTCCGCGTACAGTTGATTTATGTTTAGAAGAGACTACCTAATTTACCTACTTGAGACTGGTCAAAAGTTGGGACGAATTTTGAATCATAGCTGCAATTTCCAGCTATTTATTTTTACTGAAATTTCTTTAATTTTGGTGTGGTCTTGTGCTGTGAGGGGAAACCGGAAGTACCCGAAAGGAAACCCCTCCTATCCGCTGCGATGACCACCAACCAAACTCACACTTGTCGGGACCTGGATTTGAAGCGAGCGTTCCAACCACTGCCTGGACAACCAGAGACAAGAGCATAAATATACAATTTATACGGCACATACCGAAAGTTCCATACGTCCTACGGGCTGCTGGTGGCGCTGGGGGACCCAGACTGACCGGAAGTCTGACTTGACGGGTTGTAGAGGTTGAACTGCATGCTGTTGTACTGGTCTGGATTGAAACCCGCTCCCCCTCCATTACTGGTACCCAGCTTGGCGCTTGTTGGATCCGTGAAGCTGGATTGGAATTGATTGAGAGTGTTGGCGTTGAAGTTGGAGCTGGTTCCCTGCATTGAAGAGCTTATACTCTGCATTGAGCTCTGGGACTGCGACTGGTACATGGCGTTAGGATCGAACGAGCCGCTACTGGAGCCCGCTTGGCTGCCGGAACCAGACTGGGAGGATGTGCTGCTACCCGAGCTAGACTGGGAGCTCCCGGATGCGGTTCCGCCGTTCTGCAGGTACTGCTGCGTCTGCTGAATCATCTGCTGGTAGAGACTGTTGGGGTCGAACGTTCCAAAGTTAGCATCTCGCCTGTCCACTGAAATATGGTCACACGTCTACCAGTAAATGTACAGTTCTGGTGTGTGTGGGGGGATAAAATAACCGAAAGCCCATTTCTGACCGAAAGCCAAATTGTAAATTGTGATTAACAGTTACAATGAAACTACTAGAAACACGAACAATTGAATTATCCAACACCTTTGCCGACATTTAGTGGTGTGTAGCCGATGGTATAAGCCTGTCAGATCATGGCAAAATGTGAAGTTGGTATACTTCAAAAATACTTAAAAACAAATGTTTATTTTTGTTTATTTTATGTATACAATTGTTATTACATGTGGCTTTCGGTTATTTTAACTGCGCTTTCGGTTATCGTACCGAAAGCGCTCTCGGTATGATATTTATCGACTTTGTTATTGCAGGTTTACTTCTCATAAGAAATTAAAACATCTTGCAAAACATAACGGTCTAGGTTCATTCCTGTCTGAGTAATTAAACACAAATAGTACTATTTTAAATATGAGGCGTGTCATGGGAAAACCGGGTTTAATGCAAGTGCGTAAAGTGTCGTCCCGGATCAGCCTGTGCATTCCGAAAATATTGCACAGGATGATCCGGATCGACATATATATATATATATATATCATATGATAAACTAACTTTTATAACGTTATTCTTATTACTCGAACTCAGTATAAACTGATTTGATGAAAGTTCAAAAGTTTGGAATTGCAATATAGTACTGGCCGAAATACGTGTATCTGCAATTATTTATCGAATTTATATCCATTATGCAAACATGTATATGCAGGATGCAAAATACTGTACAAAATTGTATAACGATGTAGATTAAAAAACATCATCGTTATTATATTGGCATACGTTTATATTAACATACATTTACCTTGAATTACGAATGAATTCACAACTGCCAAACAGGTAATCACAGACGTTACGTAAGAAAGCATTTTCTTCACGATGATCAGTTCAGCACCACAAGAATATTGTTCGAAAAAAGTTACGAAAGTTTTAGACGTTATTTATAAAAATCGTATTGTAAGTTTTTAAAATGTTAATAGTTTATTGTAATTGTTAAGCTCACAAAAAGTCTTTAAATACATGGCTTTAATCTGTTTTCGTGAGCATACTGCTGATAAGCGACCGTGTTATCGTTTCACTGACAGGTCACACGCGGTTCTTAAAGCGGGCATATCGACGGTATATCGCATAAATATAGACACATTAAAACCAAGCTATTTTCCTTTTTTTTCTTGAACAGTTTTTTCAAAGAGCAACAATATACTGATGTAATCGTTAACAAATATACACAAAAACAAAATTCATATTTTTTAATACATGGTTGCATTTGGATTAGATCTGACGCCTTCAAAATCGAACATTACAACGAAGACTTCCCTAAACCAGAGGTTGGCACCTGCGCGCAACGTACATTTCATTCTTAATTTTCCATCGATGACCACGTATGTAATAAAATTATATACATTTGTCAACTATTGTAAAAGCAAAGTCATTGCAAAGTCATAGCATTGCTATGAATTCTTTGTCAGTGAACTTTATTTTTTGCACATGGTATTGCGACCAACCGTCGATACGCCCCTTTAAGAAAGGGCTAAAGGCAGCTCTTGCGTGTCTTACACTCGCTGACGTGGATGCGTGGGTCGATCAGCAGGTGTTGAATCGTCGGCAGATCACCGGCAGTTTGTTTGAGTGCGATTTTTGCGATATGGGTGCTAGTGCACTTGGAATTTGGGAGCAAAATATCAGCCGGGGTAAATGCGGATAGAAGGCGTACGTTTAAAATGCTTGTTAATGTGTTTCATTTCCGAATACGTGACATGCCCGAAAGAGTTAATGGGCTATGTCGACGGTTAAATTGATATCAAATTGGTTTAGCATTATTGATAATGGACAATTCTACAGACGCCAATACAATGGAAATTCGAAGGTCTTACAAGTTGTAACTCGCATGTCTTGTAGATCTTGCACACATTTCGTTGTATTTCGCAGTTATGTCTTTTTATGAAGTACGAACTCGCCAAGTAGCGGCGAGAATTCTAAACCATTTAAAATTCTCGCCGCTTCTCGTGCCGAGGACATGTCGAAGGAATCTCGCACACTGTCGAACACATTCCGTGGACATGTCTTCCCTTGTCATGGCGTTTCGCCTTATAATATCGTTCGACCACATACTAGTAACACGAGTTTGCTACGAGTTTGGGAGACTTGCCTACGACACCTGCTCGTTCACATTGTTATAATATCGTATGTTGTAGTGTTGTAGGTTTCTGGTATACAAATGTATATAGTCAAATGACTTAGTAACAACACAAGTGTGAAGTTTTATATTTTATTCTAGCATTCTAATGAAAGCTAAGCATTGCTCTACAACTACTAACAAATACTAACAGAGACTGAATGTGCGGGCTGTCTGCATCTCTTATATGTATTAGCGTTTTGGAATGCAAATTAGATATAGTCTGTTTCATGTAATAGGAAACTGAATATTGGAACATCTCCCTCTTTTTGTAAGAAATAAGTTTTCAAGATGCAAACAACTCTTTGAACACATTATATCATAAAATATCAATGACAAATTTATGACACATGAAAGAAACAAATAGTTATTTCATTAATGATAACATACGTCTACTTATGCTAATTAAAATCAAGTATTATCATTAAAAAAGAAAAACATTCATGAAATAAAATCACACATTCTCATAATAAACTCTTTCATATCAGTAGCAACATTCCATACTGAAAACAATCAAGTTTATCAGCAATGGCACGCTTCATGCAGATAATGTTTAAAGTGAAACTCATTCTACGCACGACTGTTATCATTTAACACCATTAAATGTCAGATAGCACACACAACATTGTTGTTTACAGTTAATTACTTCACCCATTCATCTCATGAAAACAATTTATTTGGCTTGACAAGCCTTCCAGATCTTGTTGTTATACCTGAATTTAGGCAAGTTTGGTTCCCAGGGATTGGATTTGCAGCATTGTTTTTCTTTGGTGAATTAAACTGCTGTTGTTCTGGTGTTTTGCTAGGCTGTGCGGTGTTCATTTGTTCTAAAGTGACATTAGGGGCTAATTCCTGAATGTCTTGAAATTTCTCATTTGTATTCATGAGTAATTGGCGATTTCTGCGGTATGCAGCTCCATCAGGTGTTTGAATGTTGTATGATCGGTCATTGTGTTTAGAAATAATCTTGGCTGGCAACCATGTTTTACCAACTTGATGTCTGACACACTGATTCGGTGAGAGTGATGTCAACTGTTTAGAAGACCTATCATAGTACTGTTTCTGCTTCGATTTGCCATGTTGATTTGTTTTTTTACAACTGATGTATTTACTGTCTGAGGAATCAGTTTCTCAGTTTTAACTGGAATGATTGACCTTGTGCGTCTACCTTGCAACAACTGTGCAGGTGAAACTCCTATGTCTTGCAATGGAGTATTCCAATACTCAAGAATTCCAATATATGGGTCAGTCTTGGCTTCTTTTGCCTTGACAAGGGTGCGTTTGGCTGTTTTGACCATGACTTCAGCCAAAACATTTGACTGTGCTCTTGTGGGAGAACTAGTTTTGCATGTGAAATTCCACTTATTTGCAAAATCAAGAAATGCTTGTGATGTATATTGACTTCCGTTATCACTGAAGAATACATCTGGCACACCAAATCTACTGAAATGTGCACGCAGTTTCTGTATGACCGTTTGAGAATTGGCGGTCTGTAGCCAGTCTATCTCAAAATGTCTACTGTAGAAATCAACTATCAACAGATAATCTTTACCATTAAAATGAAATATGTCGATGTGGACAAATTGCCAAGGTCTTGTTGGTGTTTCATGTGACACCATGGGTTCTTTGACATTGGATGCTCTGTGTTTCAAACAGATAGGACAGTTCAGTACATATTCTGTAATTTCCTTTACCATCCCAGGCCAGACAAATGCATCTTTGGCCCTGCTTATTGTTTTGTCTACGCCCAGGTGACCAACATGAACTTTTTCAATCAAGTCTGCACGTGACTGCTTGAGAATAAAAAGTGTTTGTCCCCGAAATATCAAACCATATCAAACCATCACCTGTTGACAGCTCGTCTCTGTGATTGAAACATTCAATTATGGAGCTATGACAGCCCTGCCTGGTTTCCTGCCAACCAGTGTCTATAGTCTGTTTCAATGTTTGCATTTGTGAGTCACGACTTGTGTCGACTCTCAACTGCTCCAGTCTATTGTCTGTAAATGTCAAACATTTTAAAACTGTGTGAACATGCAAGTCAAGCCCCTCAAATTCGTCAAGCATATGACTCATTGGTTGTCTAGACAGCAGGTCGCTAATGGGAACTTGTTTCCCAGGCACGTATTTGACCTCAGTGTCATATTTATGAATCATGAGTAACATTCTCTGCAAACGAGGTGGTGCTGCAGACAGAGGTTTTTCCATGATGGCTGCAATTGGCCTGTGGTCAGAATGAACTATGACCTTGCGTCCATACAAATACTGATGAAATCTTTGACAGCCAAACACTATTGCTAACATCTCACGTTCAATGTTTGCATATGAGCTCTGTGTAGGGGTCAATGTTTTGCTTGCATAAGCAATGGGTTTACCCTCTTGCAAAATGGTTGCGCCAACACCATGTTTGCTTGCATCGCATTGAAGAGTAACCTGCTTCGTATTGTCAAAATATGCAAATACTGGGCTTTGCGTCACTACGTCTTTCATTTTATTGAATGCGTCAATTTGTGGCTGGTCAAATATGAATTCCACGTCTTTTTTCAGTAAAGAACGTAAACTGCTGGTAATATCAGCCAAATGTGGTGAAAACTTTTGCAGGTAATTCACCATGCCAATAACTGTTTCAAGTTCTGCCTTTGATTTCGGGTACTGTAAAGAAGTAATGGCTTTGACCTTTTCACTGTCAACTTTAAGACCATTGTCTGTAATGACATGACCAAAAATGGCACTTCTTTCACGTCTATCATGAGTTTCTCAGGATTGAAACGTACGCCTTTCTCGCGTGCCCTGTCAAGCAAAGCGAGAAGATTGCTGTCGTGCTCAGACTTTGTACTTCCCCAAATCAAGAGATCGTCAACAACACATGCTACCCCGTTGAGACCCTCAAATGTCTCGTCAATAGTCCTCTGCCAATTTTCTTGACTACAATTCAGACCAAATGGCATACGTAAGTATCTGTACCGTCCAAACGGTGTACTAAACGTTGTGAGGTAAGAATACTTAGTGTCCAGCTTAATTGACCAATATGCATGTGTGACATCTAAGACACTAAAGTGCTTTGCTCCAATTAGTCTACTAGTGACGTCATCAGTTGTGCGCATCGGATAATGTGGTCGTCTAATGGCCTCATTAAGATGCTTAGGGTCTAGACATACCCTCAAATGACCTGTTTTAGGTTTTTCAACTACTACTAAGGAATTAACCCAGTCAGTAGGTTCATTGACCTTTGTAATGATCTGTTCCTTTTCCATACAGTCTAGTTTAAGTCTTGTCCTGAGGGCTTCAGGTACTCGCCTAGGCGGATTAACTACAGGAACAACATCTGGTTTCAAGTACAATTTGCATGTACCAGGCATTACCCCAACGCCTTTAAACAAGTCGCCGTATTAAGTCAAAACTGTGTCACGGTCAAGGTCTCTATTCCCAACTGAGAATGTCATCTTCACTTCGTCAAGATCTAGGCAAGATTGCATACCTAACAATGGACGTGATTTGCTATCAACAATGTAGAAATCAGTTTGAATCATCTTTGATATGTATCTGCATTTGAGATTGATTTTACCTAGTATAGGAACTGCTGGCTCTAATGGGTGTGAAATCTTCATAGCTTTGAATTGTGTAACTGGCAGTATGTTTACAGCAGATCCTGTGTCAATTTTAAAATTTATTGCTGTTTCAGAAGGTCCCACCAAAAGTTTAACAAAGGCTCGATCTGGAAAACTTGTACTCACCATACCAATGTTAGTATCACAGTCTGTTTCCTCACAATTTGAATTACACTGGTTGTCACCGACACAGTTCACTGACCTACACTGAGATGCAAAATGAATCAGTTTGTTACATGCATGGCTTGTTTTTCCATAAGCAGGAATTTTCCGTTTCGCGTGTGAACGTCCGCATTTCTTGCACGGTTTGGTGCTACGATGCGGAATGCCACGGTCACTTTTTGGTAACGTTCGACTGGCCATCCCGGGACACTTGACCATCGATCCAGCGGTAGCCCCCTTGTTCGAGTGTTTCCTCCGCCCTGGTTTCGTGACTGATGCGACGTCAGTTGATGCTGTATATTGCATCGACTTTAATTGCTCGCGACTGTATTCGAACGACTGAGCAATATGCACTGCTTTGTCCAACGTAAGCTGTGCACCTTCATTGATCAGTTTTTCTCTGATTCTTGACGAATTTGTGCCGAAGACAATTCGGTCCCGAATCACTTCATCACTGTCTTTGAAGTCACATTCTTTGGCTATCAGCCTACGTCTGGTGACAAACTGATCTATGGTGTCCGATTCTTGCTTCTGATTGTCGAATTTAAATTTGCTAAATATTGGGTTGATTTTGGGCTGTAGATGTGACGCAAACTTTTCAAAATAAGTGTCCAATTTCTTGCTGTCTGCTTCACTCAATTGCCAAGTGCTATGTATGTCTCTGCCCTTCTCACCAATCCACAATAATAAATAACTGATTTTTTCTTCTTCCGTCTTATTTTTCAATGGTCCGGAAAACACAAAATTGACATGTCGTTGAAATTTCTTTAATGCTTCTGCAGAATTAGAATCGTCCCAGTTCATATCTGGTGGTGCAATTCCAGCAAGCTCCATATTTAATCACTAATGTCCAGGATAAAATTGCACATGATATTTTGTTTGTCCATAAATCCAGTTTAAGTCACTTTTATTCTGACACCATGTTATAATATCGTATGTTGTAGTGTTGTAGTGTTGTAGGTTTCTGGTATACAAATGTATATAGTCAAATGACTTTGTAACAACACAAGTTTGAAGTTTTATATTTTATTCTAGCATTCTAATGAAAGCTAAGCATTGCTCTACAACTACTAACAAATACTAACAGAGACTGAATGTGCGGGCTGTCTGCATCTCTTATATGTATTAGCGTTTGGGAATGCAAATTAGATATAGTCTGTTTCATGTAATAGGAAACTGAATACTGGAACACATATGTCGTCACAAGTCGTACAGACTCGTCTACACTCGTACACTCTCGAAGAGAAGTCATCGATTGTCGAAGAGATATCGTACGCATATCGTATTAATTTGTTGAAGAGAACTCGGACAAATGTCTTGAAACAATTCCGCGACCAACTCGTTCATTTTACGGCGAGTTATAACACGCCAGAACTCCGCTAAGATCTGCTAAGCTTGCCCAGAAAAAGTGTGAGTAGGTTAACTGACCGCCGTGACATGACTGAAATACTGTTAAAAACGGCGAAAAACCCCAACAAAAACAAACAAAACTAGAAGCTCCAATTCGCCACAGTGTGACAGGGCCTTTGCATCGTGAGTTTTCAAAGGGAATTTGTAAGACAGATATATTAACAGATTTTTGTCTGTTAATGTTGTTTTATTAAAACGGAATGTTGCTTGCTTAGTTACTTAATGTATATTTTTTATCTTACACAGAACATGATATATGTCATTATCTTTCACTATGCATGTTAATGAAGAAAAAGCAAATGTGTTCTACCGAATTGGTTTAATTGCCAAAACATTGGCGTAATTGGACTAAAAGTCAGAAAATAGACTTGCCGTAACAGACCGTTACGGCAAGTAGACGCGCACACTATTTTCATTTGATATTTTTAATTGATTTTTTGCAATTTTTTAAACATAGTTTATCGTCACTTTTTGTATCCGTGTCGGCCAATAAACAACGATTTGGAGTTTTGTTGCTAAGGAATTAAACCACGAGGGCGTTAGCCCGAGTTGTTTAATAGCCACGCATCAGAACGACAAAGAGTTGTTTATTGGCCGATTAACAACGATAATGCGAAAATTATTTCGATTTTAACATGATTTGACATAGATTTTTCAATTGTAATTTGAACTACTTTTTATTAAGCTGCGCTCAGAATCGGGACTTCGTTTTTCTTTGTTTATAACGATAATTTTGTTCTTTGTCTATAGAAAAATTAACGAGTATCATGTTAGCATTCATGTACTATTAGCTTTACTGGATTTACTTATTTTGGAAGTAAGATTGTTTTTATTTTAAAATTTAAACACATCACATTTTAAAACACGAGAAACTTCATGGTGTTTTCTACAAACATCGTAAATAAAAATTGGATTCGGTTCCGGTATCTTTGTAGGTAAAATCTAATACATTTCAAACTGAATGCTGGGATCCAATATTGAACTTACTCATTTTCAGGAAATGCTATTTTAGGTCATTGAATATGAGATGAATTCTATTTTTAGCCCAGTGAACATCAGTTTAGGCCAGTGATGCACCTGTCAATGTTTTCCCCCAGGGGGGAGCGGCGGGCATATAGGGGACTTTAGACTGAAAGCAATTCCCAACAGGCGGGAATTTGACATTCCGAATGATTCCGGGTCTCGGGGTATTTGGTCGGATTTTAGATCCTGGTAATACAGGCCCCTGGGCCATTTGATAGACATATAGCATCTCCCACTGAAGGGATTTAGACAAATATGCTTGACTCTAGGGTGGGGAATTAGACCCCCAAAGATATCATTTGTCTAATTCCCCTGGGTCAGCCCGCCGCTCCCCCCATGGGGGAAAATATTGATAGGTGCATGAATCTGACATTTATGCCGATAGCTTGCCGATAGCTGTCTGGACCAATGGGAGAGATTCTATTTATATAATTAACAATATCGCTGTGTCGACAGGATCAACACACAGTGTTTCATCGTCTGTATCTATATTGCATGTCCAGAGTAAAAGTCTTTCAAAATAGATCTATATTGTGTCAAGCATTTCGCCATCGACACGAATTTCTTACTGACCGTTCTCCTGTCCTGTCTATACATATCTAAATGTTAGAAATAATTCGAATTCGAACTTTATGAATCTTGGCAATCCGTTGTTGTGTCTACAATTCCCGCTTGAAGTTTTATTAACATGTCAACTCTGCACCACCACACAGCCTCTTTAAAAAAAAAATTAACCAAACTAATAAATAATTACATGTAATAGGTGTATGAAGAAATTAATACTCGTATATGTGATCACCGGCAGTTGTTGTACACTTTATAATGAGAAGTGGTATAAACTCAGATCGTTAAAACATGTCAGTGAATATACATTTATTACAAAGGTATCAATTTTATAAAAAGCATACAGCCTTTATTTTTGTAAATAATTTTACGAATCTTCGAACGAGTGTTCTTTTTACCATTCCTTCTGGTATTAACATTCGCCGAATGTTGAAAATAATACAATATTGGAAGTCCCGTTTAGTGTTTACAATATTTTTAGTAATTATTTACTCCATCGGACCACCTCGGATGTCACCTACGGACATTTTCTTGACACCTCCATATGAGGTGGTCTGGTGAATCTCCTAACCATGTGAGCTATAGATTTACGCGACCTACATTGTAACGTAGATATTAAACACTCAGCTATTTTTGTCGATAAATGCCCCTGAATATGTTTATCGAAAGTATATTGTAAGCCTCGCCTCCGCGAATCAGTAAACACCCCGTGAAGTTTGGTCTTAGATAGTATGTTAACAAGCGTGGTACGTTCGTCCGTCTGTCCGGGTGTCTGTCCGCCACAAAGCTTGTCCGCTCAATACCTTTTAACCGCTTTTAAAAAGGAATTCGATGAAATATGATAGTGATGTGTTTCAATCGATATTATTCGCTTTCGTATCGTATTTTCTTGATTGTTTCATGTTGTTTTGTAATTTGCAAATACATAGTATTTTTCATTTAATAAATTTCTTATTAAATACATGATTTCTACGGGAAATATACTTTCACCAAACTAGCTTGGACTCCAAAACTGGCATTTCGACAAAAGTAGTCTACAATTAAATGCTTCCAACATTGTACTAGTTTACTTGCACAGGCTAATCCGGGACGACACTTTACGCATATGCATTAAGTCCGGTTTTCCCAAGACGCGCCTCATATAATTTTGTGTTGTATGTGCAGGGAGTAGATCGTTACATATAAAAGACGTGTCCGCTTTCATCACAATAAACCATACCTTTACACTTATATCCAAGTTCTGTTCTTGTTTAAAACCTTTCATTGGGAATATTATACACGTATATGCTAATTTAAGACTAATGTTACTGAGTGAGGATTTACATGTATTGCGATACTATTTGTTTAATATTGCACAAGACGTAAACTAATACTATATAATAGTGTAATATTTACGCATATTTTTTCATTTAAATCATCAAATCGAACATATTTAAAAGCTCACTATAATAAGAAGAAAAGGACTGGGAGCGAAACTGATTATCGAAATGAGCTTTTTTAGAATGACTTTTATTTTTTCTATGCAAGATAATTACTACATACAGTTCGTACATAAAAATTGAACTTACGTACGACTTAAATTTATATTCAAAAAGAAATATAAAATATACTATTACACGGTATATAGTATGTATTTGTCTTCTGCAGACAATGCAGCAAGATGGTTCTTATTGGCGAAAAGGCTACCTCAAAACACAAACCAATTGATTGGCAAAGCCTGTCTGCATATATTGATGCCGAACAAAAGAAAATTGAGAATGTAATCGAAATCACAACACAATGCATGCAAGAACTGACAGATTCGTACGATAAGTCATACGAAGAAATTAAAGTTCTGCGTAAGAAAATCGACGAGATGTTTGACAAATTAGAGGCACATACTATTCAGACCCTGGACACATTGTAAGAAGCATTGAACAAAAGTCTGAAACCTGACAAAGACAAATGTTTACAAGCAAAAGAGGATTTAAAACGGCTCAGGGATGTGATAAACGACATTAAAGATAAGACAAATGATCTGTCGTTTGTAGCATACAGTAAAACACTGGAATTGATTTCACAGGCGGAGTCTATGATAAAGATATGTCTACCAGCAAGAAGGTCACAACCCAGTTTCAAGCTAATATTGAAATTGAACACAACATATCAAGCCTGGTGGGGCTTAGGGATGTAATGCATTCAGAAAACCACAGGCAGATGGAAGCAGGTCCGATGTGGCATGGCAAGGACAAATGTATGCACAAAGTTCTAATCAAATCAGATGAAAATACATGCCACATACGAGGCATATGTGAGTTATTAGGTGGAGACATCCTCATTGTGTACTACTCTAACAAGAGAGTGACGTTGCTGGATAAGCAGTACACAGTTGTCGCGCACACATACCTGCCTGCCTCGCCACAGGACATGTGCAGTACCAGCCCTACTGAGGTCGCGGTTACAGTTGACGGTGGCAAGACTCATGTAGTCCAGTTCCTCAGTGTCAACAACAGACATATAGTGAAAGGCAGGATACTTTACTTCGGACACAGCTGTAATGGCATTGATCACTTTAACGGCAACCTGTATATTACATCCGTAACGGTCTTGTATCAGTACACACTGGATGGTCAGCTGATGAAAAAGATCGAAGAAAATTCATTAGGTTATGAGACAGGTAAGAAATGAATTGGGTACTATAAATTGGCAATACTTTTATTCTGAATCTGCCGCTGTTTCTATTATAAATATTCTGACATTTTCACTCTGGTCTTGTGTAAATATACATGGAACAAATAAGCTTAGTGCCCTACATGCATCGTAAGATTTAAAATCTCATACGATCATTAACATTTAACAAAACGCAGATTAACATGTTTCTTTTTAATAAAAGTAAAAGTAAAGTGTTTGTTTATTATAGTGTTACCCCTCGCGATTAAGGGCCAGCCAGTTTTGACTTCTGAGACACCTTTACTGATGAACATCTTTACTCCCGATTCCTATCCTATATGCCGGGCGCTTGGCAGGAAGGCAATCGGTACCCCTTGATTTAACTAGCTGCTGGGTAGGCAACCGGCCATATCAGAACTCGCCCTGTGTAGGACTCGAACCTTCGACCTCCCGCGAACACCCTAACCACTAGGCCACGGAGACGGTAATATGTAATATGTATATACACAATAATTTTCAAATACTCTGTTTAGTAATATAATGTCTGAAAGAAAACAAATGCGTATACAATGTATTTGAAATTGAGAGTTATTCACTAAATATTAGGCACAAATGAATGCAATAAAACGTTCGAACAAATAATACGTGTACATCAAACATTAAGTAAAGATACTTCATGTCTTTTGGAATTGTATAAAAAATAGAACAAAAATATAACTCAGATAAACGAAAAAAAGATAATTCTCGGGCAAATATTGTGTATATATAACATTTCTCAGGCCGCAGATGCGAAATGTATTTCTCGTTGTCGCATCGTCGCGGTCTTGTACACAGCGAAATTTAACTGGTAGAATCAGGTGTCCGAATGATATATTTGTGAATTCGATATGATGTTATTTGTTGTGCTTTTAAAACATGTCAGTCATCAAACTCCTCATAGTGGTCTCCCCAGCTTCGCAGACTCCCAATCAATATCACTAAAGATTTTAGTCAATCTTACGGTTAAACGCTATCAGTACACGATAAGCCCCGCCAACTGGATATGCTTAGCATAGTCGGCACTTGAAAATGTTCATTTTTAGTAAGCAGTTGATAATTTAAACATATAGCCACTAATATAAACACACATAACATTATTGAACTCATAAAGACATGTTAAAGATAACACTCGTTCAGTTTAAACCACGGTTGTATTTAAATATTTGTCAGTGTCAGTGTTCAAGTATTTAGATGATCCTCCTTTGTAGTTAGTCGCACACATACAATTTAAGATGGTCTCAAGCTATGATCTGAACTCAGTTACATTTATACATTAAACCATTAAGAGTCGCCTTCGAAAAATAAAGAAGTTTTGTCAGCGAAGGTGCAATGATTTCTGCATATTTTCAATATATGCAGTTCATACATTGAAACATTTTTGTGAGTGTAATAATTTGTATTCACACAACATTAATAATGTTTTACAGTGCACTTATTGTCTTGCTTCCAGTGTACAAATGCGCAGTGAGTCACGATGGAACAGAATTGTATGTAACCAACTTTGATAACCACAATCTCCTGTCACTGTCTATAGATGGAACTTTCCTGTCATCCCTGGAAGATCTGCACTTCGAGGTCCTAGAGGTGTACACGTGTCAGAGACAGGACAGCGGCTGGTCTGTGGGTGTGGATCACATAACGTAATTCAGGTGGATGGTGAGGGGGAAGTGGTAACGCTGGCTTCCAAGGATGACGGTCTGAATCATCCAGAATCTGTATACTACAGTGCACCTACTGGCAGGGTGATTGTTGGAAATAGGAGTGATGCTATACTGGTGATTAATACCAAATGATAAACAGAGCAAAACCATTAGTGTGCTGTCAATTACATGAGCAATTACACAATCATATCAGAGGTTATGTGTACAATACAGAATATTGGATGTTTACAATATGAAAAAGTCAGCATGTATTACAACACGTGCTAGTAATATTATGTTATTGTAAGGATTTTTCATTTGGGGTGATACATTTGTAAAAATGAATTTTAAACATGATTTGAATAATTGGTGTACAATATTGAATACAATAAATTGCATTTAATCATCTGTCTGTTTATCTGTCTTTCTGTCTGTCTTTATGTATCTTCAGTTTACATGTATAATGTTGTACTAATACTAGACTGTTGGTTACATGGTCAAAACAGTGAATCGATTACGAGCTAACGTGGCAGGTACACAATCTCTCCCTGTAGTGACATATTGCATACAAGGACAATGGCACCCTGAATTATGGGACACAGCCTCAACGATAATGTAATGATTAATGGGAAATACATAATTTGATAAGTATTTAACTACAGTGGACTCCAGATAACTTGAACTTGTATCGAATTTCTCGTTTTAGTGAATAATATTGTATTGCTATATATTTGTATATATTTATGTTGTTTCGCTTGAATTAATGAGGGTTGAATTTTGGTCGAATGTTTTGATGGCTCAGAGTGTTGGTCCCAGTTCCAGTTGTCACGCAAGTTATATTTGCTTGGCTCAAACACACCTAGGGTTGCTTCAAGACGTTTAATTTAATTTATTAGATGCGCTTGATTACTGTAAAAATTTACTATTGAGATGCAGCAATAATTGATTTTACAGGTATAAGAAACTAAAAATCAATAATGTGTATAAAATTTCATCATCATCATCAGCATCATCATCAGCAACATCATCATGATCACATCGTCTCCCCTTCAACACACGCACCATTATTATAACCCATTTTAATGTAAGAACTCCATAATGTGGCTATTACTTTAACCAACGAAAATCAGTCATACAGGCAAAACTTATTTCACATGTGTACACTTTAAATTAAAGTAATTCTAAGACCCTGCAATGCCTACCAAAACTATATCCTTCCTTTGACCTCTTCACCTAGGATTCCTAAGTAGGATATTGACTAAGGAGCCTGGATAATGGATCCTGCATGTGACGCATAGATCTAGTAAACTTGCTTATTTAAGATTAAGAATGCATGTCCAAAATATACCGTAGTCCAGACAAAATCTGACATACACATTCAAAAAGACATACCTCAAGCAACCGATGTGAAAACTAATTAATGAAGGGGAGATCACTTTTGAAGTTTTAGTTTAGTAGTTTAACATGAGTTCTATCCCTTGGATAAGAAGATCCAAGTAATATGCACTAATATTTTACAATCACATTCAACTTAACTAATTAGAATGTACTAAAATGTTATGCTTATTGGATGCAAGTACATAAAAATAAAGATCACTTCATGAATTTTTGCAAAACTGTTACCCTAAGATAAATGGCAAGATGTAAATTGATCATTAAGAAAATCAGAAAATTATGACGTATCAGCATACACAGTTTAAACACATGACTTCCACCGAATTCAAAAAAAAATTCTTTACAAACTCTGCCTAATCATAAACAGGGTATCATGGTTTTTGTGAACTACAAGATGTCATTAATGGCAATATGTAATTATGTTCTATTCTGCTTCATTAGGTTACAATCAGAACGACTCCTAAAGGAATTTGAACCAAATTTTAGCTGACCATATGATTATTTTATGGTGCATTAGACTTCACTTTAAAAGCGCCATGTTGTCTTTATGCAAAACTGTGCAACTATTAGTTTATGTATTAGTGTTATTGGACGTATTGCATTTATCTTTAACATATGGTATTTGGTAAAACTGGCAGAAAAAGTCAACACTTGTTATTATGCATACAAGAAAATGTTTGACAGTCAATGGTCAACGCAGGAGAGGTTCCTTATACATATAGCTTATCACTATTTGTGTAAGGTATGCTTAATTGTTAATGGAAACACACTTTAAGTCAACATTCTGTCAACCATATTGTATGTTCCAGACATTGCTGAACAATTCTTACCTCATCTTGGATCAACAACCAGTAGGACTTGAAATTCAGTGTCTCCAGTCAGCACCCTGCCTGCCTGTCAGTGACTCCCAGTGAGCTGATATGGTATGCACAAGGACCCCATGCACTGCATTCCTACTTCGTTACTGTGTAGCTAAAGTAACAAGCATTCTTCAACAACAAATAAAACGCATGCGAGCTATTTAATATCAAACAGTGTGTAAATACATGTAAACTGTTTACCTAAGGTTAAGTGCGATTAAGTATGACAAGTTTGTAATATTAAGTTTGGAGGGAATAAAATAAATAGAGGGTCTAGAAATACCGAAGAAAGCTTCAATCTTTGTTATGTCCTCTTCAGTGCAAAGACCTATTTTCAAGCTACATACAAATGGGAAAGTGCAGATAGCCTAATGCAAAATCTAACAGTCTTCCACGTTTTCAACAACATTAAGAGAAAAATGTGAAATAATTAAAATGTGGCACCTACCTAGTGTATTTAACACATTCTGAGTGAGACACCCATACCAGGACACTCCTTACTGCCTAGTGGCTGTGCAGGCCTGCAGGTTCCATACCTATTTGTAGAATAAATGTGACTAGTTATACAAACAACCATAAGAAACCAAATTGTAACAAAACACTACCTTATAACGTTATATTGCCAGAAAAATTATGCAGTTACTCAGTCATGGTGAGGAAATGGTTGTGGTATCCAGCTATAGCTTGGGAACTCAATTCATTAGGCCAGTATTCTGACACCTCATCTTTCTTAAAGTCACTAAGCACTGGTTCTACTTAAGAATGCAACTTGAATGGTTCTTAGTAAGCCACAGCTATCAATACAAGCAAGTCACAAAATAAATACCTTCAAGCGCACGATTTAAAACAACATTGACATCTCAGAATTGTTTTACAATGAAGACTCCTGATGAGATCTTTTTTTCACCTTGTGACATCAAGAAAATTATTAAATGTTCAATTTAATAGAACGGTTTCAAACAGAAATATTTAACATACAATACCATAATCAACAAGTCTTCACAGTGTTGTTCTGTGATCAATGTTTCACCAGCGCTGGGAGCTGGATGTGCAGAAGCTGCATGAAGCACTTTCTAACATGCAGTCTCAAACCCTCGACCACATGTGCACTGCTGTCACATTCAGTATGTGCATTCACATTGTACAGGCCTCTCCATCTAGTTATAGACATTACATACATGCCAAAAACCTAAGCATAATCCAATTCACTATTCAGTATCAAATGAATTCTCGGCAATGTAGCAGATATTTCCCACAGACAACAAGAACTGGTTCTACCCAGGTAACAAACACAAGAAATGTTTTAATAAGCCACATACTGGTCACGCTATCATCACCAGATCCTGTGAGATGATGGTCTGTGTCAGGAACAATCATAGGACTAAATTAAACAAGGCATACATATTCCTGGTCATAGCTTATTCTAGTTCAAGCCTAATTAAGACATTTTCAAAGACCAGTCTCTAAGACTCTTATAAGTGTAAAATATTATTTTTATAAGTTCTTATTATTATTTTAAAACACTGATTTAAAGGCTACATACCACTTTCTAAAATATTGCACACATGAAGGTTCTAAGGAAAACTTTTAGAAAGGTGTAGAAAATAAGAATAATGCCAAGTGGAACCATTTTGAGATTGTGGCGATTTCCTGACGCTTTAGTACCGAAAGTCAAAATCAGGTATCGCTTTTGACACAGCTTGTTTGAATATCCAATATATGAATATGGGCAATCAAATAGAACACCTTATTAATTTCTTGCTATAAGTGGATTGGACAAAGTTGTATGTTCACTAAATACTAACAATTAACTCATTCACCAATTTTTATGAATAGATAAACGAATAAACATGACACAAACCAAAACAAACAATAAAATACTGTAAAACCTTTAATTTCACAGGTGTCTAAATTTCATGCATTTTTGAAGAATGGTTAATTCTTAAACTCACACACTTTGTTGTACATTTTTTAATATTCCTGCAAAAGACAAATCATATTTTTTTCTTTTTTTTCTTCAATTTTTGACTTAAATAATTATCAATTTATAGTTGTTTATCGGCCAATAAACAATGATTTGGAGTTTGATGCAAAGGAATTAAACCACAAAAGCATTATCCGAGTTGTTTAATAGCCACGCATGAAAGCGACAAAGAGTTGTTGATCGGTCTATAAACAACGACAATACGAAAATTACTTTGATTCTAACATGATTTGACATACAGTTGAACCTTGTCATCTCGACCTCGGTTCAGTCAAATTTCCGGTTTAGTCGAAGAAGAAACAAATTCCCGATTGTCCATCTTCTTATTTCATATAAAATATTGTTGTTTATCTCGAAGTTTTTAACTCGAAATATCGTATAAGTCAAAGTGAATTTCATTCCCTAGCTGTATTTTCACATATATTATTGCGTGTTTATCTCGAAGAGTCATCACGTTCTGCAGCTTAAACCCGATAATAGCCTAATGACAGATCCCTGTCAAAGTTGTTCACACATTGCATACATGTTAGCCCGTGTTCGCTAAAAGTCTTTGATCTGGGTTGCGTGCGCTTTAATTTCACTATTTGTTAATTGATGGCGACATCACTGGAAGCATTGGCGGAACAGTCAGAAGATTCCTTTGAGCAGCTGCTAGGTAGCGAAGACAGGATCAACAGAAAAAACTTTCTGTACAACACCCTGTCCAAACAAAAAGACATAACTTCGTAAATAAAAACTGACTTTCTGGTTATGTGTACTATGTTATTTGTGCTATGATTCATATGGTTGTTTGTCATGCTTTGATGTGTATGTTTAACTTGTTATGTTTTGTGCTGAAATGTAAATTGCATTTGTTATATTTATAAATGTAATAATCAAATAAAATACTAAAATAGTATCGGTAATTTTAATAATAATATGATCTTTATTATAATGACAGCCAACATGTAAGCATTGACAAACAGTTAAATGTAACCCAATGCTACTTTCACAACGTTCGAGTTCAGATAAATCGAACTACGGATATCTCTGAATTCCCGTCAACTTCTAGATAACGAGGTCCAGCTGTATGTTTTTGCAATTGTAATTGGAACTACTTTTTACCCTGCTCTGCTCAGAATTGGGACTTCTTTTTGCATCGTTTATTGGGTAGTTCAACAATGATAATTTTGTTCTTTGCCCATAGAAAAATTATCGAGTATCATTTTAGAATATACTTTCTATCATAACAACATTTAGGTTTATGTCACTTTATCAAAGGCCCCACTTGTTATATACTCAAACTGCAAGAAACATAACCCAACATTTGTCCACTAAAATAAACTAGATGCCTGTTGGCAAAATGTCGAGCCCATTGTCAATAAAGCAACTTTTTTGTATTGTAGTTATTTAACATCTCATTTTCTAACAAGCAGATCTTCTCCTTTGACCCCTAAGCGTGACCTTGACGCTAGTGAAACAGGCCTTGCATGCAAATTGCCATATCCACATGGTGACCATTTGAGGCAACTTATTTTTAAATTGCGTGATGAATGATAAGGTTACAGTCCGGACAAGCTGTATTACGCCCATGTTTGACCGTTGACCTTTAAGTGTGACCTTGACCTTTGAGCTAGGGACACAGGTCTTGTGCGCGACACGCCGTCTAACCCTAACCTAACCCTAACCCACATGGTGAACATTTGTGGCAAGTTATTTTAAAATTGCCTGATGAATGAGGAAGTTACAGTCCTGACAAGATTGGACGGACTGACGCACTCATATATGCACATACACTGAACTGTCATTGTGTCAACTAAGTCGAGCTGACCGCAGGCGGGCTCAACAAAAAACAATATATTAACATAGGGTCTTAAAGATTGGATCGCAAAGTCAGCGCAAACTAGACCACCGTGAAATAAAATGATTTTATAGCTAACGTTTTATTCCACATCTACAAGTACACTACCAATAACGCCAATTCATATGGTTGTGTTTTGTCTGCACTGTTTACCATTACACTGCGTATTACAATGCACAGGTTCAAAGATGGTGTATTGGCCGAGTACACTTATTGATTATCACACGCACAATTCAGAACATTTACAATGTGGTCTGGAAAATAATGATGGCAGCTTTTTTATGTATCCTTAGGAATGAAAAATATTGAATTTACCTTAAGTTCGCAATAAATCTATGATAATATAATGACGGACACAGGGCTATAAGAAAATACTTACTTCTGCGACATGTCGTGTCAAACTTGCATGTGCAATCAAATTTTTTTTGTTTCATATAATTATAATAATTTTAAAAATTTGAATTGAGAGTTACCTTTAGTTTCATACTTTACAGGCTAACTCATTTTTAGTATATGCTACTTTAACTGCATGTAATTAAAGGGACTTGTTCACAGATTTTTGCATCTTTTGAAGTATGCAATTAAATGTGTTAACTTTACAGATTTAAGCATCGGAATTAAAAAGCTCAAGTATAATAACAAGACAAGTATTTAGAAAAAAGAAAGAGAAGAAAAACAAGAGAGCCATAAGGCCCTAGGTCGCTCACCTGAGGGGCTAAGGAACTAGTGTTCTGAACAAGTTTTATGATGATTCGGCTAAAAATGTGGCCTCTAGAGTGTTCACAAGTTTTTTTTCGCAATTTTGCCTGGTGATCTAGTTTTTGACCCCACACAGGCTGTCAACCAAGTCGCACAGAAAATATAGGAACAATATAGGAATATTGTCACCTAAAATATAGGACTTTTTGACGATTTTTGACAAAATATAGGAATTTTATGGTAAAAATACTTAATTTAAATGTAAATATAGGATCATATTCTAGCCTGATAAGTCTTTCAGCTTGTGTTTTAATGAACAAATTATTTGCTAAACATGTTCATGCTCATCAATTGGCAACTGAGACATAAATGCTATGACCTAACAATAATCTGAGTATTTAAGTTTGATGCGAGCGAAGCAAGCGAGAAAATAATCAACATATAGGTTCTTGATATACTGTTCACGGACCAATTTCAGGAGCGTGACTGACCAAATTTCGCAAAAATATAGGAAAAAATTGACCAGTTTCGAACGTGTCCCAGATATCATTTGGACAAATGTTCTTAGCATGTTTCATGACGACTAGGCTATAAATGTGGCATATAGAGTATTCACAAGCTTTTTTTTCAATTTGTCACGGTGACCTAGTTTTTGACCCGACATGGGGTAGTTTCAAACTCGTCCGTGAAATCATGGAACAAGTTTCAAGAATATTGTGACTTCTAGAGTGTTCACAAGCATTTTTTCTTCAATTTGCCTTAGTGAACTCGTCCAAGATATTATTGAAACAAATGTTCTGAGCGAGTTTCAAGAAAATTGGGTAAACAATATGACTTCAAGAGTGTTCACAAGCTTTTTATTCAATTTGACCTAGTGATCTAGTTTTTGACCCAGTTTCGAACTCGTCCGAGATATCATTAGAACAAATGTTCTGGGCAAGTTTCATAAATGTGGGCAATAAATGTGGCTTTTTGAGTGTTCACAAGCTTTTTAAAGTTTTCAATATAGTCAAATAAGGAAAACTGCACGGCCCCCTGGCGGCCATGTTTTTCAATGAAGCGGAACCTTTTTCGAACTTGGATGAGATATCATAAGAACAAATGTTCTCAGCAAGTTTCATGATGATTGGGCAAAAGATGTGACTCCTACAGTGTTCACAATCTTTTTCTATAGCCATATAAGAAAAACTGCTCCGCGCCCTGGCGGCCATGTTTTTCAACGGAGAGGAACCATTTTCGAACTCGGCCGAGATATCATAACAAGAGGGCCATAAGGCCCTAGGTTGCTCACCTGAGGGGCTAAGGAACTACTGTTCTGAGCAAGTTTCATGAAGATTTGGCTAAAAATGTGGCATCTAGAGTGTTCACAAGCTTCTTTTTCAATTTGGCCTAGTGACCTAGCTTTTGACCCCATGTGACCTGGTTTCGAATGTGTCTCAGATATCATTTGGACAAATGCTCTGAGCAAGTTTCATGATGATTGGCTTATAAATGTGGCATCAAGAGTATTCACAAGCTTTTTTCTTAAATTTGTCCTGGTGACCTAGTTTGACCCGACATGAGCAAGTTTCAAACTCATCCGAGATATCATTGAAACAAATGTTCTGAGCAAGTAACAAGAATATTGGGCAAAACATGTCACTTTTTGAGTATTTACAAGCTTTTTTTTCAATTTGCCCTAGTGACCTACTTTTTGACCCCACATGACCCAGTTTTGAACTCGTCTCAGGTATCATTGGGACAAATGTTCTGAGCAAGTTTCTAGATGATTGGGCTACAAATATGGCCTCCAGAGCGTTCACAAGCTTTTTCTTCAATATGGCCTGGTGATCTATTTTTTGGCCCCACGTGACCCAGTTTCGAACTCAACCGAGATATTATTGAAACAAAATGAGCGAGTTTCAAGAAGATTGGGTAAAATATGATTTCAAGAGTGTTCACAAGCTTTTTAATCAATTTGACCTAGTGACCTAGTTCTTAACCCCACATGACCCAGTTTCAAACTTGTCCGAGATATTATTAGAGCAAATGTTCTGGGCAAGTTTCATGAAGATTGTACAATAAATGTGGCCTCTAGAGTTTTCACAAGCTTTTTAAAGTTTTCAATATAGCCATATAAGGAAAAACTACTGCCCCACCCCCTGGGGGCCATGTTTTTCAACGGAGCGGAACCATTTTCGAACTCGGCTGAGATATCATCAGAACATATGTTCTGAGCAAAATTCATGTTGACTGGGCAAACATGTGATTTCTAGAGTGTTCACAAGCTGTTTCTTCAATTTGACCTAGTGACCTAGTTATGGGCACCACATGACCCAGATTCTAAATCAGCCGAGACACCATTGGGACAAATGTTCTGATCAAGTTTTATGAAGATTGGGCAAAAAATGTGACTTCTAGTCACCTAGTGACCTAGTTTTTGACCACACATGACCCAGATTGGAACTCTGCCGAGATATCATTGGGAAAAATTGACTGATCAAGTTTCATGAAGATTGGGCTAAAAATGTGACTTCTAGAGTGTTCACAAGCTTTTGCAATAGCCATATAAGGAAAACTGACCCCCCCCCTGTCTGCCATGTTTTTCAACGGACCGGAACCATTTTCAAACTCAGCCGAAATATCATAAGAACAAAGGTTCTGAGCAAGTTTCATGTTGATTGGGCAAAAAATGTGATTCTAGAGTGCTCACAAGCTTTTTCTAAAGCCATATAAGGAAAACAGCCCCACCCCCTGGCGGCCATGTTTTTCAATGGACCGGAACCATTTTCGAACTCACCCGAGATATCTTTAGAACAAATGTTCTCTATAAGTTTCATGTTGATTGGACAAATAATGTGACTTCTAGAGTGTTCACAAGCTTTTTCTTTAATTTGACCTAGTGACCTAGTTTTCGACCTCACATGACCTAATTTCGAACTCGGCCGAGATATAATTGGGACAAATGTTGTGACCAAGTTTCATGAAGATTGGCCAATAAATGTGGCCTCTAGAGTGTTCACAAGGTAAATATTGACGACGAACAATTCACGACGCACGACTGACAAAAGGCGATCACAAAAGTTCACCATGAGCATGTTGTGCTCAGGTGAGCTAAAAAATTGGTCCCACCGGGGTTCGAACCCGGGACCTCCGGATTAAAAGGCTATCACCTTAACCACTCGGCCATTTCGACTTGAATCATTTACATCATGTAAGTGTTCCACATGTTGTCAACAATTTCAACGAAATTAACATAAACACTCCTATTTATTCCATCGTTTAAACTAAAACAGTTTTTACAGTATATTTCTAGGTCCATAGTTTATTTTGCTCCTTTGTATACACTGTTCTTTTATTTTTGGAATCGGTGACAAAAAGTTGTTCAATTTTCAATTCATCAATCTGTGAACAGGTCCCTTGAATGTAATCATTGTCTGAATATTAATACCTTGTCAAACAACAATATAGCAGTAATCACATATGTGTTTTCAATGTTTATAAATAACATCAAAGACAAAGGTGAAATAATCGAAATTTTATTCACACTCAGAATACAGTAGATTCCGCTTAATTGAATAGCCCATTTGTCACGTCCGAATATTCCAATAACCGGAGTATTCATATATGCGGAATCAGTCATATTTCAATTATTTCAATGTTAATCAGATATGTTATGATCTTATTTAATCCATTTTGGTGATATAATGTCAAACCTGTTACGTAACAAAATGTTTCATACTTTAGAATGCTAATAAATATGCAGAAAAGCGTTCATAGATGTTTGTTATCCATTATACGGTGCATTTGAAAAATAATTCACTTGTAATAATCACTAACAGGCTACACTGCTTTCTAGATGTGTATGCGCTGTACTTGACCCGCAAATTACACCTATTAGTCATATGACATTCAACAGACGATGCATTCATGCGAGGTGTGAAATGATAACAAAGGCGGTCAGAGAAGCGTGACTGTCAAAACTTGCGATATGATACGTATCCTGGGAGATTATGCGATTATCGAGCGGACTATACGCCTACAACTGATAATTGGCTATTCAATTAACCGGAGGACACCATATTTTCTATCAGATTAGGCGGTGTTTTTACAATGGGAATGAATGCAAACGGTTTGGTGTTTTCAATCTTTATTCAATTAAGCGAAATATTCAATTATCCGATATTCAATTAAGTGGAATCTACTGTATATGGTTTGTGACTTGTCTTATAAAATGTTTTTATTTAAGATAACAGATAACAAATATTAACAAGACAGCCACAAGGCCCTAGGTCGCTCACCTGAGGGGCTAAGGAACTAAACTGTTTTGAGCAAGTTTCATGAAGATTCCGCTAAAAATTTGGCCTCTAGTGTTCACAAGCTTTTTTTTCAATTTGACCTGGTGACCTAGCTTTTAATCCCCATGTCACTTTCGAAATTGTTGCAGATATCATTGCGATAAATGTTCTAAGCAAGTTTTGTGATGATTGGCCTATAAATGTGGTCTCTAGAGTGTTCACAAGCTTTTTCTTTAATTTGGCCTGTTGACCTAATTTTTTACCCCACATGACCCAGTTTCGAACTCATCCGAGATAACATTCAAATAACAGTTATGAGCAAGTTTCAACAAGATTGGGCAAACAATTGACTTCTAGTGTTCACAAGTTTTTTCTTTAATTTGCCTTGGTGACCTAGTTTTCGACCAAAATGACCCAGTTTTGAACCCATCTGAGATATCATTGGGACAAATGTTCTAAGCAAGTTCCATGATGATTGGGCTATAAATGTGGTATCCAGAGTGTTCACAAATTTTTTTCTTCAATTGGGCCTGGGGACCTAGTTTTTAAACCCAGCTGACCCAGTTTCAAACTTATCTGAGATATCATCCTGGAGTCCTGGTTTTTGACCCTAGGTGACCCAGTTTCAAACCTGTTTAAGATATTATTCAAACAAATGTTCTGAGTAAGTTTTAAGAAGATTGGGGTAAAAAATATGACTTCTAGGGTGTCCACAAGCTTTTTATTTAATACGACCTAGTGATCTAGTTTTTGACCCCACATGACCAAGTTTCAAACTCGTTCGAGATATTATTAGAACTAATGTTCTGGGCAGGTTTCGTGAAGATTGTGCAATAAATGTGGCCTCTAGAGTGTCCTCAAGCTTTTTAAAGTGTTCAATATAGCCATATAAGGAAAACTTCCCCGTTCCCTGGCAGCCGTTTATTTTCAATGTAGCAAAACCATTCTCGAATTCAGCCGAGATATCATAAGAACAAATGTTCTGAGCAACGTTCATGTTGACTGGGCTAAAAATGTGACTTTTGGAGGGTTCACAACCTTTTTCTATAGCCATATAAGGAAACTGCCTCGCCCTCTGGTGGCCATGTTTTTCAACGGAGCGAAACCTTGGCCTAGATATCATAAGAACAAATGTTCTGAGCAAGTTTCATGTAAATTGGGCTAAAAATGTGACTTCTAGAGTGTTCACAAGCTTTTTCTTCAATTTGACATAGTGACCTAGTTTTTGACCCCACATGACCCAGTTTCGAATTCGTTCGAGATATCATTGGGACAAATGTTCTAGGCAAGTTTTATGAAGATTGGGCAATAAATGTGGCCTCTAGAGTGTCACAAACTTTTTTAAGTTTTCAATAGAGCCATATAAGGAAAACTGCCCCGCCCGGTGGCAGCCATGTTCTTCAACGGAGTGGAACTGGTTTCGAACTCAGCTGAGATATCATAAGAAAAAATGTTCTGAGCAACTTTCATGTTGATTGGGCAAATATTGTGACTATTGGAGCGTTCACAATCTTTTTCAATAGCCATATAAGGACAATTGCCCCGCCCCCTGGCAGCCATGTTTTTCAACGGAGCGAAACTATTTTCGAATTCGGCCTAGATATCATAAGAACAAATGTTCTGAGCAACTTTCATGTTCATTGGGCTAAAAAATACGACTTCTAGAGTGTTCACAAGCTTTTTCTTCAAGTTGACCTATTGACCTAGTTTTTGACCCCACATGACCCAGTTTCAAACTCGTTCGAGATATCATAGGGCCAAATGTTCTGGGCAAGTTTCAAGAAGATTGGGCAATAAATGTGGCCCTTAGAGTGTTCACAAGCTTTTTAATTTTAAATATAGCTAGCTATATAAGGAAAACTGCCCAGGCCCGTGGCAACCATGTTTTTTAAACAGAGTGGAACCATTTTCGATAAGATATCATAAGAACAAATGGTCTGAGCAAGTTCCATGTTGATTGGGCAAAAAATGTGACTTCTAGAGTGTTCACAAGCTTTTTCTATAGCCATATAAGGAAAACTGCACCGACCTCTGGCAGCCATGTTTTTCAATGAAACGGAACCATTGTCCAACTCGGCCGAGATATCATAAGAACAAATATTCTGATAAAGTTTTGTGAAGATTGGTTAAAAAATTTCACTTCTAGAGTGTTCACAAGCTTTTTCTATAGCCATATAAGGAAAACTGCCCCACCCCCTGTAACCAAGTTTTTCAAAGGACCGGAGCCATTGTCTAACTCGGCCAAGATATCATTAGAACAAATGTTCTGAGCAAGTTTAATTTTGATTGGGCAAAAAATATGTGTTCACAAACTTTTTCTTCAATTTGACCTAGGGACCTAGTTTCTGACCCCACGTGACCCAGTCCGAAATTGGCTACGATATCATTGGGACAAATGTTCCGGGCCAGTTTCATGAAGATTGGCCAATAAATGTGGCCTCTAGGTAAATGTTGACAACGCACGACGCATGACAAACAAAAGTAATCACAAAAGCCCATCATGAGCACGTTGTGCTCAGGTGAGCTAAAAATAAAAATAGAACAATAATCACATAATGACGTCAACAATGCATATTACGTAAATGATTAAATTTAATTTATATAAGATAAACATACATCATTTATATAGAACAGAAAATTCATAGGAAAAGAAATGTACAAACTTGCATGAACATGAGAAAAGGCAATATACAATGAATATAATATATTAATATGAATCATATAGCTAATACCGGTTAATATTTTAGTCGTAAAGTTTTCACTAAATTCACGATCACAATGAAAATGCGGAAATTAACAACACTAATATATATACAAAGGTCCATCTTTAAAGCTGTCAAATCACTGCAAAAATTCTCAGCTATTCTTAATTTTTAATAGTTCAAATACAAGTATTTATACAACAATACAGTGTCATGTTTTCAAGTAATTGATCAAATAAATTTCTAACATGTATGTAGAAATGACAGTCAGTCTAAAAATAGCAAGTGTCATGTACATGTATATTTATGTACAAACATTAACTTCTAAACAAAAATAGTTTTTGTCATTTTGGCATACAGTATATGTTAACTTGTTGAGTTATGTAAAATGCAATAGCAATTATGTAAGACACAGACCGTAGAATATCAGTTCCAATGTCCAAAAATACACTGTCATTTTAAGATAAAAATATTGTTTATACAAACATATTGTAGATCCTAAACCACAATTGTTATTTGAAACATAACACAATACACAATACATAAATTTGAAAAATAATACATTACACAATACATAAGTTTCAATATAAATACATAAGGTCATTTTAAGATAAACATATTTGTTATTATACAAATGTCTGATAATGTAAAAGTAAGCTATTGCACTGTGAACACCAGGATGTTGTTGTTGATATATTGTCCCACAATGATGGAGGCGGTGTGCCTGTTGTAGCAGACTGACAGTGGGGTCCCCAATCCATCCCTGCGTGTAGCCAGAGTGGCCAGCTTCTTCCTGCCCTCCCTGTCCACCTGTATGATAGTGTGGGACCCCCCTCCACAGACCAACACCTGGCCTGCAGGTGTCACATGTACAGCACGTGGGAGTTGTAGTTCAGGGTCCTCCAATTTAGAGAGTACTGACCCATCCCTGGCCAGGGTGAGGATCTGTTGCTTTGAGGGGTTGGTGATGTATATCTGATCCCCAGTGGGACTCACAGCACACTGGAATACTGCAAAACAGAGTCACATCAAGATATTAAATTACTGTAAATGTTTAATAATGTTAATAAACAAACTGCAGTGACATTGTATTATTAATGTTTTGTTAAACAGACAGTTACACATCTTAAAGATCTGCATAAAATCCAATAATAATAAATATTTTAGTGTGACAGGAAGGTTCTGTATCAGTTTATTGCCTAAAAGTTTGACATGTTGACCGGTGAGTTAGAATTGCATTTACCACAATTACACAGATGGAAACAATTACACGGTACAATGAACGTGTACACATGAATGTGTCAGCTGATGTAACTATATGCAGTAATAATGGATTTCCTATACATGTATACATGATTACAATATATTGACATATTAGCGAAATTGACACGAGCTGACATATTTCATACATGTGCATGTACAATATTGTGACTGTAGTTATGCTTGTAACATTTTACTACAAGAAAATAATGTTTCAAAACAAATGGGATTGGAACTTTTCTATCTAGTTCTTCTTCACCAGTTATAAAAGCAAGTAACGGTTGTTAATTTTATAATTTTATAAGCATAAATAAGGAAATTTCTCAAATTTCAAATACAACAATTTGAGATTTATTGATTTAATATAATGTTATGAGCAATGTTAATTATAAAAATAATTATATATGTATTGTTATTTCAAAATCACAAAGTTTAAACAATAGGTCACAAAGTGTGTCACTGAAAAGCACTCAGTGTCTATTTATAGACATGCCATGTAGTGACAGTCAAAATACATGATTTACTCATATATATAAATCAATAATACTGAAAATCATTCTTAGCTGCTGCTGTAAACTTAAACTGACACATGTACATTCTACAACTATTTAGTCTTACAATTACTTTATGATATATATTTCTAATAATATCCGGATGAACCCGCCATGATTCTAACCTGTCGGACCACCTGATGAATCCTCATACAGCTTGCTGACCAGTTTCCCACTCAGCGTGTACTTGTACAGTGCTGTCTGATCAGTGACATACAGGTCCCCCTGGTGGTGGGCGATACCTGCACAGCCATGTTGTAATTGAAGCTTCCTGCCCTTCACCAGCTGCCCATTGTTGACTGAGATTAACTGGATCCCACATGTGTTTTTATCATTAACAGTAACAGCAACTTCACTCAGTCTTGTATGACATATGTCCTGTGGATTAGTTGACACATCACAATGAGTGAGCACCCTGTACTGCTGGTCCAGCAGCTTTAATTTCTTATTACTGTAGTCTACAACAAGAATCCAGCCATCAGGAAGAACACAGATGGCTGCGATCCAGCCCATCGATAAATCACTTGATATGTTCCCATTATATACAGACTTCTTCCCCTTCACAGTGAAGACTTGGTCTGGGTTCGCATGCACTGTAAATGTCTGGACTTTAAGATATGTTTCAAACTGTTGTATTTTTTGTAGACATTTTCTACTTGCAATAAACAACAATTCGTTTCTGTTCTTATCATAAATGTGTTGTAGGGGTCTTAATGTCTTGGAGTTGTTTCATTTCATCCTGAAGCCTGATGCATTTGTCAATATCAGATTGAAGGGTTATCAGATTATCTTTCAAGTCCTTTACAGAGCTATGATCAAATTCAACTATAATAGAACTGATTCTCGTACGCATTTCTTCTTGCTCATGTTCATGTATTTCATTCACTGTGTTATTTTCAAATTCAACAAAAAAGGATTTGATTTTTAAACGCATATCTTCTACCATGTGTCGCTCGTGTGTATTGTATGAACCCTGCAGGGAATGAAGGCTGTCCTCCCAATTATTGTGCAGGTGCTTCATTTGTGAAAGAATGGTCTGAATCTGTGCTGACAGTTGCTTCCGGTTTGTGGGCTGCTTTTACAATGATTCCGAAATAAGCTTCAATTGGGCGCACTGTCTGAAAACGATAGAGATAATGTATAATTATGACCATTCAGGTAAAATAGAATCAAATATTCATACAAGATAAACATTTTTATTTTAAAGAATGTACCATGGGAATGAGATGTATGCAGACATCCAGTAATTTGATGCACTTTATGTCTGTTTTAAATTAATATACATTTATGAGTTTTTCTTCAAACTTCATTTTATAAACATGGAGCATAAGGCCGCTTTTCCATATGTCCATATCCACATCAGTATCCGCACCTGTATCAGCATCTGTATCCGCATATATATTATATGGACGCGCTTTTCCACAAATCCGCAAATAAACGTAAAATATTTTAGTTTAGTTTAGTGTAAAAGCACTGACGTGCGGTGGAATTTAAACAATATAAAGCATTCAACAATTATATCTTACAGCCTCAGTCATGACTCATTTAAAGATAACCCGTTATTACAGAGTTATTGTACTCGGTGAGTCTAAGGTTGTGTTATCCAGGTGTATCTAGACTGTCATTTCTTTTCATCCAATGTTTTATGGATAACAGCCTTTCGTTTAAATTGCTAAGTTAGATACCATGTCGTCCGCATCCACATAAAATCGCTCACAAAGCAATTTCTTGCCGACGGCTTTGGTGATTGCGCTTTGCGGATACGGACCGAGGATATATGGAAACGGTCCAACTGTTTTCAACTTGTTCGATTGTTTGCAGATGCGGATTTGCGCAATGAGGATAAGGTACGGAAAACCGCCCTCAAATGAATAGGGCAGCATTGACACTGACCTTGATCCATAATTCTAACATGATAGTCACTGATTTTTTCCATAGACTAAGAACACAATTATCGTTGTAAAAATAACTTCCATTGGTCCTAACGGCCCTACTCATGTCCTATGGGCTAAAACTATATTTGTGGATTTCTTACAATTTGAACCCCGCATGAACATAACAATTTACATGCAGCGACAGGAACCGGAATAAAGTAACTATTGAATTATGTTCTTATTATCTTTACGTACTTGAAACATGAACGGTATAATAACATTGAAATATGATTGAATGAAAGCTTATTTTAGCAATAATTATGTGTTACTCAATGACTTAATTGAATATTTTAATCCTTTACATTTCAATATATTTACTATAATTATTTAATATTCATAGATTATATAACAGACCATTTGTTGACTAGATGGCCATTGGACTGATGTTAACTGGATGATACTCGATCAAGCTGATCTCGGGCGACATGCGCTCACCCAGTAAACATCAAACCATGTCCAATGGCCATCTAGTCAATAATTGTGCAATGTAGATCTCATTACAATTGCAAAAATATCTGTCAGATCAGGTTAGAATCGAAATAATTATTGCATTATCGTTATTTATCGTCCAATAAACAAGTCTTTGTTGTTCTGATGCGTGGCTATTAAAGCACTCAAGCTAACACCCTCGTGATATAATTG